>NNCF01128304.1:460258-494574 GCA_002313205.1 Laupala kohalensis | reverse complement strand
TATATATATATATATATATATATACACACACATATTAGAATCGAAACCATACTTTTCGGTGTCGTTGTGATGTATAGGAGCATCCCCGGTTCTTTGTAACTTCACTATCCGTCCACATTGCAGATCCAGAAAGATATGCGGAAAGTAAGGTCACAAGAATTTTTACACAAACACAAATGCATATATTTAACTGAAACATACAGGAGAAGTAGCATAGGTATTATACCATTTTTCCACATAATCACATTTTTCAACCGTGGGATTTTTCAACCATAATGCATTTTGTCAACCGTGGGATGAGATTTTTAAATTCCTGAATCATACGAGTCTCCCGCCAACTCCTTGAACCACTTCTCCACTTCGAGTTTCACCACCTCATCTTCGAGTTTCTCCTCCTCATCTTCGGAAAAGTGTTTTCCTCCAAAATATTCCCTTAATTGAGGAAATAAGTTATAGTCGCTATGCGTGAGATCGGGACTGTGAGAGGAATAGTTTAAAAGACTTCAACGAAATGAGGTCAACAGCTCTTGTGTTGCTCGAGCGGTGTGCAGGAGAGCTTTTTCATGAAGGAGACAGACTCCCTTCCTCAGTATTCCGCGGCGTTTGTTCTGTATGGATCATCGGAGTTTCTTGAGGGTCACTCAGTATCGTGCAGAGTTGATTGTTTCGCCTTATGGTCAAGACTTCGAGAAGCAGAACCCCTTTTCTGTTCCAGAAAACGGTGGCCATCACTTTTCGAGTTGACTGCTGGGTTTGGAATTTTTTTGTTGACGGGGAATGAGTGTGGCGCAACGGCATTGATCGTTGCTTGTTCTCTGGGTGGTAAACCCATGTTTCATTCCCCGTCCCTATACAGTCGAGAACAGTCTCTCCTTCCCTCGCAAAACGATCAAGAAACTCCCGCGCGACCTAGACTTTGTTGATTTTGTGTTTTGCAGTAAGCATCTTCGGCATCCATCTCGCGCACAATTTGCGATATCCTAGTCGATCACTCACAATTTGATGAACAACGGTTCGAGAAACTTCGGGACCCAGTTAATGAAGGTCATCAATGGTCTCAAGAAATAATATGCTCTTCAAGTTTTGCACCAGTTTATCAGTCACAACGTCCACTGCTCTCTTCATCGTGAATTTCCGTTCTTCCAAAAGAGAAATTACTTACTGATTTGGTCACATATTGCTGTGACGTAACCTCTCCATACACTGAAACGATTTCACGATGAATCCCAGCGATGAATGTCCATGGCATTCAGGTAGCGTATCACAGCACTCACTTTGCACTTGACGGGAGACGAAATGAAAGGGCTCATCTTTAACCGTCACCACAACGAGAGACTGGACCTGGTCGGGCCGCTACTGACGACCATAACCACTCATTCGATGCAGTTTGCGCTACCCAACACAACTGTGGTGCCAATTGTGAAAAACTCATTTCCCTGGGAGAGTACGCGCTTTGTAACCTTAATATCTGGATATTCCTCGTAATATATTCCTAACATCCCTGGGGTAGGGGTGGGAATGAAGGACAGGTAAACATAATAAGAAAACGACCGATATGGGTCTTTGAACAAATAATTTTTAGGACTACTGAGGTGAATTTGCCAGATCATTGCCAAATAAGTACACGATCACCCCTATAATAAATAAACACCCTTTGTGTTGGGGTGATGAGTGAAATGCAAAAATAATCGAAAGTGACCGATATTTTGAGAACGTAGTTTTCGGGGTCGCTGAAATTGGTAGTGACATTATCGAAGACGCTTTTGTTCACAATCAGCCCATATAAATTCCAGAACCTCTAGGGAGGGAAATGACAATAAAAAAATATCAAACATGACACACCAGTGACGAGTCCGTAATTTTCGGCGTCTCAGCGCTCATGANGGGGGGGGGGTGAAAATGGGTTTATGGACAAAAATAATTACAAACTAATACTGAAACATAAAAAAATTAAAAATGCATCGGATACATAGTTTTAGGGTTGACGAGATGTTTCAACTGCCAATGCCATTACCAATGGCCATTTGATGAGACATTGCCAGGATAAAGATCCCACCTGTAGCCACTGCGGGGATAGAAACCGTAAGGATGAGGAATGTAAGAAGAAGAATGAACCGCCGAAACGTGTTTGTTGCTTGCGACGAGGGAAAAATCGGAATCATACCACTCGAGATGTAGCATGTAAGGAGTATCAACGAGTGCGAGCAATAATACGGAATCAAATAGACTATTGAGTATAAGATTATACAAGTGAATCTGCACGGGGGAATAGTAGGATCACAAGAATTGATGCATTATGTCCAGCGGAACAAAATAGACGTATACAAACTCCAGGAACCGTATACCAGTCGAGGGAAACTGCAGTTTGTCCCGTTATCCTATCGGGCTATTTTTTTGAAGGGATGGAAGGCAGTCATAATAGTCACAAATAGGGAGATAGAAGTACTTAGTCTGCAACAATATTTCAATAAAGATTTACAGGCAGTACTACTAAGCAAGGAAACAAGAACAATATTACTAATAAATGTGTACGTTCAATATAGTAGGAAAGGGCAGAGAATATTTCGTGAGGTTGTGATTTTACGCATATATAAAATACAGATGGGGAATATACAGACAAATGAGCGTGGAGAACAGTTAGAGAAGATAATTCTCACCCACGATCAGACGATATGTAAGATCTATGGCGAGAAAACGCTTGTGACGGACAATGGACAATCTATAAATGATGTGACAATGCAGAATAGAGAGAAGAATTTTCTGGTGACAGGTTGCGGACAGGAGACCAAATAACAAGCGACCATCAAACAATACAGTACACTATTGAATTAATAGTCGCGCAGGAACGGAGTACAGTGATATAATATAATTAACGATCTATAGATTGAGAAAAGTATACCAGGGAAACACGTCACCGAGAAGCATACGAGTGTGAATGCCGATAACATGAGGTGGATGATCGGGTAGAAGAAATACAGATGATTTTGCGTGAGGTTCAGGCTTATTGTAAGAAGGAAGGAGATGGTTACTTGAGAAGCAAGAGTTGGTGGGACAGTACGTTTACACAATTAAAGAAGACAAGAAATAGGCTACGAAGATTATACCAGAAAGAGAAAAGTATTGTTAGGTGGATGAAGAAGGAGGAGCGTTATCTTCGTGCGCAGAAACTATGTAAGGAACGGAAGAGTGTTGCGATCTGTTTGTAGAGGAAAGTATTAAGCAGAATATTTGGGGCTTGCCCTACATTATAGGAAGGGATAGATTAAAAGAGAATGTTATGGGGAATAATGTGGAAGGGATATAACAATTAACGACATCTTGGATACCGGAATGGAATTATTGGAAACATTGTTGGGACCAGAGGGAAAGGTTTCTAATGAACGGTAGTATTAGGATCAAATATAAGTTGGTCAGACTCAAAGTCTTCTATGGAAATCGACATTTCCAAGTCTTCTAATACAGATCCTAAGATTGGTATAATCCGAAAGTGTGATGTAGATTATTGGGTTCTGTGTCCAGTAGCCCGGTTTTTCTGTTTCTTCGATACCCTTGATATAACTATGTCTGTTTCTGCAAAGGCATTTGCCTTCAGAAACAATACTTCAAATGCAACTTCTGATATTTTACGCTTTTTAAACAAAAACGTTATAACACTGTTGAGGTGAATAACTGCTTCTGTCAAGTCGATGGTGATTTTATGAACAAGTTTGCTAGACACATGGATGAATCTAGGAAAATACCTCTTACACCAAGATAACAATGAATGACAGATAACAAGCTTTTGGTTTTGAGGTAGCTTCAAGCTCTTGCAATTGAGATACGGATTCTAAGGCGCATGCGATTTCTGGAAATACTTGTTTAAAGTGCAGGAATGATATTTGACGTGTGATCGTCAGGTTCTTTTCCCAATTAAAGTTGAAATAGCAATGTTCAAATAATGAGGTTGAACTGGTAATTTCGTATTCCAAGATTGACTTCAGACTGGACGTTTTTGCGTTCTATTTGACTTGGTGTTCGTTTCTATGTTGGCACCAAAAGAAGTGGACGGAGTTGAATTGTTCGAAATTACAACAGGAATCTGTGTGCTTTCATTTTTACTGTGCAAGGTTGCAAAAAAATCACTATTGTTGACTTCCGTTTTTCATATTTTCCTTTTGATGTAAAATGTCGAATTGTATCAATAATTGTAGTTATTTCAGTAAAACTAAGAGTTCATACAATGTTTCGGAGATAAAAGTTTTAATTTTCCCGCTATATTCCAATAAATTTTAATGCGGGGTTATTACCACACGGTCGAGCTGTTAGTTAAATGTGTCATGTCATTTTCCGCGTTTATTTTTCCCTTCTGCCTACCTATATTGAGAGTTGTTCTAAACTTCCGGGTTCTAATAATATTTAAAACATACTTACCTGCTCAATGTTCATGTTTCATTTAAACATTGCGGAGATGTCACAAACAAGAAATAAAAACGAAGCTCGCAAAGAGACCACCCAGTCAACTTTACTTTATCTGATGCAGTGAACAGGTCAATGAAGCGTCTAAACACACGGCAGCCCTTAATTACTATCGCGAGAACTACCGATGCAATTACGACTGCCGATTCCTGCGCCACCTAAGTATATTGATCAAGTTTCAACGAAACCTCTGCGGCACGTGTACCCTGTTTACAAATCTTGGCATCTCAAACTTTTCTGAGAGCCAGTCGGTTACCACTGTGTTAGGCGTTCCTCCACGTCATTCCTACTTCAAAAATTTACAGGATAACATTCACTTTGACTTAAATCCAAATTTAACATCGTGTAGAGACAATTATAAAATATATATTATAATTTATTTTATTCAGCCAAAATGTGGTCGGACCAAATTCACCATTGTTGTACACATTTATGAATGTTTTCTTGTTGGTGGATTGTGGTAAAATGTCATAAAATACAACAGCTCTTGTCCAAATAACCAAGTGTTAATTTTTGTACATTTACGAGCGGAATACTTTTCTATACGGGCTTTTTTAACTAGCTGAGTACCTGCAGCTTTGTTGGCGTGAATTCTGTAATATGTCTCCAACTTCATTTTTACTCATATCCTTATTGGTGGCTTTCCCTATATTTACGCTCTATGAGCACTACCCTTTTAGACTTGATTCTCGTCCGTGTAGCAGATGCATATGTCCTCGGCGGATTCTCCTGTACTCTTTCCCCTTCCAGTGGTCTATGTAAGAAACCAATCATACTATTTAAAAGATTGCGAAACAGCCTGTTCAGTGATCCGTTGACCTAACATATTCATCGGTTTATAACATTTATAGTTGCCTCATTTATCTGTTGCAATTGACATGCAAATATCTTACTATGCTCGTTTATTGCTTCTTGTATAATTTCAGTAACTTTCCCATACATATCGCCTCGCGTACCTAGCATACACGTTACCTTGTTTACAACATCTCCAAACTCTTCTCTTAATAGTTCTGTCTCCTCTAATTTGTCGTTCAGCATTAATAACGAACAATGGACTGCCATAATTCCGATACCCAATATCGAAAGCAGGTTTGCAAACTAGTGGTTAGCCGTCGAAACTTGTATAAATATATTTAACCTATTTACTATCTGATGTAGGAGGTCCATACCTACGCCTTTCCATCTTCTCTATTTTAGTCAAATGCACCCTTCTATTCTTACCTTCTCTGCCTGGCAGTGTCTCTGGTGTTGCATTGTTTGCGTCCGGCATTGCTGCTTCACTAGCACTTATTCTTAACACAGGGGTCCCCCATGGTTTCAGGGTCCCTTCAGTTCCATCTGATAATCCATTGTGAATTTCTAACCGTCGAATTCACTGTAAACTTCTTCCTTCCTTTTGTCTCCGCCATTTTCATACGACTTTTGATCTGGTTTATTTTGCCCCTCCAAAATTTCCTTATTTTGTTTGCGTTTCTTTTCCTTTTGTTTCCAATATTGTTTTTATCGAAAAATATATTCTTGATCTTCTGAACGATTCAGTGTTTACTGCGCCCTCGTCCCTTGAATGGTTCCCGTGTTGGAGCAGGATACGTGAAACTACACTTTTCCTTCAAAGTCTAATGTTCGCTACATGTACCAAACGTGGCTGGGCTATGGCTGTTATATCCTTCCATGTCCCACAAGTACAGAGTGTGTCCAAATGTATCCTTTGCTGCCACGACTCCTAGAGACAACACAATCAGCTTGACACGGCACTATAATTTGTTTCATCAATATATTTTTCCTCGTGCATTAAAGCCCGTTTTGTCTGGTTTTATTGAATGTTTAATTCCAGGTCCTGCCCCCCTTTATTCGGACCAAATCGTCCACCTCGTTATCAAGTTAGATGGAGAAACGCAAAAATGCATGTTTCCCTCCCACGTGTATTTTGGACATATTTCGGTTGCAATGGCTTCCCGATGTTTTGTTTTTTTTGTAGATAGGTTAGGGATGTGACCCTCAATCTTTCCTACAAATTTGACGTACGTACGCTAACGTGTAACACTACTGGCTGAAAGGAAATTGCAACGTACGTAGTTACGTATAGTCGAAGTGGCAGCGCTGCTTACATACTTATAGTGCGCTTGAGTCTCTTGAGTAACACTACACGCAGTGTATAACCGGTTTCACTTTACGCATATTGTAGGAGTCATACCATTAATTTAAGTTCTCCTGTCATCAAAACATATGGCTCGAAATCTAGATAGGTTTGTTTGATTATATATAAGCTTCGTTATTTTAAAATAGTTATATTCGTTGCGAGGTTACATATACACCAAGTCTTCTACCATATTTTACAAGTTTACGATGTTTTTGCTACTTTTACGTCGAAATTCTGCATCCAAAATTTTTCTTCCTGTCGCTAATCCTCTCGTACGTGATCTTCCAAAATTAATTTCTTGGCAGTGCGTCGACCAATTTTCTTCCAAATCTCCAATTCACTTAAAAACACTCTATAGTAGAGACCAATAGGTTGTTGGAACAGCCGATATACGACCCACATGTGAGGAACACGTAATAAGATAAGATACTTCGAGAACAGAAATAGATGAAATACAGATTAAAGTAAACAAAACCCGGATAATGGTCTCATGACCGAGAAACTGGTCACGAAAACTTGTGTATGTTAGAAATTTCACATTCGACAGTTGGTGACACTGTCGCCCACGTCAAACCAAACTCCTCTTTTGTTTGCTTCTTCCGCTGTCCGTCGCCACGGACGCATGTACTAGTGCTACATGTTCTCTCACACGTATTTGATAAACGTAACCTCAACGCGACCACGCGCCAACGAATAAAGTTCAACGCCACGCGGGTTAGTTTAGCAGTGCACAACTTCTCTCCATAATGGCAGGAGTCAACGGAACTTCAAGCTTTTTCTGGAATAATCACTAACGCTTTCAGACAATCCGACGCGCAAGGCGCAACCGGAAATGGGTCAGCGTAATCAGACCGCCTCGACAACCACAGTCTCGATGCCAGCATACCACACCACCGATGGGACCACTATAGGAGACTATTTCACACGGTTCACCTTGGCGCTCGGATTGAGTAAGATTCCTGAAACCAAAACCAAATCAACCACGCGCAGTACGCACATGTTTACATGGGCGCCGAACTCGACGACTTCTCGTAAGAGCCGTCGATCTGGAAACTCTCTCCTACAGCGACATCAAGTCAAAATTGACGTATCATTTTGACGCCCGCCGCAACAAATATGCTGAGAGCTTAAAATGCCGGAGCATCATGTAGAGGACAGGAGAGTCGATCGCCAGCTTTACCCACCGATTAAGACAAGGAGCAACAGACTGAGTACGGTTCATTTTTAGACCGCGTGTTGATTGAGCAAATTTAATTGAGATTTTAAACCGCGTGTTGATTGAGCTTAAAGGTTTGGAATCGAGACATATGTGCGATGAGATTATTACCAAGAAACCGGAAAGTTCCACCACGGCGAATGAGATTGCATGCGCTCTCGAAGCCATTCGGAACACCGCCGAAGAGGTTAAGAACCCGAACATAAATTCAAAAAATCTTCTCAACCAATTGGATAGAATATGAAAAACCAGTCACGGAAGGGCGGCAACCAATGGCAACGAAAGTTCAGCCAATCGAAGCCTCAGCAAGGATCACATCCAGTCAATCAAGGAACATCATGTGACCACTCGTGCTCGTGAGTCGTCGTTGAGCCTGTCGCGTCCTTTCGGACCTCAACTTTACCGTAATCCCTTAGCCCCAGTCTATTAGCTTTCGCTACTCACTGAAGGGCCTTTTCCTCTCATCCAGCGAACTGGGCAGAGAGGTCGGTCCAGGGGTTGCCCCTGGGCGGGACGTGGGAGGATGCCCACAAACATCGAGGCAGGAAACCCGCCTCTCCCAGCATCCGCTCTGGTGACCACTCATCGAGTGCTGGGTGTGGTGGGGAACATCCACGTCATAAGTGTAAATTCTTCAACGCTGATTGCCGGACATGCGGCAAGAAAGGTCACAACGCTGGAGTATGCAAATCGAACAGAAACAGCGGAAAACACATCACGTGACCGAGGAAGAGCAACCAGCTGACGACATCGATGCCATACACCACTTCAGCAGAACTGAGGTTATCGGAGCAATCCAGTCACCAGAGAAGCAGTTGATAGATGTCAGCATAGAAGCTGGGGCTAAGTTCTACCGTCAAGTTAGAACTCGACACCGGTGTTCCCTGTTCAATGATGAGCAAAAAGAAATTATGTATGATTAAGCCATATTTTGTTTTACAGAAGACCGATCGTAACTTCGCTAGTTACACTGGTCACTGCATTAACTACACCGGCAAGACGACTCCGACATCGAGAAGATCGTTAAGTCCTGAACCACATGCGCACGCTCCACCTAAGTTCCGCCACCACCAATAGGTGTATCCGAAGGTACCATGCGAACACATCCACATCGACTAAGCGGACCTAGTAGCTGACACCATGCCCCTCATTGTCGTAGACGCCCGCAGCAAGTGGCTCGATGGCAGGTAGTTCACAGAAGAGTTCAAGGCCTTCCTGCAGAACAGTGGTGCGAGTACCGCAAACTGATAGCGCCGCATCACCCACCAACCAAAGGTCAAGCAGAATGGTTCGTCCAAAGTGAAGGACTGCCTCTATGCCACGAGGACCACCAAGGGAACTCTGAAGACCAATCTGAACGACTTCCTTCGCCAGTTCCGGAAAGCAAACACTCCACCACAGGACAATCTCCTTCCCAACTATTTCCAGGACGGGAACTTTGAACTCGTCTCAAACTGGCGAGACCCGAAGATGTTCGCACCAGTCTGCGAAAAACAGAGCAGAAATAGACTGGACATTCCGCACACTCGAAGTGGGACGATCTGTTTACATTCTGTCCGACAACCCGAATCTGGACAAGTGGCTCCCCGGTACCATCGGAGATCTACACTATGAGGTCAGCCACAGAGAGAAGCGGATCTAGCGCCACATCGACCAAATAAGGTTTATCAGCACCAGCCTTGAAACAAACCCCAGCCTGGATACCAGCTATACCGCGCACCCTTAAGATATTTACCATAGTTCGAAAAAGTCAGTTTAAAAGAGGGAGGATAAAAACAGAAAAGGCATAATCAATATTTTAAAAGTCTATGGGACCTTCTACGTGAAAATCCGTTTTTTCTTTGACAAGGGTGGTGCAGTGAGCGCATGCACCTTACATACCAATCCAGATGTCACTAATGATAGGGGGTAAATACATATAACACTCCTAGGGGTGAAGTGGTGTTAAACTACTGGGTGAGCGTCTCAATGATATTTAAGCCCATAAATAGTTGAATAGAAGAAATCCAATTGCATAGAACCATGTGGAAATTGTTTGAGCAAAATGTCATAGTTAAATGCAATATAGTCTCAATTTCAGATGTTACTAACTGTGTAGGTGTAAGTCTTTGGCGATGTCACCTTCAGTGTGTCCTAATTTAAATCATTTCAACTTTCCAAACTCTAAGCTTTGGGCGAAGTGCACACGATTCAGAATAGAAGAGCATGGTGTTCACTACAAACTGAACTAAACGGACAGTACTCTGTTCTAAAGAATAGTACTGAAGTTAAATGAACAGAAATAATTGAAAATGCAATTAACAGAAAATAAGAATAAAAGATGTATGATCAATTCATACTGTTGGGCAACACTAGGTTCATTCAGCAAGTAAAATACAATATATGCTGAATGGACATCATGTTTAGCAGTTAAAACACACCTTACTGGTGATTTAAGCAATATAGAGACTATTTAATATTCTGACAAAATATATTGTCTCCTGTAGGAAATGAATTTATTTTGACCAATGAATAACTTTCCTTTATCTTTTAAATGAATAATTTTTTAAAAACTAGTCAAAAATGTTTAAATTTTTTTATAGAGGTCACTGGACATTTTGAAGACACACTTAAATTTTTGTACACAAATTTCACCCAGTTCTCCACATCACAGAAATACAGTCTACAGAAATGTCATACTACTGGTGAATGGAGTCAAGCAAGTTGATAGTTTATACAACTTTCTACATAAATAACATATATGTTAAAAATTAGATCGACATTACTAGTATTATTTGTAAAACAGACCCAAACAATAAATAAAATATGAACAAATAAGATTGTTAGACTTTTGAATGAATTGACTAATATTACCCATCAGAAACCATCATCAGAAGCAATACACTTCAGTTATATTATCCAACACCACAACAGTGCAACACTTTTACTTCTTAGGCGATGCCACCCTTAATTTAACTACCTTCTACAGATGAAATCAAGAAAACCTATCCCTGATAATAAACAACAGAACATGATACTGTATGAGGCAGTAATCTAAAGCAATATTCCCTTTTATATGAACTAAGTAATTCCAGAACCTCCTTAAACTCATACTTAAATGATCATTAAAATAATACAACTAAAATAATTTGACTTCAAAACATTCTCCAAGAAAATGGGTTTTTATGTACAAGTGCTGTATTTGTAATTATTTGTCAGTAGTGTTTTTTAATAATTACTTCTGAGCTATACCTATGCAAAACTAGAAAAATTATCAGAATTTTTTCAGTTTACCTGATTTGAAGCAGCTGTAGGTTATAATTGGAGAATTAAAAAAAATATATTACTCATTAAGAAGAAAGCAATATTTTATCAAAATAATTACTTATTACCATGAACTCATAAAGACACCAATATATTAGAGAAGTTAATACCTCTAATAAAAACAAGACAATATGATACAAACAATTTCAAATATAAATTATATTGCTGATCTTCAATTCAGAGCAGGGCTGTTTGTTTCACTAATCGATCTACAAAAAGGGAAAATACTTTCTTTCATGAAATACAAAAGGAATATCATTTTAAAGGAAGGGCTCTGATAGATTTTCATAAACAAAACAAACAAATAAGATTTATAATAACATGAATTTTGTAACACATGAATTCATTGTACAAAGAAAATCACAGAAGATATTTACAAAATTTAAAAATTCACAGAATTATGGTATGTTACAACTCCAAAGCTTCATAACCAATTGGTCCTTGTCATAAAATATTTGTTTTGTAGAATGTTACCAAAAACTATAAATCAACTATCACTTTCACTTCCACTTAGTTCATTCACCATGATATTTGTAGATCCTAAATTATCTTTTGGCTCATTTGAAAGTCTCAGTTTACTATATAGGAACTTCTTAGAGCTCATTTTTTCTTTGTTAAAACAAGTAAAATAAACAAGAACAAAAATAAGTAATAATATATTAATTATAAAAGCTACTGAAGTGATGTAAAACCATTTCTTTGAATTAAGATCAGAATATAGTCTAGAGGGATAACAATACTTTTCTGATACTGAGGAATAATACAAGTAGGAATCACTGAAACAACTTGAGCACTGATAATCATTGGATCCAGTGCATGTCTTGCAGGAATAATGGCACAATAAACAAGCTGGATGACCTTTTGTGTTCTGGCTCAACACAGTATTTTCTGGACATGATGAGACACAGATTCCACCAAAGATAAGTAATCCTTCATTACACTCTGAAAAAGAACACACCCACAGGTTATCTTTCAAGTCTTTTGAGAATTTATTACTAAAACAATAAACTCATAATACTGGTAAACAATAAAAATGAACTTCACAAATTCATTGTTCCAAGAAATTGTGCAACAACAACGCATCAAGACACAGTCATGCAAAAATAAACCAATATAAAAAAAAGGGAAACACTTTGTAGTATAAAACAAAAGTAATATAGAGTGTAACATACAAATTTGATACAGTAAGTGTAAAAAATGTACAGAAAAATTAAGAATTATTAAGAAAAACTTTCTTCAAACACATGCATCAACATTAACAAAATACCCATAACTCTCACAGATCTGTAATAAAATTCCTGTAGGAAACACGAGAAGTAACCGTTAAAAAGCTATGTATTGAAACATATATCTATTCGTCACAGACTGTTCCTGCTGTTGGATGTTGGTTCTATAAGAGTAAAAGATTTGAAAAAGAAAGATATACAAATAAATTATACAGATAAATATTATACAAGTAATAGAACAAAATGAATGAGATGATGACCGAGTTTTATTATTATATATGGAGACTAAATAAAAGCAATTAAAAATAAGACCTTACAATTAAGTCTTGCATATGTTAAAGAAAGAATTTGAATATTATAATTTTTTTATAGAAACTATTGCAAGGTCTCATATAATGGAGAAAAGTTAATTTCTTTGATATAGGTGTTTTAAAGGAACCCAAACAAATGAAAAAGAGCATTCATATAAAAAGAAAAAGACTTAAATATTTCTTTACTATGAATTATAAAAACAAATGATAAGTTTTAATGAGTCAATAAGAAAATAATATAATTCATTAAGACTAAATATTCAAACTCCTGATTTCTACACCAAACAATATTCACAATATTCACAATATTCACTGGTCACAAACTACAATATATTGAAATCTATATCAAAAATATTAGAAAGCTTCTATTAATTTTTTTTCTTTACACAATTTTAAGAAATTATAAACCAATAACTGTTAAAATAAAATTGATGTAAAGGAGAGAATATTAAAAATAAAACCTTCCACTAATTTTGCAAAACCAGAGTTGTATGAAATGTTGAATATTAATTGAAAAAGTTGTGAAATGAATTTCTATTTTACACATAAAAACTTACTTACTTACAAGCAAAACATGCTAATTAGCTTGCATAATATATCATTCAAATATTAATCTTCATTAACTTCCAAACAAACTATGATACAAGAAAATATTTCCTCTTATGTAAGAAAATTTTGATTTGGGTTGTAGCAGAAAAGAATTTAAAAAATTATATACAAAGATTTTTAGCAAGTCAGGGTGCAGGTTTAAATATATATATGCAATATCAAAATGGAGGTGAACTTCCATCAGCAAACATGCTTATTTTCTAAAAAATAATTTTTGATTCCTAAAAATGAATTAATAATCCCCTCTCATAAATATATGAAATTTTAATTGTCATGCACCCAACATCTCATGCATGACAAGCATGACAGGCATGACAGGCATGACTATTATGTTAGTAAAATCTAGACACTCACCCCTTAAAGGTTAAGGCATCCTTTTGAAGCACACTTTTCCATCAGCAACCTGTTGAACTAACAACAACAATACGCAACATCCAACCGCATTCTCATTCTGTGACGCAGAAATGTTCTACATAAAATTGAAATTACCTTCAAGTACACTCATCTTGTGTGGGAGGGAAGCAAGGTCACAAATATCGAAACATTTTATGTCATGAAATGACCCGTAAACATAGCTTTCCTTATGTGAAAACTTATGAACCATAGAATTACATCTTATTTATGATGGTAAAAATAAAAACAAATTCCTAATTAATGAATTCTGAAACTCGAGTACACAATAATGACAAAGTTAAAATAAAAGGAGAAAAGCAACATATTTCTCAAAATTACATAAAGTAATACAAAAATTAAAATAAATATTTCAATGTGAGAATGTCTTCTCTCAAAATAAATCTGTCAAATACATGTAAAAATGACATATTTGGGAAATGAATTCAGGATTTGCCATGAATAGTATTTGTTATAATCTAAGATAATTTTTCAGAAGTAATAACCTACGTATAGGTAACTTTATGTAAAGAGTAATTATGAATTTGGGGCATATCACCATCCCTGTATTCCTTGAAACCAAGAGATCATATTCATCACCCTTGAATGTTAGTTCAATGGTTTGACTTTTTCCCCTCAGCTATTATTTCGGTTCTATATTATTATATGCTTGATAAACGCTCACAATACACCACATTTGGGTAAATTTAGAAAGAACCAATTTTTATACAATGCAGTGGAATCGCCGAGATAATAAATCAACTTTATGTTAATTAATGACAAAGTTTTTAGAAACTACAGTAAACAATGGAATAATAAGGAACATTCTTCAGGGCCTCCTAACATTGCACACGACACAGAAAATTTTAAATGTTAGAAATTATATCTTCAGTATGAAATATTTCAAGTGGAATAATACTGACTGGGAAAAATAGTCTTTTATATTCCTAACTTAATGAGGGACACCTCACAAATATTGACCCATTATATCACCAAGTTGGATACAAATTGATCATTCCATGCATGATTTTCAAAAAAGAGAAAACAGTCACAAACAGAAAAGCTGAAGACTTTTCAACTCATACATGTAGATAAGTTAATAATAATAAATTATAGTGGTAATTACAACAACAGAAGAATTTTATTTCCAACCTCACTTTACAAATACTGTTCTACGAATTTGTGAGAGATATGTTTTTATTTATAAACATCAAGCTGTTGCTCTCTAACAATGTTTTGTGTACAAATGTTTTTCTACATGAGAATGAATGTATTTTTTCCAGATCATTGTTTTCAAAATTATTTCCCTTAGAAAGTTTCCACATAGGCTCTCCAAAATTTATATGAAAACACATACAGAGCAGCATTACCTTCAATAAACCTCCTATATAATATTACATTTTAGTAAGTCTTGTAAATCAGTTTTGAGCACAAACACATAAACAGTAGTATAACACAAATGTTATCAGTTACATCTTTCTTTTCTTGGAATTCAACAATATAAAAGTTACAAATTCTGATTCACTTACATTATACAGATTGAATATTCTGCAATTAATATCTTGTATTTTACTCAACTAGTAATGTTTTATTTATGCCATACAAAATTGATTTCCTTGAAAATATTTGTAAGTAGCAACTGGAGCTAGTAATCATATACCACGGAGGAATCTTCAGAATTCTTTGTTCACCACACATAACATTAAAAAATACTTTTAAGAAGAGCACATAAAATTTAATTTCATTGTTAAGTAACATTTAAATATTAACTGAACAGACTGTGATATGTTATCCCAAACACACAAAGAATAAACTAATGGAATTAAAAAATTCTGCAACACAATTTTATTCATTAAAAAAATGACAACTAATTTTATGATACCAGTAACTTCTATACCCTAATGTGACTCCCCAATTAACTGAAATATCATATACTAAAGCCACATTGGTTTTGTTTGTTAATTATATTCTCCTTTATTTTACAGAGAAATCATGTTTTCAAATCATTGAAATTAATATGTCTCCAACAATAAAATTGCTGAAACAAATATTTTCAAATTTTAATACTGTAAAATAAATGAGCAAATATTTTGGCAAAAAATGTGGAATTATCAGTATGAATTATTGTATAATTGTGTTAATCCAAAAATATTGGTTCATAGATTGGTATAAAACTCAAATTGTAAAATACGTATCACAAAATATAAGATAAAATGACTTAAAACAAAGTATTTAGCATTCTATTTTTAATATTACTTAAAATATTTTCTCCATTAAGCATTCATATAATAAAATAAATTTATTAAGAACAAATTTAGTGAAGAATTTACAATGTTCAAAACTTATTATTTACCAGGAATTTAAAACTTTTTAATATACTGACTAGTAAATGCCTGGATTAACACAATTTTATTTACATAAACTTAATTACAATCAAAAACAGTTTCCAATAATAAACAATTCTTGAAAAATTTTAATCTAAAATCTCCAATGATTGACACGTAAATATAATAACCACACAATGCAGAGAATTTCTATTACATATAACGTTTCTTTAAACATTGCAGAAGAAAAAACAGTGAAATTTCATGATTAAAATAATTTACTTTAGTAATGGGTTATTAAAAAGAATGAGCATTCTAATGAAATGAAAATTTTCAAGTTACAATTATGTGTTTTTAGTACACGGTGAAACCTCAATAAATCGTTCTCAAAGGAAGAGAAAAAAAAAGGAAATGTGAAAAGAGACAGTAGAAATTGGTTAACAAAATAATACATTTCTCAGTTTGTTATTTACTACTGTTCTTAAGAGAAAAATTAAAAATTTCTTATAATCAATGGAAGTAAAATGAATTATTTCAGCAGTTTTCCAAGTAAAAGGAGAAAACGTGTGAGGAATACATAAGTAATAAATGAATGCTACTTTTGTTTTAAGATAAGTATACCTCATTTTGTGAAAAAGAATAAAGACCTGAAGTTGTTGTTGTTGTTGTTGTTGTTGTTGTGAACTTTGACTAGTCACATCATCCACAAAGAGCACTGAGAATTATTATTTCCAAAGGCGAGGTAGCTTGGATGATGATGGTTGACATGTTTATCTCATGCTTTGTATTGTTTTCATCTAGATCACACTTCAGCAATACGTAAGTGTAAACATCATAGACATGATCAAGGGACAACTGGACAATGGATTGGATCTCTTAATGGATTGAAATTACCAAGGGAAGATCATTAGATGACAGGCTCAAAAAGGAGAGAGAAGATGAGAGAGCTCAAGAATGATAGACCAAGAACTAAATGGATCAAATGAGACTGGATGTTTTAATAGATGCAATAACAAGGTTCATTGACATGAGCTTTGTCAAAACTCATTATGCAATTTTCACTATATTCAAGAAACTAATGGAATGAAATGACATATGGAATGACTTATGCATAAAAGATACACGAGGAAAATAATAATGTAAACAGATAAAATATATTACTTTTATAACTAAAATCTCAAGCACCAACAGAAAGCGAATTATAAATCCAACACTGACTTGTGAACGAGGAATCAAGGCTTCACGGTATTGTACAACATACCAGTAATAAATCTTACAAATCAAATTTCTCCATACTGTATGCAAGAAAAAACACACTATATGAGATAGGAAGTTCCTAGAATGTTTTAACTCTAGAAGGTCTATTACTACTATTTATTCATTTTTTTAAGAATGTAAAAAACTATTAGAAATAAAAATACTTTGCAGATAACTATTACAAGTACAAAAAAAACATTATAAGCTTTTTATCCATTGTGTAATGGAATTTTCAATTTCAATATAATTCAATTGACATGACAGACAAAAGACAATAACTCTTGCACACAAATTTTAGAAGTTTTAGAAAACAAACATGGTGAGGTACATGATAGATGATATTTTCTATGAGAGTCAGAAATATACAATTCAATAACTTCTGTACAATTTTGAATCTCTGAGAAATACGTTACATGATTCACTGTCAAAATTAACAAAATAAAGAATTGATATTACCACATTTCTTTTTCAAACAATATCTTTATATTTTCAAACAATAATACATTTTAAGAAGTATTTCACCAAAAGGTATGACAAAACATCTGCATTAAAATACAAGAGATACTTTTCAATGATTGTTACAGCTGTAAAGGATCTAAACAGAGATAATGCGACTAACCAAAAATTGAGGTTTTTAATAGCAAAATTATGCTGAAAAATATTCAGTATGCATATAAACAGTATGCATTACATTTGATGGTGTTGAATTGTCAGAATAGTATTTAGTTCCATCAGCAAAACTAGAACTCACATGAAGATTTACTGCAAAATCTCTCAGGTAT
This sequence comes from Laupala kohalensis, assembly GCA_002313205.1. Classification (NCBI taxonomy): domain Eukaryota; kingdom Metazoa; phylum Arthropoda; class Insecta; order Orthoptera; family Trigonidiidae; genus Laupala; species Laupala kohalensis. The sequence continues at coordinate 476,561 of NNCF01128304.1, read as the reverse complement.
TAAAAAGTGAGTATTACACAAAAAATGAGTATTTTAGTATTTAAAATTAAGGTAACATTCTAATAATACAAAACAAAATGGTCTTAAAGATGTTCCAATAATTAGGGCAAACCTTTATTATTATTTTGTATAAAGCAAACTATACAGATTTTGCTGTCATTTCAAAATTTAATTTAATTCTATTATTTTGATCAAAGAAAGAAAATTAGTCTAAAATAGCATTTTCTATATATTATCTTATAGAATTATCTATAATAAAATTCAGAGAAAGATTACTTTTATTTTATTTCTTCTATTCTTTAATACTTGGTGTATTCCAAAGGGAAAGTAATCACTTTTTTTTCAGAAAAACCTTCAAATTATATAAGTAATGTACTATTTCCAACAGGCCAAAAATACATGAAAAAGACAGCAAAGCTCAAAGTTAGGTAGTTGCCATAAGGGTTTTTTAGTCTTCCAATTCACAACCACTTTCTGTCATAGATATCACAGGGAGGATGTAAGAGATGGATGTGGCAAATTACATGGAAATGAATTGTTTTACGGTGGTGAGATTCGTCTGATAAATGAGGAGACAATTAATCTGAAAAGTATTTTGTGACAATTGACTTGGGTCTTTATTTGAAAAACTGAAGAATCAACTTAAACAGAAATAATCTATAGTGGTAGGCTTACGATAACCTGTGAGTTCTATCAGAACAACCAATATGTATAAAAAATTAAGTAAAAAACAATTTAAATCAATATTAATTGAAATTAATCCATTCTCCTATATCTATGAAAATCGATAAAAAGAGAAAAATTCAACATTTACATAAAAAATGTCACAAACATCTCTGCAAATTAAAATCTTACTATGCATTCCCATAAAGTATTTGATAATAAATAATTAACAATAGGGTATTGTACACTAAACTATTGATAGAGAATATAAATTAAATATATTGCAACAATTCTCTGTATGCTCTGTACAGCTCAATTAACAATAGAGATTTGAAGTTTGTGGAGTTATCCTTTTCTTACACACAAGTTTTAAAAATCAGTCTAAAAAAAAGTTTATGGTTATGAAACACAACCCATATGAGTAATCTTACTACAGAATATGCAAGTTTAATACTAACAGAAGTCCATTACAGTTAAGTTTATTGCTGCTCAACAAAGGTAAAAGCACTGAAGAAGAAGCACCATTTTTTAAAGTAGGGAAGTATTTTCTTTTCATGAATAAGGGCATTATTTAATTTTTTTTCAGAATATTTTCTTCAAACCTATCATAGATTTAATAATGTATGTATGAAGTGGCATAATGCTCATTTTAAGTTAGAAATTATTTGTAATTGAAACAAATTTAAAGAAATAAAAACAAGAATGGCTAAAACATTGACTTGAATGGCTAAACTTCCAACCAACCAGAGAAGGGAGGACATCTCATTAGTCATTAACAACCAACCATCACAACTAAAGCGAATTAAAATGCAAATAAAAATTTATTTTCATAATTTTTAAGAGAATTGACAAGAGGGGACAAGTACATACACTTTTCATGTTCATTAACTGAACACAATTTGATGAAGCATAAACATTTTTTGAACTATAATACTACAGAATTTCTCTCATTTACATTGTAATAATTTTTCACATCTGTTCTCCACAAAGGAGAAAGACAAAAAAAGAGCAAGTGTAATATATATAAACAGTAAAATAAGAAAACTTCAAATAGAGCATTTTCCTCAGGAATGTAAAATTCTGGTTCATAATTGCACCAACATTACTGACTACAATGATAGTGGCATAATCAAAATAAATAATTCTGAGTGCTTTTTGAGTAGCAGAAAAATTTAAAGTTAATATAGTTTCTACAACTTCTTCAGGCATACAGCTACCAACATTCTTTGACAAGTTGACATGACAATTCCAATCCCTCTCAATTTTTTTTTTTTTTTTTTTTGTATTGTGGAATATTTTACAAATATTTTAAAGAAATTTGATCTTAGATTTGGAACACTTTCTAAAATGCGATTAAAAAATTAATTCAAGAGAGTAACAAAGAAACAGTTGAAACTGGAATGAGAATAAAAACAGTAATTTTGAATTAAGATCCCAGAAAGAAAAGGAAAAGAAATGCAAATTCAAATTTTGAAAATGTATACTGAAGAAGAATAAAAATTTATGTTTCACATTTTCACACCACAATTCATACATAGATAATCTCATTAACCCTGGCTATATATCTCACATACAACTTTATGATTCAATCATGCATCATCCAGCAAAAAACCAATGAATAGAAATAGATCATTCAATAGTACACATTCAGGCATTTGTATATACAAAGAAACATTCTCTCAGTTCTCATTATAAACACTATTATCACACTCAATATGCACTATTTGCAAGATTATGTTGGTCATTTTCACATGACAAAGTTGAAACACCAAAACATAATGTAGTAACACTAGTTTTGCAAACACTATATCTCCGCACAACACACATTTCTTCACTTCCTTCTATACTTGTTATGTTTGTTTGAGCAAAGTGCCCTAGCTACAAACACAAGTTTATTGCTGTCCACATATTCACAAACACATTGCTCTCTAACTTTGAGTAATACTGCTTGAAAAATTGGTACAATTCTCAATTACTGTGTGCATTTTGCAATTATAAATATTTTCTAGACCTACAGACACAGGTTTGTAATTAAAGTAATTTCATATCATCATGTTTTGGCAACATTTTTTTTCTAATTGCACTTGAAAAGTTGTAAGTCAAACTCTTGCCTCCATATGAAAATTTGTTTCCAAATTTATAAATGGAAAGGATTATGTAAAAATAATTATTATCCAAATATAAAAATAATTATTGAATAAAGAGAGAAACATTGCCAGAAATGAGTCAAAATTAAATCAAATTTTCTTAATTACACTATAGTACATGGAATTAAACATTTCAAGTCTAATTTTTCTTATGAAGCAAATTTCACAATAAGTATACAAAAAATATATTATCTAGAGCAAAAATATTAGCTTAAAGGAAAGAATAAGACTGGTACTAACAATTTTCAAATTTGGATACTAATCTTCGTATGAAGATGGACGTACAAGCTGTTAGAACGTAGTCTTTCAAAAGAAAGGTAAGTGGACATAGGATGATCATATTTGTTCTTTGTCTCCTGCACAAGAACTTGGCACTAGTAATGAACACACTGCACACATCAGAGATGGAGTTATTGATTTATATCCACTGCATTCAGCACTTCCCTTCATTCAAGAAATCAGAGCACTAAATGCACATTAGAAAAAAAAAAAAAAAACAATCCTGCACCATCAAAGGGACTGTGAAGGAAACTAAATGTTCTTACCTTTCCTTTTGAGCAACTTTTAGAGCAAGTAAGTACAAAATAAGGTCTTTCAAGATTCAAAAAGTAGCCTGAATTACAGCACCTCTTTCATAGGCCTATTAAGTGATAAAAGAGCATCTGCAAGTCAAATAATAAGGCCTTAGAAGAAAGAAACGTATGAAAATATTCCCTTTCCAAACTCGATTGTTTCATTGAACACTGCCCACATTTGTTAAGAACCTACTTAATAAGTTCTTTCTTCATGAATGATTTGATTTCTATCGTTGCTTGAAAGTGTGTCAGTTCCAGAGCTATCAAAATGCACACATTAGTTCAATGCTTATCCCTAATTTCTTTCATCTCACGAAGAAGGATGAGCTGTCCGTCTATGATTGTCACTGGAAAAGAGAAGTGGAAGGTAGAATACTAGGGCAATTACAAGAAGGCACAAACCTATACAATCCTGTCCCTTCTTGGAGAGTGCAATGCATCCTGACGATAGGGCATCATTCTCAGTTGTGGTGCGTGAAATTTCATTGTGTATTACACTGTGCATGTCATTATTTTCAGGCAAATAAGTTTTTTCTTTCTGTTCACTACTAGGAACAGTATCATCTTCATGGGGTTTGGAATTGATAAAAGACTCTCCACCTTCACCAGTGTCAGAACCTAACTCTGGATGAAAGTTGGTTCCAGGTGCTGTATCTGTTCCATAGAGCACCAGTTTCCAATCATGTAGAGTACCTACAAAAAAGAACAGCAACTTAACACACAAACAAGGAAAGGAAAATATTATATTATTAATCTCTTCATAAATTAAAACACATTTTCTAAATATATCTATTTCCTTTCTAAATATATTTATTAAATTAAAAACCAGTGCATCAAATAGATGTATAAATCATGCAATAAATACAGATGAATCTCTTGACAAGACTATTACATCCATGAGTTGAAACTCCATCTCTACATATCCAAATAAAAATTAATGTAATTCAAAATTAAAGAGACAAACACATATTCAGTGACACACCTTGATTTAATTCAGAGACATTAATAAAACATAATTCTACTTACAATGCAAGGCCAGTAGAAATAATAATTTTAACTTAAAAAAATTATTCACTAAAATAAAATATAATAATTATATTTTAAATTAATTTAAAATATGAAAATACAAATGTTTATTTCCAAGTAATAATTAATGTTGTTCATACCAGTGATTAAACAATTTAGGTTAAAATAATAAAGTAAACTGACTAAAAATTAACTCCTAGAAGAGTAATCCATAAAAAAAGGAAAAAGAAATATCATTGGATTTGAAGTACGGCAATTAGTATGAACATGAGTTCATAATAATGAAATGAAAAGAAAATTTTATGAAGTAAATCTATTAAATTCCTATATTTTTATGACATATCCTAGAAAAAGAATTCTCCAATGAGACAATAGACTGCACAATACATGGAGTTATGTTGGAAAACAATCTCAACATTAACATAACATTTTTATGCAAACTAAAAAAAATAAAATAAAAATACAGCACAGTGCATCAAAAACTGAAAAACAGAGCATGAAAGTACATACAAATTTTCTAAGCTGAAAATACTACTGAATTGAAGTGAGTAGATGAATCCATGCAATGCTGTAGCATAACAGAACATAAAAATGTATTCAACAAATCAATCTAATAATACCAAACTTTCATAACAAAACAGTGGGCGTGCATGAGGATTTCTCGAGCAAAATACCCTTTATGAGTCCTGGATGGTGAGAGTCAGGTCGGCGTAAGTCGTGGCCTGAACTTGGCGCAAGATTAACGCGTGAATCAAGGAAGGAAGAGGAATCCATTCGTCCTTTGCCTGAGCTCAAACCTTCAAGCTTTGATAATGCATAAAGAGGAAAAAGCTGTTTGACAATAGGATATTCTCTTAGAGGTGGGAGTTTAGTAGTTGGCTCTAGTGGTAAAGATATGTTACTCACGGGGGTAACAACACTCAATGCAGCTGAGATTAAGGGAATGGTACTATTCTTTAACTCAGGAGAAGTAGTAGTTAACTCTGTGGTTGGATGATTTGATTTTGACAGGGTGGTTTTTGAATTTTGTCTGCCTCGTGGACGAGAGGCACTGGGCATTGTGGGACGTCTAATTTCAATAACTGAGGGGCGAGCTGTATTGGAAGAAATACTATGATGGGATGAATGTTTACCATCATTGTTTTTATGAGGCCTATTTTTTCCTTTACGTGGAGGGGAGTTTACAGCATAAGGTGATGAAATTACACTAGGAACAGGTCTTGGTCGGGATTGTCTTCCTTTTCCTTGAGATGGAGCAGACTGGGATGCATGGGGAGAATGAGTTGAAGGATTAGGAGTAACAATATCATTGCTATTAGGACTTTCTGCAGTGCCATAAAATATTAGAGCCCATTCTTGAAGAGTAGCACGTCCTAATGAAGAGAGAAAAACCATCTCAGAAACAGAGAATGGATAATTGGACAAAACATCTTCAATTAATTACTGTGTAATTATCTTTGAATTGATTTGTTAGTACACACATTATGATTAAAAGAAATCAGAGCATTCTAAGAAAAATGTAAAGAGAATATGAATAATTTTTACATTAAGAATAAATATATATAAATTTGTATCTGATGCCTCAATAAAAAAGTTATGTTGGAAGTTTCTTTTTCATTTTTTAAGACCACTTGAGTCTAGCCTGATTTCCAAATATTTCACCAAGTCATTCTGAGGAATAACTAAGTGATATTGAAGAATATTCATAAGCTTTGAATATAATTTTATCTATCAAGCTCATGAGGACATGACAAGAATACTTACTCTTTACACTGAACATAACATGTTGATTATTCATTAACTACACTATTCTTATGTACTTAGACAAAAATATTTAGTAGATTAGTGGAATGAAATTAGAAACAGAATTACCATAAGCAATTAGCACCTAAAGCAATTAACAAAAGCATGTTCTTATAATAATGAAAGAGTTATATCTTGAAATGATGATTTTCATTTCATTATCTTAACTCAGTTTAGTCATATTAATCAATAGTGATTAATTGGGTGTTACACCATCCCTTCATTTTCTTTGTTCCACTTTCTTTCTTAATGCTCTAACCGTCAGAAAACAAACCCATCAATACATTCCTAAAATTGTTAAAAACTGTTGTGGCAGCTTATATTGTTAAATTCAATACCTAATTAATACTGAATATGTCCTAATATGCAATTCTACATGAATATTTCATCATAAAGTAAATAAAAATAAGACACTAAAATTGAAGATGTAACTAATGTTATTACTTTATTAAATTTTCTAAAATATAGTGTATAAATACATATATAGTATACTTACCATGTTATAAATCTCATAACAAGTATTTGCAGTTGATTTTATTCATTATATGACCATAAAGAATACCATGTAACATGAATATAAAATGTAACATGAATAGATAGTTCAGAAGACATTATTATAAAATTTGATACATACAGCACAAAGCTGATTAAAAACCAATTCTTCTTTGTTTTATTTCATCATTTTATACCAATTTTCTTTGAATACACAATGTATTATATCATACTAAAGGTCTTAATTCCACAAACACTTCAAATTGAAGCACTAAGGATATATCCTTGTCAGCAAAAGAGAAAACATTGTGAGAAACATTATTATTATTGTTGTAGTTACTCCTTGGAATAAAGTGTTCGTCCAGAAGTTAAAAAATTTACCAAACCAATCTGAATCATATATAAAAATAACAAACCTAAGAATCGTCCTTCGTTGTGAATTTCTAAAATCCAGATGCCAAAAGGTTTTTCTCCCCATGTATGAACAGACATGAAAGGCCAATTTTGGAAGCCTGCTCTGGAAATGTCATGAGGCCTTCGAGCCAATAAAGTTGTGCGTGTGCCAGCTGGAGAGGTGAGATGAATCTGTAGATCTCCTCGTCTGGATGATGCTAGGCTTATTTTGGCCTATACAGTTGTTAAAAATTCATTTACACAAATTTACTTACTGGGCAAGTCATTCTACTACTACTAATGTCCATTATGTAATTTAATTAAATGAATAGTTAAAAAGTATTAAAGTATTAAATGAACAGTATTTTTTGTTAAGAACTCACAAACTTGCTCACTTATTAACAAAAAATAAAAATATTATTCGTCCATATTGAAAAAAAAAAAAAAAAAAAAGAAGACATCCTCAGAAATTAATTCTTGTGCATTTCAACAATATTTATTACAATTCACAAATATCTAGAGTGACAAATCTTACCTGAACATGTTCAAGAAAGTTAATGCCAGCACATTCTCTTACATGGAGCTGAAGAAGTACTTGACTTTTAGCTGGAATTAATCTGAGAAAAAATTCACAATTCCTGTTTATTTCTATAAATATAAAATATACTCTAAAAATTAGTAAAAATTTTAATTGATCAAAAAAGAAAAATTATTTCAACTAATAGTAAGAAAGGAAAAAAAGGTGAAATAAAAAATTTTTCACTTGAGTTCTATCTTAAATGAAAAAAATTTTGTTTCATGTAAATTCCAATACTCTTCCATAGTAAATAGTGTGGTACCTCACTCATGTTGGAATGCAACAAATAAACATATATCAATTTTGTTTCCACCTGAACACTTTCAGTCATCTATTTCATTGTTTTCAGCATATGACTGATTGAATAATATTACTGGCTTTATACTTGATGAATTTTTCTCTGATTTCTATAATGTTATTATATCTAAAATAGAATGTACAAAGATCTCTAGAATCTTTTCTTATTCTGATGTGATCATGTGAAAATTAATTTTTGTTAATTGTGAATTTGTAACTTCTATTTTGATATGTTCTAGAGGAATTACATACAATGTAAAAATAATGTCTAATCTGCAGAATAAGCTAACCTCTCCCTTGATTATTTTTATTATCAGAATTCATCTCTACCCAAAAGGTTAGCATAGTGGAAAAAACATTTAAGAAATGCATGAAAACTTGACAAAAGTTATGGATCTAATTAATCTAATTAGTTTTTAGTTTTCATTGGACTAGATAAAGATTTACTATAGTCAACTCACTTATCGGCATGCGGAGCTGACACTTCACACTTATGTTGTTCGGGTATAGTTTTCCATACCCTGGCGAGTCTTACCATGGCAGCAGCATCCATCAAGCCATATCCAAAAGAATGGCTCACTGAAAGAAATAACAAATATGTTAAGAATTATTGTTTTTTCTTTTTTAAAGAAAAAAAATGGAAGAACAACAAGATTTGTTTCATCGTATTACCATTTCTGCCCACACCATTAGTTTTCCAATCATTTGTCCTAAGATTAGCTGGTTTCGCTGTTCTGACAACAATGTGCTGCATATCTCTCCATGTGAGTCCTTTGTTTGATTCAAGAGCTAAAGCACAAATACCAGCTGCTAAAGGAGCAGACGCTGAAGTGCCTGTGTGACTACTAGTGCACTGATGATGGAGGTCAGTCGTCAAAACCTAATTTAACAATATATTTAAAAAAAATTACAAACAGAAATGAAGTCTTAAACACATATTCAAAATAAAGAAAACTAAAATTAAAGTTAATAAATTAGAAGTTTACAATTGAAAAATATAAAATCAATTTTACATTCCTTGCATTTTACATAATAAATTTACCAAAAATAAAAGATTTTGAATTTTGCTCACAAGAAGTGTTAACTTTCATCAGAAGACGCATGATAGAAAAAGGAGAGGAAGTAAAAATTTAGACTTTAACATTATTACTTTCATCAAGATAACTGAGATATAAATATAAAATTATTGTCAAAAAAAGCAGTTATAATTACAGTAATTGAAATATAACTAGATTTTAAAAAATAGATTTTTTAATAACATTTATTTATGATGTAACAGTTCCCCAAAAGTCACAGATACACTGTTGATTTTAAAATAAAATTCTCAGCAAACCAGTTTAATACTTTTACATGGCTACACATGGTCTTCATTGTAATTTCAAAGATATTCCACTGTATAGATACAAGATTTCTATAGTAATTACTAACTTGTATGAATGTGTATGCACACTTTGACACGAGAAAAGTTCAGAAAAATGAAAATTACTGAAATAGTAGATTTAATTCAGTTATGACCAATGACACAGACAGAATTTGCTTTTGTGTAAACAAAGATTCACGATTTAGAAGAAAACTAGGTATCTCAAACTATAGCTGTACCAATTATAAGCTACTGTTATACAATTCAGTTAGATGTGTTGGCTATAACTAATATTTCTTATTGGGTAAAATATTTTATTAATTAATTAAACATCTCAAAAATATCCCTACCTTTTTTTGGGAGATGGATAGTACATAATTTTTCACAGATTATATAAGGTACAGATGGATGACTTGTTGCAGCGCTCCACTAGCAAGGCACAGAACTAACTAGCCCCCACCACACGTTCAACTGGTTCAACTGGCCAACGTCGGCAAGCACATGGTCTTCATATGGTGACTGCGACTAATTGAAGCTAATCGAGCTCTGCTTGGTGTTGATTTGTGGGTGTCTTAGTTCAAATCACGCATTTAGAATTGCTGGTTCTGAGTTTCCACTGCAGGTTAATTGTTTGTATGCTTTTTGTAGAATATGACAGTGGGTACTCGATAGAAATTATGTGATGTAAAGCAAGGAAAAGGGAGGGGTGTTGAGCGCAATTTTGACGATAGTCCTCGGCCTTCCCCGTGGCACGTACGGGTGCATCTAAGGTAACCATTGGGCTTATGGGAGTGAACTATCTGTACCTTCTATAATATGTGATAATTTTTTTGCCGCTAGTAATCGAATCAGACCAGATATAACCATACTTATTTTATACTATGATAGATGTGCTCAAATGGAATGCTGTTACAATTTTGAAAGACAATCCATAACAATATCACTACTAATAAGATCAAAACTAATGACTATTATATATAACTTACAACTTACATCCAAAAGATAGAATAAATTAATCAAATCATACTTGTTTTTCTCCTGCAGAACCACTGCTATATGTAGTGGCAAGGGTAGATGAGCAAGCTTCTGAATACCATGGCACAAGACCATTTTCAGTAGCACTACTTATTGATAAAGTCCAAATGGAATTTGTATACCCATCACAGTTACAGTTATCATGATCACGACCACCATTACCCGAGGCCCATACAAATATAGAGCCTTTCCCATTTCTTCCCTGAAATTAAAACATTAAATATGAATTGTTATGTCTTCAGACTAACAAAGAAAAAGTGTATTGAGCACATATTACAATACAAAAACAAACAATCGAGTTTCTAAAACAATGATCTAAGCTTAGGTTGACCAGACATCCTCTTTATCGTGGATGTGTCTGTAATTTTATGTCTCCCTCAGCAAACAAATTGGAAAATTCCTTCATTTATTCTTTGATCATAATAACATTAAAAATGACTTGCAATGTGAAATCTGAATAAATTGCAGAGTATATTGAAAATACTTCATCTAGTTTGGGTATTGTTGAAAAGTGTGTGGTCTTTAATGGAGATATTATGAACCGCAACTTTGGAGATATCACCTGTAGAGGAGGTTATAATGTATTTACAAAGTTGAAGGAATCTTAATTTTTGTGACCATGTTTCCTAATGTAAAATATAATATTTTTATAAAATATTTTGAAGTTTGCTGCCATTGCTAATATATGCATATTTGATCACCATGAGTCCATAAATTTGGTCCGTATTTTCTTCTTTTGTCCTCACTTTTCTCCTTCATTGCTCTCTGTTTTATAGTACAGTATCTGGTTTCCCTACTAAGCTGAAGTTATTTTTTTTTTTTTTTTTTATTCAGAAAGAATGAATTTCTTGATATATTACATTTTCAAATTTACATAGATTATATGCAAAGTCATCGTATTGTATCATAAATCATTTACATGCATTTCTTCTATTTCTCATTTTCTATGTTTATAATTGTTATGATGAATTGTTAACATAAATAAAAGCTATTGAGGTTGGGGATTAGAGGATTGTAAGAGGAGTTTGAGATTTTATTTTTATGCAAGTTTGAAACAAATTGGAAATTATTCTAAAGTATTACAACAGCAGATTTGAAGAACACTTGACCATGTTGCTAAATTGGAGGCACATTAGTAAAGTGAATTCTATTGCTGGATTTTTAATGAGAGTTATCTGGAGTAGGCAATAGGGGAGCATATTTTTTCCTTTGTGATGTCAATTGTCAATTATAGCACAGATACCTACAAATACTTTCTTATTCCTCAAATTTCATGATTTTTTAAAGTAACAATATAGTGAAAGGAAAAAACTTTGCATTCCTTGGACCACAAATCATACAATAGGAAGAGACCTGACCCTGAGGAAAAAATCGTGTTTCATAAAAAGAACTCAGAAGAGGAATCTTGGAAAAAGAATGCTGTTCCCATGTCTTGGGTAAAAATAACAACCCAACCAAAAGGTCACCTCTCTAATATGCAACTGAAAGCAACAACTGATATAAAACAATCAGACATTGATCATGTATTAAAGCACCACATATTTGGGGAATTGTAAGAAAGTATTTGATGAAGAGCAACACAATAGAACAACAGCAGGGTAGATCGCTATCTTCAAGTTCTGACTGCAAGTCTAAGTGAGGTGGAGGGAATTGGGTCTTCATATTTTAAAAAATGGCATGAGGTTTCAAGAAGAGTTCAGCTGGAAGTGCCAAACAAGGTATAATAATTGTCTCTGTGTTGAGACAATTACCCATACCATTTAGTAACTGAGAAAAGATGTGTCACTTTTAATGACACAAAAGGGTGCTTGGTCTGCGAGTAAATAATTTTTTCAAGCGTAATGCAAAAAAAAAGAAGAAGAAGGAATTATATATAAAGAAGATCGATAGCAGTGAGTAAGCTCTCGTTGAGCAACAAGGTAAGTTAGACTGTTTACCGGAATAAGAAAATTGCACCTCTCCTACATATTTCATTCATTTGTTAAGGGCAGTGACAAAGTTTTGTGTGGTTTTTGATTTCCAACCAGGGGAGAAAGGCTCATTAAATGAGCGAAGGATTGCACATGACACTTTCTTCATCTGTTTGTTACTCCATCTCACATCTCGTAGTTAAGAACCAAAAAAATATAGAAATATAGTTCTTGTGGCATTAGTCGGAAACAATCTAAACAGAAACGTATCTTCGGGTTCCAACGGTGACCCTATAAAAGCGATAAACAATTGTTTTCGAAGACTTTTTTTAAAACTTGAAAAAGATAGGTTTCTACAGGTAACTAGACATAGCATTATCGTACAGTTTGATTAGAAAATTGTTTGTTAGACGGCACTTTTCCTTATTGTCTTAACCTATTACGTCATATTGAAACATCATATAGTATGTGTGACATATGGTTGAAGGATGGACGTAAAGTATTTTTAAGTTATAATTATTTTACGAAAAAAACAATACAGCGAGTTCAACTATTACACCGACATTTGTTCGAGCTAAACGGAAAACCAAGACATTGCTTTTGTTTCCATATCACAACACGTGTGCCCTTGTGTCACCCGCAGAACATTTGACCGACATTTCTCGCGTTCTTCGACATTTCTTAGCTCTTATCGGTAGAAAAAACAACATTGGCAATAGTATAAATTTACTATCTGTATATTCTTGGACATTGTCCATTGCATTATCGTGTTTGAACATGTGTCAGCCAGTAGCGACGTTTCGGAAGCTTTGTTTTCTAGAGGCGCACCCAGGTGGTTTTCTAGATCGGCCGTCTTTTGAGTAATCTTACTATTGCAAGGTAAGTATGTGTTGTCACTAGATCGTTCACGCGAAGGCGATGAGTCTCTCGATCTTTTGATAGACATGACATGACCCCCCGACCCATATCCTACGCTCGCGTCTACTTATTCAGCGGTCCAGATCTCTGCACAGCATGACTTTTTACGACTTATTCATCAGTTTCGAAAGTGAATTGAAATTATTTATCATCTTAAAATGTCCGTAAAGTTTAAAAATTAATACGACATTGTTCTGATTTTTATTTTAATATATGGTGTTTTTAAAAGTATATTTATTACTTAACTATTAAATATTCTAAACTTCCAAAAAATCCATTTTTCGAACTCCCTTCCCCCGATAGTGTATTTTAATAGTTTTAAATATTCTCAGAGACAGTACTCAGGAATAGGGCGTATTATGTACTCTTTAATTACGTATCCTTACAGATTTTTTATCACGAATTTTGATTGGATTTTTCGTGTGAGTATATAACATAATATTTCGTACTAAAGCCACATGACCTACTAAAAACTGAATTAAGTATTTAGTTATATTTATCCCAGAATGATAAACTGTCTAGCAGTACAGCAGCATGGAAACAAACATATGAAAAACATCTTCTAATAGAAAATCGGGTAATGAATGATACATGCGAGAGAGTGACTTCCCGAGGGGAACTCCGACAGAGGGTACTGAAAATGTTATAATTTATTTGGATGTGAAATATTCTTGATGTCGCCTCAAAGCGTAAAAGTTATGCAAACACGTCCGTATGAAGGAAGTGTTGACTCCGTTGAGCAGGACGTCTCCGGAATGGGAGCTGATTGTAAGCAGATCTTTCTGTTTGCGTTGCGAGATTTACAGAGGTCCTGGTAGAGCGAGAAATTCGTGGCTGAAACCTGGGTTCGTGAAAAATTTCTGAGGTCAATAGTTTACTCGAAGTCGGAGAATTTGCATAATCTTCATATATGTCTATAAACCAATTTTGATAAAAAATTATGCTCTATGTAGTTTCGATTTGGTGAGTCATTTTCTTTTTTCGTTTTACAGAATAATTCTTAAATAGATATCCCCGTGGGCGCGCCCCTGTTATTTTCATGTTCGTCTTCAGCTTCTGTCAGCACTTCGATTCACCACTTTCACGCGATTACTTTACCACATTGGTATCACTAGGGAGAGTGACCTAAATAGAAATAATTTCCGAGCATATTATTAATGTACAAATACTACAAGCCATTAAGAAATTGCTTACACAAGAGTGTTTCAATACTTCATCATGAGTTCGTAATCAGATGACTGCTTAAATCATACTTGGGTGTGACTGCAACCTCTGACGCACCTTCCTAGGGTTATTCTAGAGAATAATGGGGATGGGATGACTGTGACTGAAATGTGTGAATGCAACTCCAGGTGGATTCCCGTTGCCAATTGGGTTATTAGAATTTATTGTACGAGCTCATCACATATTTACTGCAGGGATATATTCAGATATTCGTGCTTAATTCACTTCGGCAAAAAGAAGAAAAAGAAATTTATTTTTTTTGGTTGGAGCTTTAGGGCTCGTCAACATCGAGGTCATTAGAGTCCACGCAAGTAGGGAAAAATGCAGTTTCGCACCATAGAGAAGAGCCGTAATGACTCTTCCCCGTGCGTGGGACTCGCCGAATATCTCGACCATACCCACTAAAAAACCCTCCTGAAATCAACAAATATCTAAATAGAAAGATGAAAGAAAAGAAAACAGAATACCAATACATTATTTCACAAAAAAGGAAAACAATTTTTAAATATTATATTTTCGAATTACAGAAACGAACGATGAAAACAAAGAAGACAGTAAAGATCAAAAGGGAATGCAAATTTTAAACCCTCCCGAGAACTTGAGGGAGGAGCACCGATCTACTCATAAAATTCAATAGTTTATTAACATTAACCGTTTCATTTCCGAGAATTGTTGGTAAATCTGCAGCCAGACCAATTTGTCTCCGTATACTTGAGTATCTTCTGCAATCAGTTAGTAGGTGACGCACTGTCAGAGAACAACTACATTCCTCACAAACGGGTTCATCATCAAGTTGTAAGAGATACCTATGAGTGAGAGGACAATGTCCTATGCGCAGACGGGTCAGCAAGACCTGGTCTCGCCGGGCTGGCCTACAGGAACTGCTCCATGACTTAACAAAAGATTTGATAAGTCGGAGCTTATTCCTTTCAACAACTAACAACTCATTGCTCCATTCACTCAGAATCCTTATCTTGACGGAATTTAGGAGATCTCGTTTTGGAAACGTGGAGAAATCCACGCGATTCCTGAGGCATGCCGTCTTTGCGGAATCGTCTGCTTCCTCATTTCCTCTGATACCCACGTGTCCGGGAACCCAGCAAAACATTATGTTCTTTCCATCACTTTGCAGTGAGAAAAGTACATCCTGGATGTTCTGGATCAGCTTATCAGCTGGATACATGTTCTGGATTGCTTGGAGGGCACTCAGCGAATCAGAACAAATCAGGAAATGTGATCCGCCGTAGCACTTTGTAGTTCGCAATGCTCGCAATATGGCGTAGCACTCAGCAGTGTAAACACTGCACAAGTCGCCTAGACGGTAGCCACTGGTCTCACGGGGAAATACCACGGAGCAGCCGACACCATCAGCCTGCTTCGACCCGTCGGTAAACACAGGGATACGGTCCCGGTATTTGTAGAGGATTAGCTGAAAGTATATCCTCAACATCGGAGCTGGAGTGTTCTTCTTGTCATGATGCAAAAGATCGAAAATAATCTTCGGCTTGTGCAAAGCCCAAGGGGGAGACTTACTAAAACCTTAATGTAAGACATTAGGTGTGCGTATATTTAAGGCGTCCAAAATTTGTTTGGAGCTATATCCAAAAGATTTGATTGCTCTCAGTCTGTTGTAGAAACGGATGGAAGAAGAGGATGGATGAAAAACCGCGTTGTGCACCAGATTGTCGTGTAAAGTTTGCAAGTGGCAAAAGTGTCGTAGCATGAAGGTTTGCCGCCGGAGGGAAAGAGATGGTTCGCCACTCTCGACATACAAACTCGGAATGGGACTAGTGCAGTAAGCTCCCGTTACTAGTCGAATTCCTGCATGGTGGACACTATCCAGCTTCTTTAAATAGCTTGCACGAGCAGAGCTATATACAACG
>NNCF01128304.1:448312-459968 GCA_002313205.1 Laupala kohalensis | reverse complement strand
ACCAGTGGTATAATCTATTAAGGACGCGTTGGATTTGTCGCTCCGCACCTGTGACACTCTGTGATGAACAAAAGATAGCAAAGTTATCGACAAAAAGAGAGTGTAAAACAGGAATCTTTATAGCAGACGTTATGCTGTTTATGGCCACTGCAAATATGGTCACACTCAAGACTGAGCCCTGAGGAACACCGTTCTTTTGAAGGAGATCCGAGGTGTCTCTTCCAATTCTATAGCGGAAGGAACGTTGATCCAAAAAGGACATGAGCATCAGAGGAAGACGTCCTCTAAATCCCCAGGCATAGAGTTGTTGTAAAATGCCATGACGCCAAGTAGTATCGTAAGCCTTCTCGATGTCAAAGAATATTCCGATGAGATGTTGTCTTCGGACGAAAGCATCTTGAATTGCTGATTCCAGGAGAAGTAAGTTGTCCAGGGTGGAATGGAACTTCCTGAAACCACACTGAGATCGACTCAGCAAGTCATGCCGTTCAAGATACCAGACGAGACGTCGGTTGATAATTCTCTCCAGAGTTTTACCAACGCAACTCGTCAAGGCAATGCTTCGATAACTACTAATGTTCGTTTTGTCCTTACCTGGTTTTAATAAAGGGATAAGCGTTGCTTCCTTCCAGGAATTAGGGAATACTCCCTCGGACCATGAAAGATTAAAGATATCCAGAAGGTATTCTTTCGACTCGAGACTGAGTTGTCTCAGCATTTCATAATGAATTGAATCAGGGCCAGGAGCAGTGTTGTGGGCTGTCGCTAGAGCTGACTCAAGTTCCCACATAGAGAAGGAAGAGTTGTAGGGTTCCCAGTTGGTGGAACGAAAGTCAAAAGATGTGCTCTCTGCTGTTTCCCTTTTTTTCTTGAAATCAGGATCGCAGTTTGCTGTAGATGATAGGTCAGCAAAATATTCAGCCATTGCTGTTGCCATTTCTCTGTTGTTGGTGAGAACCCTACCCTGATAATTGAGTCCAGATATTGGGACTCGAGAATACCTTCCAGATATCTTTCGGATTGACTCCCATACTTTTTAGTGGACGATGTTGTTCTCTTAATGGTGCTCAAAAACTCTTTCCAGGAGGTGGATCTGGATTCTTTGATAGTTCTGCGCGCTTTTGCTATAGCAATCCGATATGCGGCGAGGTTTTCCAGAGATGGACTATCCTTAAATTTCCGCAATGCTCTTCGTCTTGCCCGAATGGCGGACCGACATGCGTCGTTCCACCAGGGGACATGAGGTCTTCGCGGAAAAATGGTTGTTATCGGAATGGATTCTTCAGCGGCGTGATGAATTACCTGGGTCAGATGGTTGACCCTCTCTTGGACACTACCCGTTTCTCTGAAGACAGACAGGGAACGGTACTGTGTCCAATTAGCCTTACTGAGAATCCATTTCTGTGGCTTGCTTTCGGGAATAGTCACACGTTCCTGCAAGGACAACCAGATAGGATGATGGTCGCTACCATGCAGATCATCTTCTACCTTCCATTGAAAGATATAAGCAACTTCAGGAGAGAAAACTGATACGTTTATAGCAGTCCATGACCCCGTGCCAAATGCGAAGTGGGTCATCTCCCCGGTGTTCAGTAGACAAATCTTCCCGCTCAAAGAGACAATTCAGCAGTCGGCCCCTGGGACAATCGCTCGACAAGCCCCACAGTACACTGTGGGCGTTGAAATCTTCAAGGAGGAGGAATGGTCGAGGGAGCTGGTGAATTAAATCTCTGAGGGAGGTCTCCGAAAAATCTCGTGTCGGAGGAAGATATATACAACACACGGTCATAGATGGTTCACTATGAATTTTGACTGCTATAGCCTAGATGTGTGTTTGTAGGAGAACAGGCGAGCAGAGGATAGTGTTTCTAACAAACACGGCAACTCCACCTCTTGCTCGATCTCCCGTGGTGTCGTCATATCTGAAGCTGCTGTATCCTCGCAGAGAGGGTGAGTGTTCTGGTGAAAGGTGTGTCTCTTGTAGGCAGATACATATCGGATTACGACGCGCTAAGAGTTGTAACTCTTCACGTTGAGTTCTATAGCCATTAAGGTTCCACTGAAGTATGGAAGCCATTACTGTTTGGAGCCTCCGGGGTCAGGTTCGTGAATGTGTATTTTCGGTTCACCGTCGGAAATTAGACATTCTGACTCGGTGGAAGAAAGTACAGAGACGTTCTTTTTACGTCTCTGCGATTTCTTGGAAGGTGTTTTCGATGTTTTTAAAGATTCAACAAGGTTCACGGGTTTAGCCGAAGAACCAAGTTTTGTCTTTTTCTGTGGCTTTGTGGTTACGGTGGTAAGTTTAATACTACTTGATGTTTGTCTTGGATTAGTTGGTTTCTTTGTAGGCGCTGTTGTTGGTGGTTGTGACTTAACAGGAACGACTTAAGAATCTTTCTTTCCGTATTTGCATTGACATGTGCACGACGTTGTCGTAGACACGTCAGTGAAATCGGCCTGAACAGATACGGTTTTCATCTGTTTTGGAGTCTTGGCTGCGGTGGAGTAACTAGTAGAAAATACAGGGTGTAATGCCCCGTATTTCTTCCGCGCTTCACCGTACGGGATCTTCTCCGTAGGTTTTATTTCCTGCACTTTCTTTTCTTCGAGAAAGGCGACACACTCCCTGCTCCATGCCGGGTGACTGCCTGTGCAATTAATGCACTGTGCAGACCCTGGGCATGAGACGCCGGGTTCGTGTGGCTCTTTTCCGCACTTTCCACAGGTATCACGTCCCTTACACGATGTCGTCGTGTGTCTAAACCTCTGACACTGGAAACAGCGCCGAGGATTCGGAATAAAGGGACGGACCGGCAGGTTCAGCCATCCAGCCTTCAGATCCTTTGGTAGTTTAGGACAGTCAAATGTCACGATGAAGGAACTGGTCCTCTCGAGAACACCATTTACCTTCCTCATGAGCTGACTGACCTCAACTTCATGGTCAGCTTTCCATTCTGCAACAAGTTCGTCTGTTGCCATTTCCATAATGTCCCTGCAACTTACGACCCCCTTGCTGCGATTAAGTGCAGCATGGAGTTCGCACTTTACAGGGAAATCGCCAAGCTTAGTACAATCAAGTAGTTTCAACGCTTGCTTGCTTGTTTTTGTCTCAAGCAGCATTGTACCGTTTCTTAACCTTTTAATGGTCTTCAGTGAACCAACGAGACCTTCTAAACCTTTATAAATATAGAACGGAGACACTTTTTCAAGTGTCCCGTCTATTCGAGTCATAACGACATAAACATTCTCGTACGGAATGCTCTGTACCTTTGGCTTTGAGATTTCTGAAGTGGGAGGGCTGTCAACCCTCGGCCGCTTCGAAGATCCTGAGGCGTGGTACTTACCCTGCGGCTCGCCCACTCCGCAAGGCAGGGGAAAACAAGAATCTTTCATTTTGTCCCACGAGTTCGGAGGAAATAAATGTCCGGTGACGTGGAGCCCCCGCATCACGCCACTAAGCCTTGCTCAACTGAGGTGCGGCAGTTGCCCCAGAGGTTGTCCGCTAGTGAGTGTTTGTCCTCAACACCCATTCACCTCATCGGCGCGTAACACACCTTGAGGTTGAGGGTTTTTTTATAGAGGTTTAATCCTTCCTCGCGACCCGGCCAATGAAGGCAAGATCTCCGCCCTTCAAAACACGCAACTTTCCACCATCGCGCCAATGGTGGGCGCTGAAGCATGTCCAAAGCCTACGGTGTCCGAGGACTGGTGGCGCAGTACCAGTCCCCAGCTCGGGGCCGTGGGTTCGCAAAGTTCGAAACTGAGTTCCCTGCGGGGGAAGAAAAAAAAGAAGGGGAAAATGAAAGATACCCTTGCTCTAATAGCGTCGGGATCGAAAGGAACAAGAGGTGACCAAGTGTTTCGAAATGAACCTGCGGGTGGCCTGTCAGATGCGGGTGATCTGTCAGATGCGCCTGGACTGAGCAGGCGCCTCTTGCGTGCGGATGCGACGCGCGCTTGCGCAGTTCGGTAGAATTGACGTTCCCGCCTTGAAGATATAGTAAAATATCTTCGGTAGGCGGCTGAAGGCCGTTGTGAAAACAGCGAACGTATCCAAGCTGCAACCCTCGCCAAAGGGTTGTTTAAAATTACCCCACCAGATAGCTCCAGCGACCGGGCACACGAAAGGCCAGCAATATAAATTTAGAATTCTTTCATCAGAGAGCGTGGCTGTCGCTAGACCTTGACAGTCGAGTGACGATCTTTCATCTGTTTTAGGCTGCTTCTTTTACGAGAAACGAGCTCGAGGAAGAAAATACGTATTGTATCTCATAAAATTCGTTTTATGCCAATTTTTTCATATTAAAACATTTATCTGGAATTCACATTGTAAATAGTGTGAATTATTTCTTAATTTCAAGTTATTATTAGCAGAGCAATCAAAGCTTCCGAACAATGAAATCTTATTTTTTATAAGCTCCAATGAGATTGATTCTACTTCAACAATAGGTGTATTTTTTAATGAAGTGATCTTCCTTGCATTCACACTTGTGAAGACGCTGTTCCTAGGAGCCGGCTGATTTTACTCTGTGTTTTGTGCGATCACCAAGGGAGGTCAGTATAGATAAAGGAAGGAGCATGGCACAAGCAAGTGGAAGCAGTGCCAGACTCAGCTCGGGGCCCCGAGTTCGCCAAACACGCACTTACCAGATGTAAGCCCCCTGGGAGGAGGAGGAGAAGAAGAAGAAATAGAGGAAAGAGAAGAGGAGGAAAATGAAAGATACCCTAGCTTTAATAGCGTCGGGATCGAAAGGAACAAGAGGTGACCAAGGGAGGTCAGTATAGATAAAGGAAGGAGCATGGCACAAGTAAGTGGCAGCAATGAAAAAAAAGGAAGAAAAAAGAAAGGAAGAACAATTATTGCTGCTCCTTCACGAATTAAATTTTTTAATTGATTAGCTACTTCATGGATCTCAACTAAATTATAGACCATTATTATGATTCTTAGAATTTGTATTTATATTCACTATTTTATTTGCTAGAACAATACAGACGAGAACACCCGTACGGGAATCGAACCTACTATAAGATTTTTTATTTTAAAACCACGACTTCTTAAGGTTGTGGAGGGCATAACAAAAATCGTAAAAAAACAACTATTTGCCATGTGTTTCTGCATATACCCAACTGAGCTAGTTATTCCAAGTGGATTGAATACGAACGGTAGCGCGTGTGACTGTACTGCACCGCTGGCTGCTTATTGAGAACATAATTTTATTTATCACTTGGAATAAATAGTTTTAAACTTTTTCATGCAAAAATAATAGGATAACGATATTTTTCTGAGTGCGAAAGTATAAATATTATTTCTTAATAATGTGTCTAGAAATGGTTTTGAAAAAAATAATAACTAACAGTATTTTGTATGTATAATACTGATTTTCTTGAATGTTGTCACAAATACAACAGCAACCATTCGCTGAATAAGAATTATTTTTCACACTTTTAGTTTATTTTGTAACTAATAATAAAGTCGACGTATCGGCAAAAATCGTGAAAACGTATCTTCACGTATCTAACGTATTTTTTCAAATATTTCAGGTTTTTAAAAAGTATTATTTATTCATAAAACCAATTTTTCTCAGTTACGTGTATGTAGAACAAGAAAAATCCAATGGCGTTAACTATTTTTTTCTATGATTTTTGTTGTGCCTTCCGCAGCCATAATTAGTCAGAGATCTATAATAAAAAATCCTTCAGTAGATTAGGGTTCAGGGGAGATCTCAACACCAAACCGACTAAGTCCTCGGGTCAGCCTGTAGTAATACATAGATAAGAAAATGCTACACAAGTGAGCACGTTTTTTACGTATATACCCTTAGATAGGATTTTTGGTATTGTAAAAATATTCTGATCAGCGGATGAAAGGGGCGAGTTTCATTTTCCACAGACGGAGGTCATTTAAGTACCATTCATAGACCGCATATATGATTGTAAGGACATTCAGGATACACGTGGTTTCAGATAAGGGTCTCAGAGAAGGTTTTCCATTCGGAACTTTCACAGTGGTCTCAGAATGAAAGAAAAACAAGTCTACGTGTTATTACTATGAGAAATCACAAACTTATGGAAGTTCATTGGTTAATATTAACAAGATTAGTGCCAAAATTGCAATCTGATACATATTCACCATTACTTGCAGATTTATTTCAGCTGCACAATATGAGAAAATGCTACATCAATCTTGATAATATACTCCGGAAAATATACCTAGGGAAAGTGGTGATATGCCATTGATATGTAGAGCGGGATTTACGAAGACCTACTTAGTGATTAATGCAAGCGAACAGCTAAGTTCATTCCAATTGAGTTCTTTAATGCACGTCTGTACGAGTTTCTTTGACAATGTTTTCTGAGTTACATTTATTGTAATCATTATGGATATTGTTGTAGATTTTAATCCTACACAGATCGTTTAGTACCAGCTAACTATTTTATGCTGAATAGCAATACGTTTAAATAAATTATAACAAAGACAAAATATTGTTCCCTTGCTGAGTGGTCCATGGCAGTTTAGTCGAACTTCTTGATCACAAGATTAATGTATCAAATCTTACTAACGAAGAAATTTTACAAATTTCTTTCTTTCAACATGGTTGATTAAATTTCACGTTATCTAGAGATTATTATTATTATTACCATTATTATTATTGGGAATGAGGGTTCGCCAAACTAGAGAATATTCTCAACAAAATTTCAGAATTATTGTTTTTACCAAAATTTTGTTTTATCTCAACTTTGCCTAGATTTTGGGGCCAAAATTCTCACTTGACTTATCTGTGTTTAGAAGACCATCAAACAAAATTAATTTCAGTAATATGTTTTAGAAAACTTCATTATTTTCTAAAAAAATTTACGTCAACATTTCATTGAGTTGACGTAATTATTTTCTTTTATAAATTAATTAAGACAGACAGACCTTCGTAACTCCCTCAATGAAGGCACGTGTAGCTAATTCTCCAGGGCCATCCACCGTTTTTCCGTCGTCGTCGGGGCCCCAAGAAGCGCTGTAGATGTCGATGTGCTGAGGATTCAAAGACAAAGAGCGCGCTTCCACCGCATCAGTCACATCTCCGTCAAGCATTCGAACACCTGGAGGACGAAGAAAATACACACAAATGAGAACAATCATTATTATTAATTGTTAGAATTAATGTTAATTAAGTTATTACTGATGACTTTAAATGTTATTAATGATGTTAATTAAGTAACTAATGCAACTGATTAAGTTAATAATCAACAATTAATTACGAGAATAATAATGACTAATGATCACTCGTCCCATAGCTGATGCAGTAGAGATATGTAACAACTTTCCGCATTTTTTCGACGTGGTTTAGATGTGGAATATATATATAAAATATAAACACATGGAAGGCTCCTCCAATCGTTATTATTTTCTCAAAATTTTTGTTGTATAGTATTTTTTTATGAATAGTTTCCCCATGTTTCAATGTCTTTTCCATTATTAAACATCTTTACTTTCATAGAACATTCTTTAATTATTGATTCATGTAAGCATTATTTTCACACCAAGAGCTTTTTTAAGCATGTTTTTTCTCTAAATTTTGTCAACAATTTCTTCAAAAAGATTTAATGGGTCATATTAAAATAATGACGAATTTCAATAATAAAGTTAACAACGGATAAATTATAGTTTCAAGTACGTCAAGTAGGCACTACACCACGCTATTTAGATTGTTCTGACAAATATCTTTTTGGGCATATTTTCGAAAAGATTCGGTACGATTGGGAACACTATATCCTTTCTTTGTGACTTACATGAGAAAAGATCTTCGACGGTTATCCATATCATTATTCAAATTTTGAAGGTAGACATTTCTCATCATTCATTTACAGATTAAAATACTAGCGTTTTCTATTCAACAACAACTAAATGGTTCCTTTCTTATAACTCCTTATAACATGACATGAACATTAAGTCAAGGGCTTCCGCGACTGGTGTTCATGTTAATTTGATAACTACTAGAGAACCAAGTTAACTTAGGAACATGTTAACTTGCTTCGATTAACATTTCGATTACATGCTTCGATTACACAATTAACTTGCTTCGATCTAAAAACTTCCGAAGCGAGTGGTTCATGTAATGCAGTATGTGTAGTACAAGACATTTTGAGATCCAGACATATTAATAATAAATTTATTGTCAAAAAACAGTACAAACTGCGTATGACCACGTGGAGGAAAAAAAACTAATTTACTCTCCGGAAGCAAGCAAGGGACCATCCCATCAATTCCGATCAAGGGCCCTAAGGCAGAGGCGGATTCAAAAAATTCAGCAAAAATTCCTAGATAAGATAAAAAGTTAGCTGCGAGTTATAATACTAATAGAATGTCAATATGTTTGTAATTTTAAGCAAAAAATTACATGTAAGTTATTATCGAACTATAGATTATTCTGAGTATAGTGCTTAAAAATTGAAATAACACTAAATTCACGATTTATTGTTACAATAGACCCGCCCCTAGACAAAGCCTAGAGAACCTGTATGATAAATCCGCCTCTACCCGAAGGAAAACCGGAGAAAAACCCGGGCCAGGATGGGGCTACAGAATTTATGTACACAAACGTGCCAATGTTGAGTACACATAAAACTAAATTAATATGAGCCATAAGACAACACAATCATGCAAGAAAATAGTTTTTGAAATTGTTATAAGTTGTTTAAAAAGTACTACAGCAATGGCGTGATAAAGCACAAGACGAATTTAACTTTTGTTAAAATCAATAAATTCTTTTACAGTGTAGAAGCACTGGTGCAGGAGGTAGTTTTTAACCGCGGATTTGAAGATATTCAATTTCATAATATCTTTTATATTCTTGGGCAGGGAATTATATAGAACGATTCCCGAATGGTATGGTCCCTTTTGGCAAAGAGTGGTTGACACTCTAGGGCGATGAATATTACTACTATTGCGTGTATAGTGTTCGTGAACGAGACTGTTTCGTATAAAGCAAGGGTGGTGCTTCAGTAATTCGGTCTTAACAAACACGACCGTTTCATAAATATAAATGCAGGGAAGTGTTAAGATATTTAATTCCTTGAATAAAGGTTTACAAGAGTTTCGGGGGTGAGATTTACAAATTATCCGAACTATCCTCTTCTGAATTCTGAAAGTTTGAATACTCTGACCGGAATTACCCCAGAAGGTAATGCCGTAACGTAAATGGGAGTAAACGTTTGCAAAATATACGCAACGGGAAATACGTGGACTAACTGCGTTAACTAAGATTCGGAATGCGTAACACAATTTGCTTAATTGGGAATTAAGATTGTCAATGTGACAATTCCATTTGAGGTTGTCTTGAATATGGAGACCTAAGAATTTTGTATTTGTAACAGTTTTTAATTGTGTTCCGTTTAAAGAAAGAGAAACCTGGGGTAAAGATTTTGTGATACTATTGTGAAATGACATAGACACTGTTTTGTCAGTGTTTACAATGAGACGATTTGCATGGAACCAAGTCGAAAGGTTAGACAAAACTTTTTGAGCATTGGCGTGTTTACATAGTAAATTAGTGTCATCAGCAAAAAGAACCATTTTGCAATCTGATGTGGATGATGACATGTCGTTCACATACAATAAAAAGAGTATAGGGCCGAGAATTGATCCTTGGGGTACTCCGCAAGTAAGTGGCTTTGTTTCTGAAAGACAACGCTCAAGTATTTTATTTTTAGTATAGGATATTTCTACTTGTTGATATCTATCTTTTAAATAAGAAGTTAGCCATTGATGTGGAAGTCCACGAATGCCTAAAGAATGCAATTTGGTAAGGAGAATTCCGTGATCGATGACATCGAATGCTTTGGATAAGTCAAGAAAAACACCCTGAGGATTTTCTCCACTGTCTAGAGATGTGGTAACATCGTTTAAGAAGGAAAATATGGCGCTTGTAGTGGAAAAGGATTTCCTAAAACCGTGTTGATCGTCAGAGAGAATGTTATATTTTGATAAAAAATCTAGAAGACGCTTATAGAACAATTTTTCTAGGATTTTTGAGAAAGTGGGTAGTAGAGATATTGGTCGGTAATTTCCAATATTAAGTTTGTTTCCTTTCTTGTGTAAAGGTTTCACTTTAGCTCTCTTAAATATATTGGGAAACACCCCTTCCGATAAAGAACTATTAAAAATATTTACGAGTGGATTTAATATAGCGTGGGACGAAGATTTAACAATAAACTCAGGTATATCATCTATGCCTCGTGAAAATTTGTTTTTTAAGGAGCTGATGATTCCCATGACTTCACTGGCGTTAGTTTCGGAAGTGAACATAGAATTGGGTATGTGGGTGGTAATAATTGGAGGACATTGATTTGGATATATTGAGTTCGTTATTTTACCAACTTCTGAGAAGTGAGAATTAAACAAACTTGCGATGTCCTGAGGATTTGACACGATCTTGCCATCGTTTAGTAAAGAAACATTTTCTTCGCGATTTTCAGAAGTTGACGTGTAATTGTTAACAATATTCCACATGGCTTTCATCCGGTTGTTCGATTTTAGTATATGCCTGTCGTTTTCCATAACTTTAGCTGCATAGACTACTTTTCGGAGAATAGTCTTATATTTACGAAAATAATTATGGAATTCGGGTGGCTGGTTATAGCGTTTTGAAAGATAATATAAACGGCGTTTGTTTTTTGAAGAAATTCTTATCCCTAGGGTGATCCATCTATTGTATTTTTTTGTGTTAATTAACTTGCGTTTTATGGGAAAACTAGAGTTGTAATGTTTTAGGAATGTTGAGATAAATACATTGAATTTGTCGTCGGTGTTTTGGCAATTGTAAACATCTTTCCATGTTTCTTCACGCAAATAATTTACGAATATGGATTTATTTATGTCATTAAACTCTCTTGTAAATTTGTAAAGGATTTTAAGCGGTTTTAGTGTATTATTAATAGTCAATACTTGAGCAAGGTGATCACTGTATCCGGCGATAAACACTTCAGAGAGATACGAGATTCCATTGTTGACTATAATTTGATCTAGCAATGTTTGAGATGAGCCGGAGAGGCGAGTGGGGTCATTTATCGTAGTAATAAGGTTGAAGGAGTCGATAAGATTCTTGAATCGATTAACTGGTGAATGTGCAGAGTCGGATGTACTCAAGAAATCGATATTGAAATCACCACATATAACGATAGATTTAGTAGATTTATGTGCGATATGTTCTAAAACATTTTCGAAGTTCCGAAAAAATATGTCAAGATCTGATTGAGGAGGTCTATAAATACACAAAACAACAATACCGGTGTCGGTCAGTTCAACTGCAGAAATTTCGAACACACTATCTACGCAGAAGTTCTCGTAGCCTGTCAGTGGAGAAGATAAAATATCATTACGAACGTAGATACACGTACCTCCGTGGGGATTTTTGCCTTTAAAATTTTGCCGACAGTAAGAACTTGCTAAATAATAATTAGAAATAGCAGTATCGTTGATGTTGTTAGTTGAAAGCCAATGCTCTGTGAGGCATAGCAAATCGAATCGATTTTCGTGTACCAAAATTTCAATGTCTGTCAATTTGTTTGAAAGGGATTGGACATTATGATGAAATATAATTATTTTATTTTCGCAAAGAGATTGTTATTCTCGAGAGATGAAATCGACTCACGAGAAATGAGA
>NNCF01128304.1:391009-439130 GCA_002313205.1 Laupala kohalensis | reverse complement strand
GCTCAAAACGTTTTGTCTAACCTTTCGACTTGGTTCCATGCAAATCGTCTCATTGTAAACACTGACAAAACAGTGTCTATGTCTTTTGACAATAGTAATACAAAATCTTTACCCCAGGTTTCTCTTTCTTTAAACGGAACACAATTAAAAACTGTTACGAATTAAAAATTCTTAGGTCTCCATATTCAAGACAACCTCAAATGGAATTGTCACGTTGACAATCTTAATTCCCGTTAAGCAAATTGTGTTACGCCATTCCGAATCTTAGTTAACGCAGTTAGTCCACGTATTTCCCGTTGCGTATATTTTGCAAACGTTTACTCCCATTTACGTTACGGCATTACCTTCTGGGGTAATTCCGGTCAGAGTATTCAAACTTTCAGAATTCAGAAGAGGATAGTTCGGATAATTTGTAAATCTCGTCCCCGAAACTCTTGTAAACCTTTATTCAAGGAATTAAATATCTTAACACTTCCCTGCATTTATATTTATGAAACGGTCGTGTTCATTAAGAGCGAATTAATGAAGTGCCACCCTTGCTTCATACGGAACACTCTCGTTCACGAACACAATACTCGCAATAGTTTTAATATTCATCGTCCTAAAGTGTCAACCACTCTTTGCCAATAAAGACCGTATCATTGGCGAATCATTATATAATTCCCTGACCAAAAATTAAAAAGATATTATGAAATTGAATCTCTTCAAATCCGCGGTTAAAAACTACATCCTGCACCATTGCTTCTACTGTGTAAAAGAATTTATTGATTTTATTAAAAATTTAATCCGTCTTTCTTTATCACGCCATTGTTGTAGTGCTTTTAAAATAACTTATAACAATTTTAAAAACTATATTCTTGCATGATTGTGTCTTATGATTCATATTAATTTATTTTTATGTGTACTCAACTTTGGCACGATTGTGTACATTAAATCTGTAGCCCCATCCTGGCCCGGGTTTTTCTCCGTTTTTCCTTCGGATAGAGGCGGATTTCTTATACAGGTTCTTTAGGCTTTGTCTAGGGGCATGTTCATTGTAACAATAAATCGTGAATTTAGTGTTTCAATTCTTTTGATTTTTAAACACTATACTCAGAATAATCGATAGGTCGATAATAATTTGTACATGTAAATTTTTTGCGTTAAATTACAAACATATTGACATTATATATGTATTATAACTCGCAGCTAACTTTTATCTTATCTAGGAACTTTTGCTGAAATTTTTGAATCAGCCTCTGCCTTAGGCCCTTGCTCGGAATTGATGGGATGGTCCCTTGTTTACTTCCGGAGAGTAAAATTAGTTTGTTGCCTTCCACGTGGTCATACGCAGTTTGTACTTTTTTTGACAATAAATTTATCATTACCCGTGTTTAAATTTCCATATTGGAATAAATAGAAGTTTATATACATACACTAACTATTTCTCCACTATATTCAAACCGTGGAAAAAATAAAGGGAAAACAAGTATTGCAATGTTATAATTTTTTTCTTCGTCACTAAACCCAAAATTATTTAAAATAGAGCACATTGTTTTCATGTAACAGAGAAAGTTTAAAGATGGGGGCATATCAGAAGAACCTTTATTCAAAACCTGTCGAGGTCACGGGAATACTACAGATACCACATTGTGAAGAACATTCTGATTGGTTCACCAAGACTGTCATTCAATGAGTAAGAGATATTTATTTCCTGGAGTGCTGGGCCACACCACGAAGTCATCGTATCCTGTTCTGAATGAAGCCCCTCCAGTGGCTCAGGACTAGCGCGTTTGCTCGTCGCTTAGAGACTGGGTTCGATTCCCGCGGGGTCAGAGAAAAATTTCCAGCATATCACTTTAATGTCCCAGCTCACATATAGCTGTGACGATTGAAAAGCAAACCCTCCTACTTCTAACCATCTCCTATTTCTACTCCTACAAATTGTTGGTAAACCCAGCTAAGCGGTCCACCTAATAACAACTCTACCACCCACATCCTACATCCTATTACCCCATGTAGATAAGCTTCAGTAGCACGCTACATTTCCCATTTACAAAATTCCCATATTTTGCCTGAAATGTGTTCCTCACCTCCAACGCTGGCGCCGAACGCGACGCCCACGGCACAGATGGAGTTGTTGGCGGTCGCTGCCACTTCGCCTGCGCAGCGCGTGCCATGGCGGTTGGAGTCGATGAGGTCGTAGCGCGGCATCGGGTCCTCGTCGTGGTTGTTAACGTCGTAGCTGGCTTGCGGATCCTGCGAACAATGTCAAGTGTAAGTTAATAACACAAAAGAGATTAAATCAAATTGTACGCTTCCTTGTTAATCAAATTCACTATCACACGATTAAAGAATATTCCATCATAACGAAACGAAATACTTGTGTGTTGTTGGGAGTAAGTGGTACGAGTGGCTCAGTGGGTTGAGCTGCGACGTAAGATAATGAGAGATTTTTACTAATAATCTCAGGTCAACACATCCTGCTGTGTGAAATGAATACCAGTTTTAACCCATGGGTCAAAGAAGTCTGAGAATATTGTAAAACATTTTGCAGAAGCGAGGAGGCGATGGGAGTGTTCTTCACCTTGCGCTGAGGACAAGTAATTAAGGAGCTCCACTTGTAGTTTGACCCTTTTTAAAAATTAATTGTTCGTTTCATTAGTATTTAATACCTTGATTTATTCTCATTTAGCCATTAGGCTTACTGTTTCACCTCACCACGTGTTTTGAATAACAAATTTTGGAAAGAAATTTGAAGGGTTCTCGTGGAGTATATTTGATGTGACATACTTGACAGGGGTAAGACAATGTGACAACCTTATCTAGATGACCCCCATAGAAAGAAAACCCCATAAGAGAACGTGACGTAGATGACTGAACGCGAGATCAAATCAGCAATTGCCCACACTAGTAACAATCTATCACTGCCTTTACCCATATGTATAATATACGCACTCCTCAGTAAAAATCTAGACAAGACAAAAGGTGTCAAAAGCTAACGTCTCACTATAGGCCTAAAAGGATTCTTGGGGTTCTCGGAAGGTCTAGTTCTTGACAAGAAGAGATGATTTGGCCAGCATCATTCTCCGGTCACTTGACCACAGAATAAACCCGGTATGCATCTTACGACAGGTTGTTAAAGCCTGGCAGTTAATATGGTTGAGATATGCATGAAAATGCGCCAAGTTCACACCAGAATTTCGATATCGGCGCAGCGTCCAACTATTGCCTAACTATTTTCTGCCTATTGTTCGCAGAGTCCAATTCTTGGTTATAACTATATAGAGTATATGGAAGACAACTCTTGCTAATGATTGGAAATCATATGACATAGGTATATTCTAGTGTAGCTCAAATTCCGATCATTCTCGAATCGCAAACGAGGAATTACTATTAACATTTAAATTTAAAAAAACAAACTACGGAGGACTTTACTCGCACACAATTCCAAAAATAACTTCTGGGAAAAACTGAGGTTTAAACAAATAATGTCCTTTTTTGTAATAAAATAATTGTCAATTTACACACGTTAGGATAATTCCTTAAGTGTGTCAGTAGAAGCATAGATCCTTCTCATTTTTCAACTTTTTACAGAGAGGAATTCCAAATCTTTCTCTCGCTCCATGTGATGACACGAAAGACAGCAGTGAGCGCTTTCGAGTGCGTCATCTGGGACGGTGTAGAGGACAGTTCACGCGGAGGGGAGGATTGAAGACTTAAAGGACTCTTTTTGTTGTTCGTTCACGCTGGCACTTACTTACTCTGGAATACGTGCACACATGTCGCTAGGGATTACATCGAAATAAATGAAGTTACCACTCCTTAAAAACGTTCTATTATGTCACATACTCTGAAGCTACGGTTTCCTTTGAGCATCCTTTATCCATACCCATACCTCTCCTGGGATTTACAAATACATTTTGAAGCGATATTAGGTACAAGAGTGAGAATTCAGTAATTAAAATAAAATTTATTCATAAAATGCTCAAGCGTTTGATTAGAACCTTAACAGCAGCAACAGAACAAATTTTAGTAAGCAATAGAAATAGAAGAATTTACTCTTTTCTCTCAATACGTATTTGATTATCAAATAGCAATTTTTTCTTGATTTAGTACGTTTTAACCCATAACTCTCGGAATTTTGTGTGTACAATGCGAACGCAAGCTTTCGTGGCCGGTGAATATAAACTTGTTTGCCCCGGGACATACCTCGTCTCTGTAAATATAACTACCAACGTTTCAGTCACCTCGCTGTGGCGTTCTTCACGAGAATCGTACAGACCTAAGTCGCTGTCGAATTATGCGAAGTCGAACAGGTCATGCGCATAGACATAAATATAAATAGAATCAGCGGTCTATAAGCTGGAGGTCGTCCGTGAGAACATGAGACAAGATACTGTGAGGTGTCGCCGACTCTCTCGCACATCCGCTTGGAGGAGAAAAGGAGGGAAGGTGCGCAATGGCTTGTGCGCAGCAGTCAGCAATCGGAGAGGGAAAACGAGTTTCCCCACCCAAGTATGAGTGGGGTCACTCTGGGGTGCGTTTGGTAGCCGTGCAAGGTGGAGACAGTGTGGGGGTTAGTGTTCAACTCTCGGCGCTACTCAGGGTCAAACAATTATCAATATAACGCGGGTACAGGCAGAGTGACTCCAGCCCCGCCCCACCTTGTCCCGCTCTACCTGTCGCTGACTGGACGCTGCGTTCGGCCAAGCAGAATGACTCCCTACAGAACTTACATAACCGATGCGCGACCTCTCAGATTACAATAGCGACTTAGGTCTGTACAACTCTGACATGCCTTGAAGAAGGCCACAGCAAGGTGGGCGAAACGTTGGTAGTTTTGTCTCATAAGACGTGGTTAAACAGGGACAAACAAGTTTATATTGTGTAAAATATGTTCCTAGAATTAGGTGTAAAAATGCTTACAGAATTTTGAGTAAACATTAATGGAACAGAAACATACAAATTTTGTTTCGATTGCTTAACTGAAGTTCTGTGCAACCACACTAACAAGAATTGTAATCAAATATAAAACTATCATGAGATGTGTAGTAAGTGCCCATGTGACTGAAGAGTTTTGATCTCGAGATTGAAAAAATGTAAGGTTGAGCGAGACAACGAAGGATCTACCTTTCAACTGAACTAGGTGATAATTTTAGAATGGATTTCCCTCCCTGCTACAGATTTAGGTTCGGTATCATGAGAACTCCCAGAAACCCACCATATCTCGTTCACAAACATACTGGCGTATAAAAAATAAGATAAGAAAATAAAAGTTGTGTGATAGGGTGCGCATCAGAATGAAATCAAGGCTAAGGTTTTTATATTGCATGTGAAATGAGTGGACTATCGTACAAGGGGGTTTGAATCAAGCGGAGACAACAGGCGGTCGCAGGATAAAAGAATTCTACCCCAACATTAAATAGACTTAGGATGACGGATAGCAATTGTGCGTTGGAGACGGCAAGCATTTCGGTAGCGTTAAGTTTATTGTGAACTGAAAAGCATTGCTCAAAAATATAGTAGTGGCGTCATAGATACTAAAGAAAATTTTAAGATAATGGAAATAAATACTGCTCGAGCGAGTTGTCAGCATGAAAGGTCACCCACAATCGTTGCACGCAGATTGTGTGAAGAAAAAAAATTTGGCAGAGATAAATGATGGAATACACTATACACATCGAGAGAACGACGATACTATGCATACACGATGATAAAATTGAAAACAATTGTCAGAATAGAAAATAGGTCCATCATAAGAATTACAAGAGAGAGAGAGAAGAAGGAGGAGGAAATAGAAGATAGTCATCTTTAAGAAGATAAAATCATGACAGATGATAGAAGGATCGGTCAGATAATTTCAAATAAAACAAATATCTTGATTATGAATAGGTTATTATGCGAGAAAAGTGATCTCTTCTTTTCGTTCAAGGATAGTTTTCATCACCATATTGTCTCTCAACACAAATGTTGATGTTACAAATTAAAATCTAGATTACCCAAACATATTCAGGAATTATCTGTAGTTTATCTAACAACTTACAGCAAACTTTCCCTGAAATTTTGATTGAAATCACGTTACAGCAATTCATATGCAGGTGTAGTCAATATTTACTTGATAGCCAACTTAACTGATGAATACTATAGATTTATACAACACATATGATAATCTAAACAAAATCACATTTACAAATAACAAATGAATAGAAATTTTCCAAAAGCTTTCAAGACGTTAATCATTTTAATATAAATTTGTGGCCATATTCATCATATGATATAAGGCAACGACCATATGGCAACTTAGCTCTTCCTCTCCCATCGCGCAAATATATTCTTTGATGAGTCATGATGTTTACACGCCGATTTTTAAGATACGGTGGTGTAGAGGTTGCGTAGCGATACGGTGGAATATGGACATCGACAGTAGTAGCATAGAAGTAGCGTCTGCGCTCCTAGAGCACTGCAGAGCGGAAGAGAAATGGCTCACATTGCGAAACATTCACATCACGGGGTTTTCAACAGGTTTTATTTTTTCTCTATCACGACTATTTATAAAGAATCCATTTTTTCTATCGTTAACCAATCATGAAATTCTAAATATGGAAATGAAAATACTCTTCTGATTGTTTGCGGATTGGATATTTCCATCATTTAATTCCATCCTTTTTATTTGAATAATTGAAAATCACTCTTTATTTTTCCACATTTTTAAACCGAGAGACAATATAGTGCAAATTCTGAGGAAACAATGTTTAATTTTACACAAAATGTGAAAAGTTGGTTTACTGGAAGTCGTACCTTAATGAATATTACGGGAGCTCGGTAATTACGTCAAATCCAAGAGCCATCCAAGAAATTAAAACAAATTCTAAATTAAGGCTAGCTTCCAATGTAGAATTAATTTGTTTAATTAATGGAACAATTAGTTCGAATTTCGTTGTAATACTATCATTTCCTTGCTAAAAAGTTGTTATATTAATTGTACCTGCAAACACTTCGGCCTGCAAAAACGACTCAAGGGATCATTAAAACTTGATATAAACTCTAATGTTACATTGCTAGTAACAAACTTTGGTAGTGAGGATTCACCCGTTTGTTGGAAAGTACATGAGTAAATGCCAACAACCAAATTAATGGAAAGGTTTCCGTAACAAGTAAAATGTGACCTCGTGAAAACAACTGGGACATAAAGCAGTTTCGAAGTGAAGTGCGAGTATTATGAACGTGAAAAATATATTACTGTATTCTCGAAGCTGTCACTTCCTACCAATATCGGTCACGTTAATGTAACAGTCAACTGGATATTTTTAGCGATGCTGCATTATGTACTAACCAATTGCTATAGTATACATGCATGAGAAACGACAAAATAGGTTTTCAATTTAATTAATGTGAACTTAATGTACGTATAATATTTTAACAAAAATAAAAATTTTAAATCGTAATTAATTCGAAAATAAAATAAAATAAATAAAAATTAAAAGTAAAGTTGAAGTTAAAACTAAAACAAACAAAAAAACAATTTAAATTTTTAGAAATCATTGATCATAACCTAGTTCTGAAATGTCGATTCGGAAACTTTATCTTAAGCTTGCGAGCTATTCTATAGACATTTCGCAAACAGATAGCAACTCTCGGGCTGAAGGTTGCTCTGTTGAACATAGCAGACTGAGCGAGTGGAACGGACAAGAGGAAGTCCAAGTAAACCGGCGGACGAGCAAGCGAACAGGCGCCAAGCGCGTATAGCTTCACGGGCTGCGGTCATAAACTTGATAGGACCGTTAAGGGAGAAACGTTAGTAGGACCCAAGAGAGAAATTTACTCTTTATGAGCAAAAAACTCGGAGTGGAAACCTTCAATCAAATGGCACCCAGTAGGACATCGCCACACTGACTCATGCTTAGGATTTTAAGCAGCAGAGGGAGACATTCGCACAAAAAAAAAAAGAGGATTGTATACGTTGAGTAACATTGTGCTCTTATGAAATATACTATCTATACATAGGTATCTTGAGACGAAGAGCTCCACATACACCAATATTGACACAAATATATTTTAAAAGTACGTTACATAACTTTTGTTTATTCTTCGGACTTCAAAGGATTATAAATAAGAATTGTTGACTGGGATGTATTTTTAAGCGAACACAAACTCCTCTCTGATTGGTACATATGAGAAAAAAGATTGTTGCTTTTTGTTCGTTAAAAATCTTGAACCGAGAACGAGAACACATAGGTAATGAACCCTTCCTCCAAGAACGAAACAAAAGAAGGGTGACTAATCGAATAACAATTTTCTTATTTTGATGGAATAGATATCAGAATAATTTTTGAATACCATCAAATACAAAATTAGAATTGAGTATTCACAAACAACACCTTACAGTACACAACAAAGAAGTACTTTAAGGATTACAATGAAATTTATAATTATTAACGATCAAATATTGATGTGATTTTATACCACTTACTAAAAATGTGTGACACGAGTCAATACAAAGTAAAAAGAGCGCATTGCGTCCTTCAACAGGAGGTTTATTTCAAGATTACTTTCGCATCGCTCTCAACAATCGACACCCCAAAACGAACACCTTACATACTTTACAGTTGTGAGTCTGTCGTACTTGTACATAAATATTTTTGAAGTAAAACTTCTTTAGACGACATCTTTGACGAAAAACCAGATAGTTACGAATTGCCGCCTAAAACTAAAAACATTCAAAACTTGAGAGAATGGGGCGTTTAGCTGAGTGCGAATGGAAGTAAAATATGTGATATTACACCTCCTTAGAAAATGCAAGTACGAGACAAAAAGGACGATCATTGTGAGCATAATCCTAAAAAATTCCCTCTTAATGATAATGCAAAGAAGTATCACTTGAAGGATGGAGACTAAATTACACGCATCATCTTTTTCAAAAATATATTTATACCTTGGTTAAAACATTTTTCTTGTCAAAAAAGTGCAAAATAGAGTTAAAAAGTACAAATGTAACTTAAAATAATAATGCACTTAAAGAAATAGGGGTAGATGAGGTATATCTCTACTAGTCTGGCGCGTTACAAAGAAATCTCATTTCCCTTATGAGGATCAGAATAGTTAGAAACTATGCAGTAAGAATTGCCTTCTGATAACCTTTATTACCACAATTTTTCAAAGATTTAACTTCATGTTTACATTTTATTCATAACTTTTTCAAGTCACTTTTCCTTTTCTCATTCCATAAAAAATTAAAGGTGGTGTTTACTAGAGAAAATTTAAAATTAGAGAAGAATATTTGAAATTTCATAGTTCGTCATATTAACAAAAGTCCGATAGTTAAAAATATTCATGTAAAAGAAAACGAAGATTATATTGTTTGAAAAGTTTGTTTTTCTATTTCCGAATATGGTGAACACATTTAAGGATTGTAAACAACAAACGCAGGTAAAATGAACATGCGCAGGAAGAAATCGAACTATCGAAAATTAATTTGATTCTGTAATTTATTCTTCGAGTATATTAAAGACATATTTCTCTTTACCACAAATTATTCTAGCCAGTCTCTTTACTGAAATTCTTCTTACTTCTTACTGGTTATGATGATATACATGCTAAAACGACTGTAAAATAAAATAAGCATATACATCTAAAACGCACAATTTTTAGATGTTTCGACCGATGATCATATAATTACAATACTATCATTGGGGAAAATTAAACTATTTAAAAAATTATTTTTATTTAACTTTAAAATTATTTTTTGAAATAATCCAATCCTTTCTAATAGTACGACGACGAAAGACATTACGCCTATATTAGAAGGACTTCACTCTATCTTGTCAACTCATGAAGGCTGCTCTAAATTCTGCAGCTAAAGGTAAATCTTTCATCTTTGTGTATTTTAACCCACGGCGTAATTTCCTTCTTAATAATGTATTCACGAATAACATAATTTCACAACTAATGTTTGAAGAAGTGACAATTTTCTCTTATTCAAACGCAGTACAGTCATAATTACAGTTTACATTAATTACAAACCGGCGCTTGCCTGTACAAATGACATAGTGCTGAAATTGCTCTAATAGGTGCATACTGGGGTCCATGGTCGCCTAATTGCATACTGTTTCTCATAAAATAAAAATAATGCAATTACCGAGCACAAAACATTATAAAACAATTATTGTGAGTAATTAGTTTCGCTCGTCACACAAGCAGCGCCACATACATTTCAAATTGACATTGTTAGAGTATTAGATTCTCATATTTTTCATCTAAAATATCCTGTAAAATGAACCAAAATAAGCATTAACACATGAATTCAACACTAAAAAAATCCCTTTACTATCCTCTATAATTTCCTTTCATCCCGTCATCTCACAATTTTCCTTCAGAGTAAGATTAATTTTCTTTCAAAGATAGAAAATTTCATGACGAAATTAGACTATTATCTTCTCATCTTAAAGGATGCGGAAATATAAATGAATTTGATAAAACCGTTTAATTGAATTCACTATAATGCGTCAAATTAAAAAAAAAAATCACTTCATTGTGGCGAGTGCGAGTCGTCTGCGGGTAGATTTCTCTCTCGCTTCCGGTGAATAGTCGTGCAGGCAGGTAGACATTCTCAACTACATGGCGAAGCACCGTTGAAGTGTATGCCAAGATTTACAAAAAAACAACGAAATCTTGCGTTGAGGCCAATTTGTTAAGATTACAAGA
Source organism: Laupala kohalensis (assembly GCA_002313205.1). Lineage (NCBI taxonomy): Eukaryota > Metazoa > Arthropoda > Insecta > Orthoptera > Trigonidiidae > Laupala > Laupala kohalensis. Next base: position 428,447 of record NNCF01128304.1, on the reverse strand, counting down.
GAATATTATTCTTATTGTCCTTAATATTGATTAAAAAGGATGAAAACATCGTGTCCACGAAGATCAGTGCACACGAATGTCTACGTAACTTAATTCTTGTAAGGTGTTAATTTCGCAGTCTGGACGATTTTCTATCTCAAGCGTTCTAGCAATAGTTCATAACAAACTTGAAATGTGTGGAAAATTTTAACGCTCCGCTCTAAAAGAGATAAAAGTTTAATGAACTACAAGTTTTACCGACAAAGATAATAATTGGCTTATACTCACACACCCATCTCTCGAACATCACCGTAGCGCAGTGGGTAGCGTACGGACTTGGGGATAAAAAGTTCCTCGGACCGAGTAGCACCATATCGTTATATTTGTCAAACAAATTTTCTTCACAAGAGAAATGCTCTCACCCAATACAACGAGATGAAAATTAGTTGTGAGTGGGATCCTCTTGATACCGTATAGTAGATGAAAACTTGAATCAAAGCGAGAGGATTCCTCTTGTAATAAGAACATTTTTTAGTGAATAAACCAGCGTTTCTCAAACAATATTTATTAGTAAGAATATTTGACGGACCCCTGCATTTTAGTATTTTGTTAGCTTTAGCTAATGTTATTCAACAACAAATCAAGCCTTAATTAAATGACGCTCAATGATGAAAAAATGAAGGTGGGTGCATCATAGATAATCTAAATAATTAGCTGTGTTCAAAATGTTTTTGCAGCAGTACAGTGTTTTTTTTGTAGCAGAGAGTAGGACTGATATAAATTTTCATGACTTGACAGTTTTCATGATCTCTGAGAGTGAAAATAGAGACGGCGTTCGTTTGTCATTTTCAAATACTATTCGAGACACTCAAATACAGTGCATAAAACACATGATTGCCATGGACTATTGAATCACTGTATCTTATTTGTAAAAGGTAACTTTATGTAAATACCTCTTTCTTCTTTCGCGTCACGCTTCAGTCTTAACCAATTAGTTACAATGAGGTATTTTACAGAGATTATTTTCTGGATTGGGACGGGGTTGTAATCTTAGTTTGTATGTTGTTAGTTCGCGAACTTACAGGTAACGCTAATGACTTACAGTTCGGAAAATTCGATGAACTCCAAAATCAACATTATAATTAATTTATTGCGTTTATTAACTTTAAACACTAAATATAGCTTTACGACGATATTTACTGCTTTCTCAATACAGTGGACTCACATACTGGTATAATTATGCTATCCTCTCACAATTCTAAACTTAAACATTGAAGTATTTAATTGAGAACATTAATTACTCTCATGACTGTGATGAATCTACATCATCTTTTCTGTAGTGGCATACAAGACGTCTCAAACTTAATATGAAAACTAGGTAGGTAATATGAAAACATTTTGAAACGTACGTATCAGGAAAATCATCGAAGGAGACGTTATAACATCGAAATCACATGATACAATTAAATTGCTTCTGACTAAACCACCCTCTTCACCTGACTAAACCTTCTTCTGGTTAAACCTTAGAAATAAATAACGTAATTGATGCAACTAGGGCGGATAATAAGATTTAAAATTTTGTATTTTATAATTTCTATGTCAAAAATATTTTTCTTATTTTTACTGCCACACGGGAAAACCCCTGAAGACCACTTGTGCTACGTGGACCACACTGTCAATTACATATAAATATACAACACGGACGTAGCCAAGATTTTACTAGGAGGGTATCTAAGGTGAAAATGAAATAATCTCTTACCAAGGCTCGTATTTTTTTTCAAAATGGTTATATTAGCTTAAACTCAGATCCAATGTAATCATTGACACATACATTAGATCAATAGTCCCTTATATAACTTAATTCATGGTAATGTTTTATTTTTATGTCTAATTGTTTAAGGGATAGGGACCCCCTCGACCCCCCCCCTTTAACTACGTCCTTGTACAAAAGACACGAGTACGAGTATATTTCAGAAAGAAAGTCCAGTACCCGATCAATGAGACATTAGTGCGCCGTGCGCTGAGTCAGCATGCGACGCAAGTGATTGAGAGCAGTCATTATAGAGGTGTTCTTGAAGCCGGCAGGCACGTGCCCTGAGCCCCATCCGCTACCCAAAACTTTACTCCAACACACCCGTGCTCAAGACTCTCCCCTTCTACAACGCCAACTTCCAAGTGACGCTGCCAGAAATACCTGTGTGCTCCGTTTCTCTTCGGGCTACACCCTTCCTGTCGCACAGCGAACTCTCTTCCTACAGCGGTCTCCTACAAACCTCACCAATGAGGTCTGCAACCCGGCGCACATATTTTCTTTCGACCGCGCTCGCCTTGTTCTTAAGGCAGCTCCAACCGCACAGCGAATCCTGAACACTAGCAATTTTTCGAGTATTCGCCTATTGGCTGATCCAGACATAAGCAATTTGCCGAGCACCTGCTCGCTCTGGGAACGACGAATATTAGTGATTAGAGATTATGGAGAATGAATCTAAAGAAATCACACATTCTGTTGCGTATGTAGTTGTACCTTGTGAAATGTTAAGTAAAGTAAATGGGTCTTAACTAATCTTAATTCAATAAATGAAATTAATTTTTATTCCATATGGATTTAGCTATGTTAATCGGTAATCTCGAATTTAAGATCCTTATAATCATTACAGTTTTTATCCACTCCAAAAAAATCATTATTATATAAATATCTTAATTAGTGGGTCCACAACATCTCACTCTTATTTATTCAAATTTCATTCATTACATTTAAGTGTAATATTTTTATTATTTATTATCATAGTATTTTTTATTTTCACATTTTTTATTTCCTGAACATTTCGTGTACAGGAAATATATGCTAATACTTCTAAAAAAAATTGATAATGCTAATAATATCAATACACGTTCAATACTGTGAAACTTTATTTTACTTTTTTATTAAGAGTCCTAAAGTGAATAAAAATGTTTGTGGTTTAAATCTCTCATCAAATAAACTTCATAGAAAAAAAGCAGTTGCAAACTGCGTTGGAGATAATAAATGAAGTTACTCCATCACTACTTTATTACTTCAAATTTCTCTGTTTTATCACTTTTAAAAACAATTACTTTGTACGATAAGGAGAAAAATTAAGAATAATTAGTTTTTTCAACGATTTCTTACTCGAAATAACTTGAAATCGTTTACTCGCTATCCTTGATATTCGTACAAGCACGAATAAGTGGACAGAACCATGAACAGGACACTCGCGAATATTCGCCTATGCTCGACTTCCTTTGATGTGTCTCAAAAGACCGACACGCTGCGAGAAAGGGCGAGCACCGGTATCCATCATCCACACTAGTCGCTATTCGGCGAGCAGTTGTTCGGGGTTCGCCGAACAGCGAAAGTGTGGAGCCGCCTTTACCCAGTGATATTCACATGTTTCTTGATGTGCTTTTTCGTGGAGTCGCGACTCTATAGGAACCTCAGATGTGTCATTTGTAGATGTGACTAGCATAATAACAGATTGTCGATGACAATGTGAACTAGCTCGTGGCCCTGTTCAGTGTGGCATCCATATCCGGATGTACGGCATGATCAGTGTGAAATAACCTTAAATGTCGAATGCGATGTTGCTGGATTGTGTTGATAGAAATTAATTTAAACCGCCTTTTCGTCCTCAGCGGTGATGTGAGTTATACCAAAGGTGTACACGTACGGTTCTATTTTGATCAAATTTAGGAAAAGGTTTCTCATATTTTATAAAAATTTCGTGAGTACTCCCTCATTCTCTTGCATGGGGTCATCATTTGCAATGTCGAATCCGAAATTTCTGTTTACTAGAGTCAAGGTATATAAAAGTACATATTTGGAACAACTACATAGTGCCAATACTATATTTTAATTCACCAACACTTACCTGTAGGAAAAGCAAATATTTATCAGTTTCTTTAAATAAATTCTTTTATGTTTAATGAATGCGTATTAGGTACAATAAAAAGTGATCTTTTGAGAAAATGTAATGGTGGTATGCCTGTTTATAATATCAGAAATATGAGTTCCTGACTTAAACAATAGGTCATTTACCACCACGAGCACCGTTCCCCAAAGACTCTCAACACTGCTGCAACTTCAACACGTTCCTATTGCCACCTTCGCTGTGGAAGCGGCCGACGCCGTTGCCAAACATCGGAACTCAGCCCTTCGGCGACCAAGTTCTGCACAAACTCTCTCGCGTGACAGGTACACCGGCCCTTTAAGAACTGAGCTTCATAAACTAAACTCGCGATATTAGAGGCGTTGAAAACTTGGAACAGCGCCAAAGCCGAAAAAAGAGAACAACCTTCGCGCTATAAAATCTCAAAACCACGTCGTTAAAAAGGTGTCTCCATCCAAATCGGACAACAGACGATTTCATCGTGTTCTTTATTGGTGGGATGTGGAAGCACGGGCAGGAAATGAGCTTGTCGGAAAAGAATAGAAGCTCGTGCGAGGATTACGAAAAGAACGAAAAAAAAGCGAATTCGAGGGTTAACCGAGTTAAAAGGCGGAATGGAACAAAGGCAAAGAGTAATCAAATTAAGACCCGAAACGTCCGTCCGTGTACTAGAAAATTCAGGGAAAACATTAATTTCGACATAACTCTAAGATTAATGGTACTCTACGGATCCCTCATTCTATTATATTAAGCCACAACAATAATTTAGAAACATCCGCGCTTGGAGGTCGACTTCATACGCCTTGCATCACTTCGTTAGAAAATTTTGAACTCAAGAAGGAATTAGTTTCTGTTCTGAGTCAGTTATTCACGCATCCAGTCTGTTTCACTGTAATATGGTTTCACCTTGCTTTCAAGGGAGTTTTTAAGTTTTTTATTGTTTTAATTTCTTCATGGAATTTAAAAGAATCTCTTAATTTAATGAACACAAATCTATATACATTAATAATTACACTTGAAGTACATGTTTATTAGTTACTTGTGTTTGTTTATTAGAAATTTGAATTACATGTTAATTAATTACTAATTTTACAACAGGGAAAATATTTACTAAAGGTACGACATTAAATACATGATAATATATTACGTTTCATCAATTACAAAAAGAGCAAGATGAACCATACTTCGTTGCTTTTATTATAATCAAAATCCATTAGCATTTCTGTAAATATATACAGTAATTAACGAAAAAAGGAGCTAATTCACGAAGTACGCTTTTCATGAATAACGAAACAAAATTATTAACAAACCATGTTCGCTCAATTATAATAACTCTTATAGACTGCAAAAACATTTTAATTCATCAACTTTAAATAACCTTCCAGTTGTGATAATGTATATCAAACGCAAATAAATATATAATTATTTATCAGTATAAAGTGGAGTATACAATACGTCGTTTTCCCACAGAGAATCAATCACAAGGAAAACGTGTATAGCGGAAGAATCTAACGTATAGTATCTAAGACGGAAATTAGCGTAAAAAGGTGGAGGGGAACGCCTCATAAAATATTCAGTTCAACGACTTCTTTCCCGTAGATCTTGTATATATGATAGTCGTGACATTACACGAAGTAAGTCCTTTGAATGGCATCAACAAACATGTTGGCTACCTAGAAACTCCGCTGGGGTAAACGTAATGCGACTGTTTCCGTCCAGACAGTAGAATATATTTTACACACGACTACAAAGAAGATGTAAGGAGCAAAGGCAGATATATAATACACGAAAAAAGAAATCGTCTAGTGACATTTTGCAAAAATTTCTTCTGCGTAACAATGTATTTTATTTATTTTTATATGAGTCGCTGGGGTACTTACAATAGGTCTTTGCTTACACCTTTTCGGGCGTTCTAATTCAACGTTTATCAGGCTTTGTTAACACCGGTATTCGAATTTCGGTTCTCTAGATTGGCCCCAGTGGCCAAATGGTAGACATTCACCTTGCGTAAAGTCGAACCTGCATGTTCCGGTCGAGAATGAAGGCGGACGGTGACGTCAGAACGTTGAGCAAAGGCTCGGTTTTGAAATATTCTAACAGCATAAGACGATTGATAATTACATTACTAAGGTTTTTATTTATTTAATTATTAAAATGTCATTATTTATAATATTGAAACGAATTTTACAATAAGAAACGAATTTTACAATAAAAACCAATTTTACTATTTCCTTCCAGATAAATTTCTGTTATACTTTTTTCATTTGTAGGGTGGATATTAATTTCCTATATTTTAACCCATTAATGTCTTTACGCTTTTTTCGAAGTGGCAATTCAGAAAGAAAATTGATTGAATGGAACGGAATTTATGGGATACTCCCTTGCTTGCTTCCGGAGAGTAAGTTAGTTTGTCATCCACGTGGTCATACGCAGTTTGTACTGCAATTTGGACAATAAACTTTTTTATTACAATTAAAATACTGATTTATTAAAACAAATGTTTGAGGTCATTGAGCAAGAGATTTATTTCAGTTATCATTCAAATAAAAAATTAATATTTTATCAACCTTAACCGAATTCGGATATAAAATAAACCAGCGTATTTTCAAAAAGTTATCTTTAGCACGTGCCTTTACCAATTTGCCTGAAGATGCTTGTTCACACTGGGCCATTTATTTAGAGCGAGAGATTTAGATGTTCCATTGGTCTAAGCGGCGGATAATAGTAAGCATTTTACTTTTTTCCGAATAGATTAAGTTTCTACATAACTCTCCACTGGACCATATTAATTGTTTAATGTGAACAAGTCTTATAATTTTCGAGAAGAACAATTTTTTAAAGGGATCACTATAAATATAGCTCGTAATAATTAAAAAAGCTTCTAAAATATAAATACATTTGATTTGCATTGAATGATAAAATTGTAAAGAAATATGAAGGAAATGTTCTAATAACATATCGAAACATTCTAATAAGATATCGAAATACTTTATAAACTATTTTGTACAGAAAAAGTATGCTTCTCTCAAGAAATAACTATGATCTGAAAACCATACGTAAAAAAGTATTCTCTATTTTAGTCCGCAGAAAATAGAAAATTTTGCGCTATTATATTTATTATATTAAACTTCGGCTAACATACTAAAAAAAAGTTCAAAAATGGCTATTTACGTAATTCGCAGTGAAGTAAAACAATGTTTGCAAAATTAATTTCATTTAAACGCGTAAGCAAAAATTACAACGTAAAGGATTCCTAATACAATTTATATATTTCTTGTTGAATTATTTTTATATTATTCTAAAATATTTATTTATTCTGGTGAGAATGTATATGTCCTGAAAATACGATAATAAGATAATTGAACACAAATAATTGTACGTATACGTGACTAACAACGAAACTAGAACTTTTCATCAGTTAGAGGTACAGCATTATTCGTATTTTTTTTTCTTTTTTATACGGGAGCCATTTCTGTGAGATTAGCTTTCCTTCCCTGAAAATAAGTAGGAACGAACGGAGCGAGAATTTCCTCGAGGAAGGAAGTAAACAAGGATTCACAATACGAAAGAATAGCATTCGTAAAAGAACATCGCCACAAGGACAAGATGAGCAGCTCCGGACGATGCAAAGAGCCAACGGAAACAAACGTCGAGTTCCACTGCTTTAAGGCTTAGAGAAAAGCGCGGGGACTGCAGAAGTATCCGAAGAGTGAGCCAGCGAGCGTCGTGGACGGCTGCAACGCGACGCGACGCGGCAGGGCGGCCGCGATCAATGCAAACGTCAGACGCGGCGGCCTGTTTGCCCGCCCCGCGGAACCTGATTTAGGGAAGCCGAGAGAGATAAGCGAGCGGCTTGCGACGCACTGTCGAGCCTCCAGTGCCGTTCGTTGTCACTGCCTGCCGTTGTCGTCGTCCTACTGTCCGTCGGAGGGAGAGAGAGAGAGAGAGAGAGAGAGAGAGAAAAGAAGATGATTGCGGGGTACAGCGACCCAACGAGCGCTACGCCATGTCACGCCACGAGAGAAGAAGGTTGGAATTAATGCATCTTTCTCTTGCTTACGATAACGGTGAAAATGACAAAATTAATAAACATTTAGATCACAAATCTATTTACCTATCTAATTAGAGACTTTACCTCAGTATCTTACCATATAGTTTTAATGCGTTATTAAAATATAAATAATCTTTACAATGCATTCTTATTTCTTTTAATGAACAATAGTAATGTTTTTTTCTTCTGCAGGCTACTATTGGCACAGTTTGTACATCATCTCTCTAGCTCCACTTTACATCGTAATTCTTCTTCGATTGTTCTTGGGGTAATTAGATCGAATTGACGGGATAGTCTCTAGTTTGTTTCCGTAAAGTGGTTATTGTCTACCTCGGGATTATATGTGGTTTTAACTGCTTTTTGGCAAGCAGTTTATAGATGTGTGTGTGTGTCTGTGTCATGAAGATAAGTGAAAGTATTGTGAGGATACACATTAATTTTTATCTTCTAAATTAAATAAAATAATTTCACTATATGTGTGAAATCATTGACAGTTCTTTTTTTACAATACATTTATATCGATAGAGTGATAATATAGGCTTCATTTATCTAACCACACTTTGGTGAAGCAATAGTAGATAAAGATGAAGATATTAAACAGATGTTTCGCCGAAGTATGAGGGTTCACTCATTATAGTCGCTCACAAATCCCATATTTTTAAACTCTTTAATAGAGCAACCGGATAAGGGCGGAAGTATCGACAAGCAAACTGTTTTAGAAAAACTGTCAAGTTTTTTAAAAAAGGTTAAAAGTCAATTTTTAAAAAAGGTTCAATGTCAATTTTTCGGTGGTATCGATTATGGAAAGAAAATTAACTCCCGTGTTGTAAATTAACTACAAAATATTTGCAGATTCAGGAGTTTCACTACTCTCTAAAGACAAACTCAAGAAACAAAGATATTTTTTCGAAGAGCAAAAAAAAAAAAAAAACACTTTGGACCCGAATCGTGAGAAAGTATGAGGAATAAAAACACCTTATGCCCTTCAACTTTCAGATGTAAAATATTTACAACTAGTTTCACAAAACTCAATTCATTACCAGTGAGTTTTTTTTAATATCAAGGTTGAATTCACGAGGAAACATGGAATGCGCAGTAAAATATATGTAATGTATTTGTAATCAAATTATCAGTCGCTTCAACAAAACAAAGTAAAGCTGTAAATATTAATTGCCAGAATTTTGATTTGCAAAAAGATTGATACATTTGGTCACCTCCCAGAAGTAGTTGATAGTGTATAAACCCAGTGTTTATCATTCACGCGTGGATGAACACTACATAAACTCTACAAACTAATACAAGTTACTTCCTTTAAAAGCGTTCTGTAACCCTTACGTTCCATAAACGTCTTATTTGCGTTGAGAACTTAAAAATAAATTTGAACTTAAAATCTTGTTATCTGAGGGTGCATTTTTTTTTTGCTATCAGACAGGATATTATAGTAGGGACATGTTTCACAAAAGTACGAGTTAGAAAGTGACAAGTAAATTTTCACAAGTTTGAAAAAATATCCAGTTATTAGCGTTTCACAAAGGTTCATTTGTAAACTTATAATTACAAGTGAATTCTTATAATTTTTCAAGCGATTTACTTGTAACCCACCAACATTATTAGGTTACTCACAATAGTAGCTGACAAACTTGTAAAGTAAACTTGTTACCAACCAAGGATTTTTTATCTAGCTACCACCGTAAATTAACTGTGCTACAGGTGTTATTTTATTAATATGAGGCGGTCAAATTCTTCCCCGGAAGATGAAGATATCTATTCATTCGTATTCAATGACGTAGGAAACATTCAGGGAGGGAGTGAACTTTACATTTGTGTCAGCGTACGAATTTAACGAACGCTTTAGTATGACGTCTGTAAAGCTAGAAGAGAAAGAGGGACATATTACAAAAATTTATTACACGAAAAGAACCGTATTTTACTATACATTTTAGTTTAGTTATTAGTCGTTATTCTAGCTTAGATATTATTGTGTAGTTTGGAAAGTCATGTTGACAAGCTTGAAATATTTTCAATAATACGAAAAACAATTTCACTTTCTGTGCTATATCTTTAAAAAAATGTACTAATGAATGTTTCACAAATACCAAATATGACATTACGTGACGCAGAATCAAACGAGAAAGAGTGGACTGTCCACAAATACTTGTTCCTGACAAAAGTGAAGATACTACACTTGTTACCAACAAGTACTTGTTACAGACAAGTTAGTGAAATCTTTGTGAAACAATTGTAACTAACTACTTGTCATTACAAGCATTTTTCGTAAACAGTTGTTACGAACAACACTTGTACTTTTGTGAAACGGGCCCCAGTGAATTAACGAGAATCCAAGAAGGGAGAGGAATAACTGTTGGAATGTGCATTAAATTTCATTGGTTACGACATTACCACTGCGTGCAATCATTATGCTATTTTCTGACGCAGTGGAAGTGACGTGCTGCAGATCGTTAATAAGCAGCAAATAGTTATCTTATTTCTGTTCCTAGGTTTGTGATTTAAAGTAGCTAGTTTTACCTCAGCAGTTTTACCAATCTACAAGGTGCGATAAACTAATTGACTAAAAAATTGCTTGAAATGATACTGAATGTACGATACCGACTACTTGTGTCACCGTATTACAACTTGCATTGAAGTTCCATTGCACAAGAAGAAATTGCTTCAAATATATTTGAAATAAAGACAAAAGTTGAGAAGATTTCAGGAAATTTTCTAAAGACACGAAAAAATACATAATTTTCTTGAAGATAATTTTTTTTATGCTTACTGAGTGATTAAGTCTCTTTCTATTGAATTTATTTTAATCTTTTTGATAGTATAGTATGAGAAAATGTGTAAAACAAGGTTATTCACATTTTCACTGTCATTGAAGCAATAAGCTTCAGATAAATAATTTACGACAGATGGAAAAGCCAAGGTTACATTCTAAACAAATTATAAATAAATAATAAAATTGTGTAGTCTACTGTCAATATTTTAATTAGTGTAATTTAAATTTTGCTCGCTCATCGAGAATCATCAGTGCTAAAAAGAAATATAAAAGTAGAGAATCAAAATTTGAAAATACATTAACATAAGCGAAAAGACTAAAATGAAAATAGATTTTGAAACCGGAAGGTGGTGTATGTTTCAGGAAAAGTAAGAGGGAAAGCACAGATCTGCGAACTGAACAAACCTTTCGGCATAACTGCGCCGAGGGAAGAACACAGCTTAAAACAGTTAAAGAGTTCTGAAGGATTTAAAAACATTCGTCCATCGAAAACACAATAGCTTTGTTCAATGGAGGTGGTGTCGGTTGTAAATAAAATGGTTGCATGAGGGTGCGCAGCGGGGTTGAAAGAGGTCGCGTAAGACGTGGTGTGGGGGGCGAACTGTGTGTTGGATGCGAGAAGTGTATAAGAAAGAAATGGACAGTGTTAAAGTTAATTCATGTATAAGAAGAAACTTTCTATTCTGATTGGGGTGTACTGAAACTCCTAGACAAAGCCAAACAAAGAAGGGGTGAGGTCAGTTGAGGGATCTTCTGGTTTAGGGTATTGATACGGGGATTTTTGAAAATGTTGTGTATGTAGATTGTTTCTAACTGTAATCTTTAGTGGAATGGATTTGTAATATCTAACATTTTAAAATTGTCTGATGTGTTGAAGGAGTGTTAATGTTGGTTGGGAAGTGTGAATGTGTGGTATTGTGTCTCCAAGCATAGATATGTTCTCTTAATCTGGTCTGGAACGCTCTTCTGGTCTGACCTATATACGTATACTATATGGCGTTGCAATCAGAGCAGGATAGGGAATAAATACAACAGGACAGTGGTAGAGGAATGGGACCTTTGTTGTGGGAAAGAATGTTACAAACAGTTTTTGGGGCTAGGAAGTTTGGGTGAAATTCATGTTTTTTAAGGTGTTTGGTACTGGAAGAGAAATTTTGCCTACGTACGGGAGAACATTTCTATGGGTCTTTTGGTCTTTGATGAGGAAGAGAGAAGTGAATTAAGAAGTGAGGAGTGTTTTGGACTTCTTTTGAATCAAACCATCTATTAGTGCAGTATTGTAACTGTTGTTACTGGCTGTGTGTCTTACGACTGATATTTTCTTGTGAAAGTTTTCTTGAGAGAGTGGGATGAAAGAGTCTATTTACCATTGAGTGAAATGCGGCATGCATATGTGAAGGTGGATGCGAAAGTGATTTGTTATGAACAACAGTGTATGTGTGTGTGGGTTTCCAAAATGTTAAATTCATGATGGTATTGTGCTAGTTGTGGAAAGGTCTAAGAAGTTTAGTTTACTGTTAGTTTTCTATTTCAGTGGTGAGATGTATATTACTATGAATGGAATCGAGATAACGGGAGAATTTATCTAATAGTCTGAGTGTTTCCGTCAAAAGTGCAATGGTGTCATCCACATATCTGAACCAGTATAAGTTAAGAAATGGATGGTCGGAATTGAGTGCTGTCTGTACAAAATTGTCCATAAATATCTCTACGAGTAAGGGTGAAAGTGGAGATCCCGTAGGGAGGCAGAAGTCTTGAGTAATTTTTTTTGATCGAATATAAAATAATTAAATTCGAAACAGAGATTATACCATTATGTTATTTAATTATAATTTTTACATCCTGTCAATACTTCACCTACAACTATTCTATTCTAAACAATTTTAAATTTTTAAGAATTATTTTCATTAAAGAATTCTTAAAATAGTTTTTAATTCTTAAGAAACTATTTTAAGTTAAACTGTTTTTTCCGCTTTGCACAGAAACTATGGTTTCTTTTCTATCACAGATCCGTACAGATGCGTACAGATCTTTTCTGAATTCAAGTGAAATATAAAATATTATTCTGAAATTTAGAAGAGATTTTTGAGCTTCCAACTTTATTAACTTAAACGAAAAGCAGCTAAGTGTTATCTTGACTCAATATAAACCTCTTCATCCTAATACAATAACTTCAAATGTATGCCTTGGATTATCACAGGACGTTAAATATAAATAGTTGGAGCTCCTTTTTTACTTTTTAAAGGTTCGATAACATTTTGCACACAAAGCCTAAGTCTGAGATGCGGGCAAAAGAAGAGGGAAGAATATGAAGGGGGAAGAGCCCAGTTGTGGTTAGTAATTATGGAGAAATGGTTATTTTACAAAGTGGCACGGCGACAGTCTTATAAAAATTATTGTAAAATAGCAACAGTTAAGATGGCGTTATTTTTGGTTTTCGGACATCGACGAAAAACTATGGAGATTTAACAATTAACTTCTACCCAATGTTGAACACTTCATTTAAAATTATAAAGGACTTAAAATGAACAATTTTGAAACCACTCTTTTCTTACAATCTAAAGATAAAATATTTTGTATTTGCTTGCTATTCGTTAGTTGTCATACAATTAAATAGTTATTTTCAATTTGGTATTGCATTATTTTACGTACATTTGATTCTTTCTCTGAAAATATTATTGCTCACTAAACATATCTCAAATTCATCCGAGCAAAATTTAGTAAGTCTGGATGATTATTTTTATTATTTTACCATCTCTTCGAAAACTTTCAGTGGTTTTCTTTCTGAACTCTACTTTGCTACGTTCCTTAAGGCAAAATACACCATAAAGCTACTCTTTATATATTTCCCACCTGTTAGCAGAGGCATTCTGCCCCGTGGCTTTGAAGTGACCAGGTCGCCCCAGAGCCACATATCACAAGTGAAATGTGTTTCCCCGTCAACCTCACGTTTAATGTAACCGCAAGCCTCAGGACAACACATAAAACACAGCAAAATACAAGGAGGTTCTCCCTTGCTCTCGATGTACCTGGATTCATCTCAGTTGATTTAAGCTCTACCTCTACACTACATTAAAGGATTGTTTCCTGCCAGATATGACTTACGCTGGTAAGGGTACAGCTATAAATGAAAAATTTTCAGGAAATGTCTGGTTTGCCAAGGAACTTGAAATTTTGCTGTGAACAGTACACAAAGTAAAGGTGAATGTTGAAGTAAGAATATAAGATGTGGAACGGGGTAAAATATCATTCTGAAAGCTATGGGCGCAAAACTATTACACGTGCTTATACTTTTACGTCTCGAAGTCTCAATTATAATATGAAAAATGAAACTAGCAATGAAAGAAATTTTCTACAACAACATACTCATTTCTACTGTAACATCTTCGTTTAAGTCTCAACCAAATAAATTTAACAAAACAATATTAATGTAAATGTAGAAATATTCACTCAAAAGTGATCAAGAAAAAAGTGTGATTAAAATGTGATAAAAATTTGAAATTGAATTCGTAAGTCTCCCATTTCCGATAAGTTGTAGAAAACTATAAAAAACAAAGCATTTTTTGGAATGAAAGGTATATACCCCAAAAAAGCTTCGCTTCCTCCAAAACTTATATACTCAACATATCAAATAAAATCCAACTCCTATGCATCATAAACTACTCCAGCGATCTACGTTTACATTCCGAGAAACGCCAGGAATGAAATCAACATTAAAAGTCACATAGTAGCACAACATTAGTAGCAATAGCGACTAATTCTCAATTTCTTACAATGTTTGAAAGTACGACGAGGATTAAGATTGAATAAAAATTCATCTTCAACTTGAATTTTGACAAAAGATAAGTGGGCACACCAAACAAAATGTCACTCATTCTTAAATATTTTATTCATATTATCTATTACTCAAATATTACATTTAAGATGTTTTCAACACATTTTACAGAGTTAAGGGAAAAATGCCACAAAACACACTACAGCAAAAATATTGCAGAAACCTGTTCGTATAATTGTTATTTCATCACCAGTGAAGGCAAAACGTAATCCCCCACTTCTAAACACAACAAGAAATATATACATTTTCATACCGAAGCACACTGTTGAGTGCAAACAATTAAAGAAACATGAATAATTAATCACTTCCGACCGTTCGAATTCACATCTCGATCAAAACCACAAAGTGCAATTAATTTATCGGTTTATTTTTCTAGCAATAACTTTACACTCAAAAGAAGAAAAGGGGGAAATGTTTTATTATTATATTGAATGAACACAAAATTAATGAAAGCTTAGCTTAAAAACACTGAGTAATGAAGAATATTAGTTTCGACATTTAAGAAATATATTAAAAGTACTTCATGAATAAAATGACAGTTGCAATATATATCGAGAAGTATAATCTAAAAGAATAAAAAAAATAGAACTTTCTAATGAAACATTTTAGTCAACCCTTTCCAGCTTCGCTCGAGTTTGTATAGTTATGACAACGGCTTACTATTAGTTGTAATTTAGTGTAGACAAAAATAGTACGATTACATAGAAAAACCGTGATTATCTCAATTCGTTCGTGAGGTATAATAAAATAGTTAAAATTTTAATAATCACATTTCTTTCCTTTTACAAATCACACACTTTTCATTTTTAAATCGGTTTTTCGAAAAATCCTTTCTTGATGAACCTATAAAACACAAAATCAGCATCAAAATATCAAGTTCCTTTCTATTTTTTCTCAGCATTGAAATGTCAAGATACAGTTAGCACTTACCAGCAAATAATTTTACCACTTTGCACCCACTGGAAAGTGAAATGTCTAAAATTCCAGAAAGTGGTTTTTAGATATTTAAATTAGCAACGTTAAATGCAAAAACTGAGATGGTATCTTAACTAGTTCGTGTTACATGAGATGGTGTTACAATAATGGTGTAGCTCATTTAGCATATCGTGGAAAATGGTTCGATTGTTCAAAATTTTAGAAATATAGAAATTAAAGATAGACAATATTTTCGTCTACCGTCACAGTAATATTTTAATTGTAGATTCGACCTTTAAATTATACATAAAATGTTATATTCTCAATTATTCGTCTACCACTTGCAGATGTAAACTGGTATTATAATATTCACTACGTTTCGTCACCGTTTCGGGTAATCATCAATATAATGTTTAACAATATAATTAATAACTTAACTTCTTTTTGAGTATTACTTTTTCTTCTTCATATAATTGCTGTAAAATGTTTTTATTTTCTTTAGCTTTACATTTATCAAGAGCATTCTTCACGGTTACTCCCCTTCGCAAACATGTTTCCAGATACTCAATATTGGATACTCGTATTTCGCACGTCTTTTATTCGGGTAGAGATTTTTGAACAACACGAGGATTGAATATAAACATTTTTCGATGTTATGTTAACGTTAATTTCACATTCGTTTATATGACTGAGTTTAACATTCGTTAAACTTGAAGTCCGTAACTAAGAGTTGCAATGTAGCTATCTGAAGAATATTGTGTAGTCCATTGTAAATTCGTATAATAGATTTAACAATACAAGATTTTAGAAGAATAAGTTAATAGTACAATTACGACTATGTTCAAATACTTTATGTTGCATGATTACCACTTTACAGTAGAAATAAATTATTAACTTGCGAAGGATAACCAGCCTTGGACAACGTTTCCTGAAGGTAGGATCAGTTGGATAAATTGTGATATGAAAAGTCACGCGAGAGTCACACACCATGCTCATAGTCTCTCAGATAAGCTTATCTCCAGCAAAATGTCCACTCTTGAATACGTTTTATTGCTAACTATACTTAATCTTGTCAGGCAAAATGTTAAAACTCGGGGTGCAACTGAAGGTAAAATTTTAATTTTCTGTTAATTCATCTCTTGAGTTTTGAAAATCTAACAAAAATTAACTAATAAATAAATATGAACACGATAGATGGTTTCTATTGATAGAAAATACGTATTTTGAACATTCAAAGATGATGTTTTAATTGAAAGACTACATATTCCATGTGGTTGTGACTCGGATAACTAGCACTGACTGGAGTTGTTACACATTTATCATTGTTTTCGTTTCCTAACATAATAATTACTTCAAAAATATGAATATGAATGAGAATATTGAAATAAACTAAATTATGTTTTAAAATACTTAACATCGATTTTGCTTAAAGAATTGATCTGAAATATAATGAATGAATTAAAACACCAAAAATTGTACAAAAATTATTGGTTATTTTTCCTTCTATATGATTAAATATTTAAGCCAGAATAACTTTTTTTAACTAGCTTATATAAAAAATCTCCGGCGTCTGATGGTTCGAAGGGTGAAAAAACGATGAAGATACACGGTAAATTGATTTATGTATTTGAAGTCGTAAAAAAGAATTTTAAAAATTTTGTTTTCAAACATACATCAACTTGATCTTCATTCATTTAATTTCATGCAAATTACGCATCCAGACATGCATGTAACAGAAGCAAACGAAAGACAAATTTGGGTTGAAAACTACAACTCATGTACTACTAGAGCTAGTGTTTTCATAAATATTCAAAAATATATTATTATTCCGAACTCTAGTCAATGCAGTGCTATGTATAATTAAACTAGCAGAGTACCCACAGCTTTGCTCACGTGAACTTCCGTCATGTTTGCAATATTATTATTTCTCATATCTCCATTCATATCCAGTGAAAATGTCATCCATGAGTGTTGGGGGTTTGATAGTATTAGTGTGTATCCTCAATCCTTTATTTTCAGATATAATTCAGAAAAAATGTGTTTTTCTAAACACTCACCGAGATATATAACAGAATTAATTCAAGTATAGCATCCAAATCTTACAAACACCTAATAATACATTTTGAATGCAAAACCATTGTATTCAACTTTTTAGTTTCACACCCAAGAGAAAGATTAAAGAAATCCTTGGATGAAATCACCCTCGAGCAAACAACAAATGTTGCCTGTCACAGGCACACGGCGATCGCAAATCCATCAAACCCTCATCAATTAGTCTAGTACACCGCTTCACTCTCAGATGTGTTAGGTGTATTGAACCCCATAATTGCTGAAAATGCACTATTCATCTCACAATGTTCCAAAACTACTTTCTGGTCATTATTCATTTAAAAATCCCTGAAAACTATAAATACTAATACCAGTCTTTTTCGATTACACATTTTTACAGGATTATCCACCATTCACAAGGGTTGTGTGAATATTTACCCTCTCCCTCCGACCAATGGTGGCTGAACTGTGACATGACACTGGGCGTGTCAGTATTTGTCTCAGCATTGGATCGGTTGTTTTACATTATTTTTATGTCACCCGCGTCCTACTTCACTCCCCTACTTACAGAGTATTCCCCTCGTCGTCTGAATTCAGACTTAACGGAATAGGAAGTAAAGAAATTCATCTCACCAATAAATGACGACACTAATATTGGTCATTTTCTTTTAGTTTCCATGTCACACAATTTCCATTACCCACATGTAGGGGCGTGTACTTCATGTGGTTTGAATGATTCCAAAACGTCATCGGGAACACAATTATTCATCTCTTTATAAAAAACGTAAACAATAGGCCTATCTAATATAGACCGTTTTAACTAATTTTTACGTCTTGCCCTTCCCACCCCAGCTCTCAAGGTGCCGAACCCTCATGTGATCTGAACTTGAACTTGCCATTATTAATATTTCTAATTCTCAGCAATTAATATAATTCTAACTCTCAGCAATCCTGAAAACCATGGATCAGATTCAAATCGGTCTTTTTCATTATTTTTCGTGTTATCTCCTTTCCTCCCCTTTTGGATGGCAAGGGATGTCTTCTCTACTGGAGCTAAATTTAGACAAACAATATCAGGGGTGACACCATATAAGCGATGCCGAAAACTGTAGACTCGTCACAGATATCTATTATTTTCGATAATTTTAATGTTATCCCATCCCCTGATGTGATCGGGCAGATCGTGAATGTGGGCGGCATCGGAGAAGTCACTACTAATCTCAGTGATCCGGAAACTTATAATCCTAGCACTAATATGGGAAACTTTCGTTTATTTATATATGTTAACCCATTCCCACCTCTTACCCAAAGCGCTTGAAGTGTCTTATTTCCCATGGGGATTGAATTTAGTCATATACGATATCAGGATGTCACAATCAAATCAGCAACGCGGACTACTAACTCGTCACTGATATCTATCGTTTTTGATAATTTGTGCACGGTATCCCGTTCCCTAAGGGTATACGGGTTAATCGTGCACTTAAGCGTCTTCAAGAAAGCCAATCATTTCAGATGCCCCGTAAACTATTATCTCAATACTAACATAAGTCATTTTCGATTATTTTCGCATTTCATTCACTGCCCAAAGGGAGTATATTCCGTCATAAGATTTGTTCCTGGACTTGAGCGGTATTGGGAGGGTGACTCTTCTCTTCTACGACCGCAAAATTGATATCACCAACATCGGACTTTTTGATCATTTTTACCTGTCACTCGTTCCAACCCCTACGCGAGGGATGCTAGGGGAATATTATTTCCAATATGGACGGATTGCGATCTTACGAATCATCTGGGAAGTCCTCATCCATCTCAGCGACACTGATGACTATGACCTACGGTAGGATTTTTCTATAATATTTATATTCACCCATTCCTTGCCTAGGAATATTAGAGATGTCAATTTTCTCAATGCTCGCTTGTCAATAGCCAGTCATCTGTGTATCAAGTTTGGGTGAAATTGCTTCTGGCATTCCAGAAGTATGGTAAGATGCAACCTTCCAACCCCCATTTCACTCTTTCACTTGTTGATTTTACTGAGAGAAGTGAATACACGTTTTAAATTTTACATCATTTATATCTTTTATTTGTTAATATTAAGTAATGTAAATTCCTATATCCTTTATTAGTTTCCCGTTATTGTACTTTTACTATAATTTATTAAAATACAAAACTAATTCATGCACACCATTTCCGCTTATTATACATAATAGTTCATTATTATCTGCACTCAACCTTGGCACGGTTGTGTGAATTATCTTCTAGCCACATCCTGGCGTGGCTTTGTCTCCGGTTTTCCTTCCGACACAGAAAACAGGTGAATTACTTTAAACACACTAAGCATGGATTAGTGATCCTATATAGTATTGATAGGAAATAGTAAAAGGTGAATAGCAAAAGAAGATCAATGATGGATGTCAATGTGGTACAGGAACGGATACACCAGAATGTGTATTGTGGGCTTTTTGGAGATATGCTGAAGAATATGGTTTATAAAAGAACATGGTACAATAGGTATGTTGGATATTACAGATATGAGAAAAGATTTTAAATGAAAGGAAATAAAATGTATTTCAAGAGTACAAAATAGGAATGATAGATGCGTAGCAAATAAATGACCATGTAGTACAAAGGGCCTCGAAAGCAACCTTGAAGACGAGACGGTCTGATGAACAAGACCAAAAGAATGTAAACAAAAATTGTTAGCCTATATACTCAATAAAATTACACAAATTTCGAGACTGTTCACAATTAATTAATCTTCTTATGATAATTGTTTTATAAGAGCTACGAGAACAATGAATTGTATAAGAACAATGAATTGATAACAATAAGTATTTGTAATAAAAACCCTTTTCAAATATAATTTGCTTCGCAAAAAAAAATTGTAAGTAAATAAAATCATAATCATTTCTTTGGGATAATACGTTTAAATACACCAAAGAAACTTATGCATAACATTTTCTGAAAGAAACGATCTGTTAAGGAAAATGTGGAGTGTCTAAAAAAATGTATATTAGATTTTTCTACTTGACTGCTTCTAGCCACATAGAGACAAACGGCGATTTCTAGATTTTCACATTCTGAATTCCATACTTTCTGTAACTTTACTTTCCCAGCATAATTTGGAAGGAAGTTAATATGTTTATTCCATGCGTACAATAGATTCATTTTGATACGACATTCATTCGCTTACAACAATTTGATTGCGCTGGACCATTAAATATTTCGATAGTGCTCACCACTAGCTTGGATAATATTGTTGCAATTATTATAAACTCAATTGTCAACTATGTATATTAATCAATCCTCTTTCGCATCATTGCCATTAGGTTGAGTAATTAGTCCGATCACAAATCAACTCTCGAAATATCAACGCATGAGTAAAGATTTACATAAAAGAAGAGTTCTAAAAATTTGAATCATGCAAATTACAGACATTTCTACAAATTGCAGTTCCCGTTCAGAAAGAGTTATATGACTGACCATATAATTTACATTTTGAAATGGAATAATCAAATTCTGCGGGAAAATTACATTTTCTTGTGAACCAATATTCACATCCTTTTTTTATAAAAATTTATACTTAAGCATTATATATAAAACTCAATTTTTATCTTAAGAATAAAATGGTCAAGAGTGAAATTTCGGTCAGTGTCTTCTTGTTTTTATATCGCTCACTTTTCCTACGTTCACTTGCCGGCTCAGTGATATAAGACGAAGAGTTGTCAGATATTTTAACTTCTCTTTAAATCAAATTTACCAAAGAAATAAAATAAATGAACAAAGCTGTTTACACTGCATTTTCTCTTATTGATTAATTTATTTCATTAACATTATTAACTATTAGGAAAATGAAAACCACTTTCTATAATACTACCCGCCCCAAATCCCGAATATAGAAGATATGAGGATCAACTAGAAGAGTTGGTTTTTTAAATTTAATAGATTTCAACAACAAAATTAATTCCACAAATAATCCGATTAGTGGTAGTGGAATTAAAAGACTGTTCCATTGCACACTCTCTATTGAACGTAGAGACCTTTATTCGTGTATTTGTGCCGCTTCAATTTCCGATAAACCAGTCCACGCGATATATTCTTCAGGCGATCATCCCCGTTGGGCCATTAATCCAAATAAAACTGCGCGCGTTACACAAAAGCGAGCGGAAGTACATTTCACTCGATTACACCATTTTTATGAAAATTTCTCAAGTAAATTGGTACTTAATAACTGTTTGCTATAGAAGCAGATCCGTGAGGGACTTCTTCTGGGCTTC
Source organism: Laupala kohalensis (assembly GCA_002313205.1). NCBI lineage: Eukaryota > Metazoa > Arthropoda > Insecta > Orthoptera > Trigonidiidae > Laupala > Laupala kohalensis. The sequence goes on along the minus strand of NNCF01128304.1, from coordinate 406,657 downwards.
TGTACTTTTCCAGATCTCCATTATCTACGATTCCTGTCAGCTATAATCGATATTAAAAGCGCAAGTTTGGTACTTCGAAGAATAGTGGTGACAGCTTTCTTTCCATAATGTGAATTCATATTTAATGGGAGCCATCCCGCAGATTAAATATTCGCATGAGCGTGACCACGATATACCCCATTTCGGAAATCGACTGTCTACTGTATCAGAAAAATATCATAAACAACAATTTTTTAATATTAGCAACAATTTTCTGTCTATGGCCAAGTTGAAAGCTGACATAAACAATATCTTTGTGTTCCGATTCACGTCTGATGGTCGAATGATCAATTCTAAAAAAAAATATTAGGATAATTTTTTTTCTATCTCGTGAAATTTTAAAATGGACTTTTTGCATGCAACGTCAAGAAAACATTAACAGAATTTTAACCAAGTTTCAACAACCGCGTATCACATTTTCCAATACATGCATCAACATTAAAATGAGCTTCTTGGAATTTTTAAATCACTTATACTAATAACGAGTGACTGGTGGGATATATTTATGAATACAATGTGAAACACGTGTGCATAATATAAACGAATAATTTGAAATAATTATCTAATTTCTGTCCAGTTAAAAAATTCCCAATGTAGATTGGGGGATGAAATTAATTTATAAATATTCTTTTCTTTGGGTTTATTAACGAGGTCAAAATAGAATAAATATAATAAAAAGTTTAGAAGAAATCACTTGTTATTTAAGGAAAAATATATTTATTTTAATATTATATGAAGTCACATAACATGATTTTAGAAACTGAAACACCAAAGCTAATTTTCCAAATTGGGACATTGATATATTTTTTCCAACGACAACCTTAGGATAAAAATTACAAATATTAAGTACTTGATTCACTATTCTGAAAAGTTTAATCAATGATGCGACATCAACCGACAAACATGAATGCACGATGTATCTCGTAGTTTTTTTTTCGTTTGTCTCCTGCAAGTGCTTTAAATTTTACATATAAATCATGTAAGTATTTCTCATCGTAAAAAAAATCAACAATGCAATGATGTAAAAGAATTTTAGATCATCAATTTTGATAAATTTATTTTGAAACATGACATTCCTTGCGTAGATGCTTTGTCACAAAGTTTCAAAATATCACGTTAAGTTTTTATGTTCTAAGCGTTCATGTAGAGTAACTTCTCGAATGAATCAAATATATTCTAATTTCAACTCCTCCCGTAATTGCAAAGCACTTCATCTCCGCGCAATGTCGGGTGCTACGAGAGGTCGCAAGAGACAATTCCACAGACTACTCTCCGCCGCCACCCACTCGTCCGTCCGTCCGACCGCCTGTCTGACTCAGCATCCCTCTCCCATGCCATCCACGCCAGCCAGCCAGCCATGCTCCAGTCACCCGCCAGCAAGCCAGCCACTGTAGTCCGCTAGCTCCAAAATCAATACCTGTGATTGCGGTGGCGGAGTGCGGTAGGTCCGATCTACCCCTCTACGCTCGCAGAATTCCATACCATATTCAATTCACGCCTCGTCCTTAATAAATGACCGCGCAATTTCCCAGCAGCTAAATTGATAGATACCGCGGGATATCGACAGGTGGCGGGCGATGCGGGTGCACTTGTCCAGAACTAAGCGGAAAACAATTTACGCGGAACAGTTGGTGGTGGTGGTGGTGGTGGTGGTGATGGTGGAGAAGGAGGAGGCGGAGGGAAGGGCAGCTGGGGAAAGAGGGAAGTAGTATCTCGTGGTTTTGAATCTTGATCAGAGGATTGCGAGTCTGCAATGGGCTAAAGCGATGAAATTTATGCTCCACTCCTCCAATTATCGCTACTCTTTGCTAATCTCGATACACCGATCTCGGGACAGAAGTCTCTCGGAGTAATTTACGGCAATAAGAGATTCTGTATAGGTTAGAGAATCGGATTTGAGGAAGAATATTTATCTGAAGTACTCAAACGTACACGCCTGAATTTGAATTCCATCGTTTACGAGCAAGGTTGTAGATATCAATAGTTAGAAATATTGAGGTAAAGATAAGAATGCATTTTATTTGACACTACTGACAATTATTTTCTCTCGGATTTAACAAATAGCTTTTTTCAATATCGAGGCGATTTTGGAAAATATTAATAAATTTACGATACAGAAACTAAAAACTAAACAACTAAACCATTAATAAAAATATTCAATAGTTTAACCTACTTTATTGATTAGTCTAATTTCTATTTCATAGTATGTTTTACTCCCATCATTCTTTGAGTGATAATTTGATTAATAAAAATTAAGAAATTGATTTATTTCGATAATTAATTTTATTGCCGTAATTATTTGTAATTTAAGTTTCATTGAGTGATGATGGAATTGAGTTTTCTCTCTGTCCGAATGTTGTGAATTGCCGCGCAATATTTTATATGGATGTAGAACGAATAAATTTTTCATCTCAAAATGTGATCTCAATGAGATGAATCAGCAATGTGATGTGCAAAAGAGCAGAAGAGATCGAATTTGAGATCCATTACATCACTCCATTAACTCAATCTTTTCGAAGTCATTTCACATGTTACATTAATCAAGGGATAAATAAAGCAGCAGCAATACAGACCGTTCCCTGTCCGATAAAAATAGAGGTTTAGAATTACTTTAATCAAAGATTACACAATATTTGAATGATGTGTATTGTGAGATAATTAAGTCAATTTTATCAATTATCAATTTTCTTCCGCCAGTTTTATTGAGGGTAAGGACGTATTATGAAAAATATTGATTGTCCGATCTTCATGCACAGCGGATGCTCAGAGAAAGTACAAATATTCACTGTCAAAGAAAGCTTTTCTTTTTCCAAATTTTTAATGGTGAACTGAAACGAGATGATCATTTCCGAGACTTCTATGGCAGAGAGTAACTTCTGGATACATTTTAATTTCACAATGCCATTGCAGTAAGCTACTCGCAACTCTCTTTATCAGATCCACGATTTTTCGTCATGTTAAATTATTGATGTACTAGGCTGCCGAATATATATGTTTTTCTTAAATTCAGAGCTCATGTAGGATTTACAAAAGAACCATCAACGACGCAAATTCTTCCAAGGCCCATTTCGTTCTCAACACAGTAGACCACGAAAGCGATCGTTAAGAGCAGTGATTCTCAACGCGAAATCCTGACCCACAGGTGGGTCTTCAAGGTGTACGTTCAGTGGGTCGTAAATTTCTTAAGAGGCGAAGAACTCACAAAAAATTAATATTTTACATGAGAATAGTTCATTCCAAACCATTTAAAAATTAATTCAAGAAAATAATCGCTTCCAGCATGTCACATTTTTATTGAAAAATTCTTTAAGATAATTTCTCAAAGACGGTTGCCTCAGTGTATCGCGTAGTTTAAGACCACGAGTTTGGTTCAAATTCAGTCAACTGGTATTTCGGGAGCAAAAATTCATCGTCCCCACGAAAAGGAAACCAGTGCCGTGGCATTGTTTTTGGCACTCATGTCTGTTCAGCAATATCGACTGTGAATTTAAAATGTTTTAAGTAAATTATAAGATTTTAGCTTATTATTTATTAATAACCTCAAGACAATTGCCTTTAGATTTGCAAGTAAAGCGTTTGACTTATAAAAAAGACTAAAGAAGAAAGTTAAATCACTGACACACCGGTCAATAGTAGGACATTTGAATACTTAACTAACTTGTCTCTAAATTATCGCTTGACGAGAATTCCCTCGACGTTTCATCATTGAATGTTCCATTGGTACAGCTATCAATAAAAATTAAAACTCTTATATCAGCATTGTGAGCAGACACAATGTATATTATGAATGCGAGGGAAATTTGTCATCTTACGATCCCAGATTTTATAACGATTTTAAATGCTTGTAATTTCTTTTTTGATCTGTACACATTAGTCAGCTACAATTCCTCTCTCTTGACGAATTTTTCGTGACTGTGTCTCCTAGTAAATTATTGGTTCCCCATTAATGGATAGCAAGACTGAACCCATCGGTGTTATATTGCGAAGTCAACAGCACTTAATTTGAAAAAAAGGGAGGGGTAGAAGGAAGTTCTTTTTCGATCCTCATGCAAATGCATGATTTATAAATCCAAAATATTTACATTACAAATTTCCTAGAATTAATGATTTTAGCAGTGGATTCTAACGTTTCATATGCTTCGAAGTGTATGACTAGAAGTTTAATATCAATCGATACAGGAAGCACACGTTAAAAAAGGTTGACACCCGGATTAACGTATAAAGTAAGTGCTGTTGACTTCGCAATATAACACCGATGGGTTCAGTCTTGCTATCCATTAATGGGGAACCAATAATTTACTAGGAGACACAGTCACGAAAAATTCGTCAAGAGAGAGGAATTGTAGCTGACTAATGTGTACAGATCAAAAAAGAAATTACAAGCATTTAAAATCGTTATAAAATCTGGGATCGTAAGATGACAAATTTCCCTCGCATTCATAATATACATTGTGTCTGCTCACAATGCTGATATAAGAGTTTTAATTTTTATTGATAGCTGTACCAATGGAACATTCAATGATGAAACGTCGAGGGAATTCTCGTCAAGCGATAATTTAGAGACAAGTTAGTTAAGTATTCAAATGTCCTACTATTGACCGGTGTGTCAGTGATTTAACATTGTAATGAAAAATACGAAGATGCTTATGTGGCAGTTGTTATAAAAATGTGAAACATTACTTCACGAAAAGTATATGAAGAGACAAAAAAAAAAGAAAAAAAAAAGAAAGAATTTCAAGCGTTTATTTGAAAGAACACGCAGGAACAAGTTTTATTGCTTACAATATTTTTTTAATTCATGAAACCGGACTTACTATGAATGTAAAAAAAAATGTTTAGAATTCTTACTTTCGATAAAACCGTGGTTTTGGGAAAATCGATTGTTTACTATAAAATCAAATTGTTTATTTTATATATGCATAATTATTTTAGAGAAATGATACCGTTAAGTACCTACCAACTCTATAAAAGAAATGGGTCACATAAATAATTCGCACCGGAAAGTTCGTTATACAAAATTGGTTGAGATTTCCATGATATTCTGTTCACGGGAGGTTCAGCAGGATATTTCTAACTTTATCTTTGTTCGCTTAGATCAACACTCATGAGCAAAAGGGGAAATGTTGATCATCTCATTCTATTTCAAACAGAGAATATGTATTACACACGCTAAGTGAACACGATTAACTAAACTTCATTTTCAATTCGACGAATTACAATGTTCATCAGTATGAGAAATCACATTCTGATTGAGTCTAATGCTCGAGGGCATTGTAATAATTTACGAGTTGAAAACAAATTAACTTTTAGGATTCTTCCCCAGCTTCATTATTGTGCAATTATAACTGTGATACTCCAAATATAGAACATGCGGGTAATCTAATTTTCTTCATGAATCTATATTACATACGGTTCTAATTAATCCTCGTATTCCATCAAAAACAGTTTTAGCACAAGTGTCAACTGGTACAGAAAAATATTTAAAGAATTTTTGTTGTTAGAATATTCAGTTTTTTATTTCAGTTAAACTCTCTAGAAACTTATTTCTGGATCCAAATTTACAATGATGAAATAGGGTTTGCAGATGAAGTTCTAATTCGTTTCTAAAAGAGAAGACTATTTCATCCATGTCCAAAGTTACACGTAACTTCGTCTCAAAAGTAAATACAGTGCAATATCGATTATCAAAACGTCAGTACAATTATTCTATCTGGCATCATGAAAAAGAAAAGAAACGAAAGCAATCGAGACGATGTTGATGGTGTCATTCCCAGAACGCACGAAGAGGGAGGGAAACCACCATTAAATACGCACTAGCGGTGTTCACCCCTTTGCTAGTGTGAAAGTATGGATTGATGTAAAAAACTATTCCTTCAAAATCGCCACTGGTGTGTGCAAGAAAAATCTAAACCTTATTTCGAAAACAGGTTTGTAGCACTCTGTTATCCACTTCAGAAAACGCGTGTGCCATATTTAGAAGCTCATTTCTTCGCGTCGGACATCACAACCACTTAAAACTAAATAAAGAAAAGTTTAATTCGAATTTCATAAATATCGCTCAGTCGTGTTCTTCGACCCACGCTGAAGAACGCTTGTTCCAAATTTCGAAGCTTTAAATCTTTTGGTTTCAAGCTGAGCGCAACGCGACTGACAAAATAACTTGTAATATTAAAAAAGAAACGTCTACTTCGAATTTCGAAAAAATAGCTTCTTAGTGCATTGGGACCCACTCTGAAGCATGTATGAGCCGAATTTGGAAGCTGTTGGCCTATCCGTCTCTCCGCTATGCGACAGCTGTGAGACACACCAACTCTTTCTTATAAGGTACACATTTCTTCTACATACATATTTTGTGTGCCGTTTATTGTTTTCACTATGAAGTAAATAAACAATGTTGGGGTTTGTACATACGTGGTTAGTTGTTATGAATCTTTTCTTCTTTCTTTAAAGATAGTTTTGATTATCTAAACTATTCATGACAACATAAGTTCGTACAGTACGTGATACTGTTTGTAAAGTATGAATTAATATGATAAATTGCTAGAATTGTGGACTACAGAACCAGATAATTACTTAATTCGTTAAGCAGAGAGATCTCCTACAGTAATTTATTAAGACTTCCTCTAGGGAACGAGCGGTCAGATTTCTTTTTGAATCCACATTTACAGAATACACCTAAAGCCTTTGTTTTGACAAGTTTAATAACTCTCTTGAGAAATGAACAGGCGGTATAATTACTTTCCTACTTAAAATCAGAAATATAAATTACTAACCCATCCGACCACACAGAATCCAAACAAAACACTTTGCGGAAAAGCAAATTGTTGATAGAATAAAAGAACCTCGAAAGAGAAAATATCACTTGTCTGATCTCAACAGTTATAATTACATCAAAATACAATCAGCTCGAATAAAAATAGAAATACATCGAAACAAAAATTTCCCTTCTTACAATTTGAATTCCACGATGAATGCTCATGTAACAGAAGAGTGACATTTAACTGTTTTCACTAGATACAGTGGATCGCTGTGTGTGTTCCTGATGGAATCCTCTGATTACATTTCGAAAGCAAATTTACGCAAATGAACAAGTGCACTACATCAATGTGGAAACGCCACATGTCTCATTAAAGTCATGTCAGAGTGTAATCAAGAATAATCTGAATCTTTTCCAACCACACAACTAGATGAACTATTAGGATTAAAATTAGCGTTTGACATCCTGAAGAATACAACTAGAACGCCCTCTCCCTCAGAAATTAAGGTCACAATGGTTTTGCTTATCTACATTCATCATTTGAAATAATCTACATCGTTGTTACGAGCAGAAAATACCAGATCTCTCTTCTATCTGTAAACGTTGTGCATTCATTCATGTGGGACACAAGAAGAACATGTTTCTCTCCAAACACTAAAAGTGAATCAATTTGTAACGTCCCGCAGGGTGGATATCTGGTCGACTCCGGTCAAATATCCCCTTTCGTTCAGTTCAATAAATAAACGTCTCAAGTTCCACTTGATCTCAGAATGCTTTATTACGGTGGACTGTCGCTTTCATTCATTAGGCAAGCGATTGAAGAGAAACAAGCAATTAAAAAGAAACAGGTAATTGAAACTAACGATTTAACGGTTGTTATAACCGTGTGACAGGCGTGGCATGCACGTCGCCAAGACTTGCTTTTTGCTGGAGTGCTGTATCTTGCGGCGAAGATTCGGGACCCTCTGGGAAAGGCAGAGTGGCGCGGAGCGTTTCTCCAGGAAGCAGGATTTTCAGCGTTTCTTCAGGTCCACGATTGTGTAGGTGTTGTAAGAATGAACGATCATGAAATTCAGAATACATCAGTTCTTGTAGTGCTCGAGGGCGAAGGCGTGACCATAATGGGGCGTGTAGTCAATGCGTGTTGTAACCGAAATGCAGTTGAGTTGTTACAAATTGCATATTGATTATAGTTGGATAAAAACGGCATACATGAATGACTCACGGCGGGGACTCCACATCTCGACTTCTTAATATCGTCAACTATTTTATGAATTTTAGAGAGTATAGAATAACAGACATTCGTATTTGTCGGAATAAGATGATAATGTTCCAAAAATAATTCGCTGCAAAAGTGGTACTGGTCCTTTCCGAACACGGCCCTTTGCGAACAGGAAAACTTTCCTGTATCTGGGAGGGGTTTAAGGAAATGAAAACATTTCCCTCCCGGAACTTTACGAACACCAGTTTCTTCAGAATCAAAGAANCTGTCTCTTATACACATCTAGATGTGTATAAGAGACAGGGTGTATACATACTACGGTCCCAGGAATGGGTCAATCCATGCTTAGCGATACATGTCACGAATCCTTCCAGAAATTTTTTTGTTCACTGTTTTCAGTATTATGGGAGAGTTAAAAATATAATTCAATGACATAATTTTGTAAAGAGTATGGTTACAAAATGGCGGCTGTTTTTGTCTTGGCCTGCGTACAGGTTTTGACCTTTGTAAACGTTTACGTAAACTTTCGTATCTTGAACTATTTCCTACCTAAAGCACTATAGCATGCGTAATACTTTTAAAATTTCAATTGTTTTTAATATTGTTGAAGGGAAAATATCTATCATAATGATTCATTCGTTTTACCATTTATAAAATTATTGAGAGATGTTGTAACGCACATTAAGGTTAGACAAACAAAAAAGTGATAGAATATGACTCTTGAGTTTTATTATATATAATATAAAAAATTGTAACAGACATTTTTTGAAGGAAACTTATTTTAAATATTTCTTCGCTCAAGTTTTAGCTTTCTTTCCAAAAACTCTTTTTTTGAGAAAAAATTATATTCCTTACTCCCCGTTGAATGAAACTACACTTTACTCCATGAAACTTAAGTGAAGTGGCTGATGAAGTGTTCATAAAGAGGATGAAGGAATTTGGCAATATTTCACAGAGGACGCACGCTTTATTATGCATCAGCTCTCTTATAGGCCAGAGCGAAAAGTAAGTTATATCTCTATCACATAATTTATACTAAGCAAATGATAAAACAAAAATAATAATATGAACAGAAACACAAAAAATTGTTACCGTGAGACACAAATTTTAAAATATACGAACACACAACTGTATCCTGAGTAAACACTCTAATGAAAAAAGAAATGAGAAGGGAGTTCAGCACATCAATTCACAAAGTGAAAAAGCAACTGCAGATGCATCACATCTGTTTTACAGAGTAGACTACGAATTGCGCATTCATCTCATTTCGCGATCAAGTGGGGAGTGAGAGATCGTGAAGATGATTCGATAGAATTCACTCAACGGGAATGACCCTTTGGTAGTCTTCATCAGGTACGTTACGATAAGAGGTCTTAATTAGGGGTTAATCAAACTGCTCTTCCACATATCGACATAACGTGGATGATGGAATTGAGAAAGAGAGCTGTTGAGTTGTCGGGGAACATCTATATCTGAAACAGAACTGAAAATCTCACAGTTCTGCCGAGAAAGGAATCGAATCAACGCATTTTGACACAACCATTACGCCACCGCCATCGATGATAATAGACTGATACTCTTGCATAGATGAGCTTCGTATTCGATTTCACTATGCGATCGGAAACAGCTACATGGAAGCGGATATTATCACACCCACAATTTAGAATGCCTATAGGTTCTCACAGCTCACATGAATTAGGCCTTTAAGAGGTTAAATCTCTATCATAATGTTTCGAATGTTTTCCGGTTACATTGTAACAGAAGAAAACTCGAGTCTCCGAAATATTTCGAACAGATTAAACGATCTTTTTTTAATGTTATTAATTACCTATGTTTGAACAACACAAATTATTTACTGAACCGTATCAGACTGACAATAATTGCAAGAGTAGTCTAACATACTTCCTACCACTACGGCAGTGACCATAGTGCATGTTTTTGAAATGAGTTTATGTGCTATGATGTGTCGACAGAGATACTCGATCAGTTTTTAAGTTTTACACCATGTGGCAGGATGATTCTCGAATTTCAAAGGGATTTCATTTCATGACGCATCAAATATCGCAAAATCATGTAATATTTTTTTTTGTAAAAATCCGTGTTCAAGCACAAAACAAGTAATACTTACGTAGTTACGATAGAGATCCGGGTGATCTTTCTCCAGCCCGTCATCCAAGATGGTGACCACTACTCCTTTACCGTTTACACCTTGCTGCCACGCCGGCTGCACATTCATGTCCAGACCCTGGCCCCGATTCTGTAACACAAAATTATTTCATGTCAATTTTTACAATATAAGACCATTGTATAGTATATTTTATTGAAGGACATACACTCAGTTTAGTCTTGAGTTCTTCAGAACTTAATAATATTAAAGACACATTATGCTCATATTACACATTAGTGTTTCTGTATTAAAACGAAAAAGAGCCTCCTAATTCATCTCTAAAAACATGACATCTCTAAATTTACCAGTAATAGAAAACGCATGAAAACAATACAAAAAGCTTCCATCAGACTGAACGATGTCTTATAATTAATGGAAATGAAGTTAAAAATCATCACAACAACAACAACAAAAATGCTACCGTGCATGCTCGAAAAGAATCCTACGAATTTAGAAAAAGAGGCGATTGAATATTGTCAGGTCTAAAGAGAATAGACAGACCTTGATATAAATATTCCACAGAAGTTCATACTCCCTAGTCAGTTGAGCAGGCTCAGTATTTCCTTTTCTGACCATTCTCCTTTGCAATTCCAGAAAATTAACGATCCTCAGCGATTCTGAAAAGTTACACTCCATACATACTTCGCGCCACGTACGAGAGCAAATTAATTGAATACCTCGCTCTGAAAGATATTTATTATGAAATGACATTTATATATCTTAAAAATTTCAAGATGAAACGTTTTCGAGGGTCACATCAGACTTCGAAATGTGTTTTTGGGCGCAACAATAAGTTGACAGCGGCAATGTATCGGTTTTCCTATTAGTTTCTGTAACAGCGGCAGGCTAAAAGAGAGAAAACAAAAAGTATCTAACAAAACACCAAGCAATACCGGAGGAGGAAGTATTCGTGCAACATCTGTGTTTCTAACTGATTGGTTAAAGAAAAAAAAATGTTTCGAGCATGTCACAAATTAAACGAGATTTATCTAACTGAATTCTCTAGACCTTCACTATATTAAGAATTGTTTTTTGTTTTGTTTTTCTTCACGCGCTCAACGAGCAGTGTGTGAGTGATAACGTCGACGAGAGATATTTCTAAAACTAAAATAAAATATGCAATAATTAGAATAAAAATTTAATGGTTTGAAAACAATTTTCAATCCAATGGAATGAGAATGACAATATAGCAAGTCATTAAAATCTAGAGACATTAAAAAATTGAACATATTGATCACGGAGGTCATGAGCTGTAATTATTTAAAGTATATGTGTTGTTAAAGCAGATAAAAATTCTATCGTTTCTTGAAATAGAAAAAGATTAATTCTATTATTTAAAGACAACTGAAAATTCATATGAAGTGAACATGCTAAGTATGAAGGAAAATAAATATTAATCAATATAATTATAGATTTCGTCTACTATTAAACTATTGATGTGTATTATAGAACAAACAAGTTTAATAGGTCGTTTAAAGTTGGTTTAAACAATATATTAAAAAATCTATAACATATTGATTAGGAAGTCACAAACCTTCTCAGATAGAATAATAATTTTCTGAGAAGTCAATTTAGAGAACATTCGGCATGAAGCGATCCAAAAGCAATACTCATTTAATAAGAATCATCATGAAATTGTTCATAAAATTAATAATGTTATGTTGAATAAAAATGGAAGACTGGACCGAGATTCGAACTCGGAACCTTCAGCTTAACGCGCTTAATAACTGAGCCACCCTGTTCGCCTCCGGGTCCAGTCTACCATTGACATTCAACTTGAGAGACCCACAGCGGTGAGGTTCACCGCAATTTAAGAGATTTCTATATAATTGTTCATAAAAGTTGGAAAAAGTCATTGTGGCATCGCATTTGAAGTTTTCTCTATAAATATTTCAATCCTATCTTTGTTGAGCATACTAATTCAACAAAGGTATTGAGGATAAGTGTTCCTCTTCAACATGCATTTATTCTGCTTACTAACGAAATTTTCTCGTATCGATAACCGTACTAAACTAAGCTACTCCAAAAACCCCAAAATTGAAATAAAGGAAATACCTAATATCAAGGGAAAATGAAAATATCGTTATTTTCCTTAAATCGTAATCAATATTTCTAAATCACGTAAATTTTGATTGCTTATCATAATTTATTGAGTACATGTAACATTTCTGAATAAGTGAATTTGCTATTAGAAAAGATATATATGTCGTCTTCCCACGAAGAAGTCAGGACTTTTGTTATAGCCTGCGCAACAGTCAGAGCACGAAACAAGAATTTACATACGTTACGTAGCACGGAATATCGAGTACTTTTTTCTTTTCTTTTCTTTTTCTTTGTTTTCTTTCTTTCTCTGTGGTGGAGCGAAAGGAATATGAATTTTAGAGAGATTGCTGGTTCACCGGAATAGCGTGATAGGAAGCTATTAGAGTAGTTTGGTCGCACGACGGCAAGGGTGTTAGGATGTAAAACTGAGAATTTGAATTTTGTGATGTTTATGATGTATTTTTATTCTCCCTCACAAGAATGAGAATTATCCTATCACTTTTCAAAAATTTCCATCCACTTTGTAATACTTCAACAATCACTCTCTACTAACAGCAATTACTGACCTGGTGACTCCGTTAAAGCGGAGGTCTCCTCTTGAAGCCACAGATTCAGAGTTCGGATTCCGAGAAAGGTGTAAGTGCTTTCATTGTATCCGTGGATGACAACGGGAAACCATCACGGGTCACATTTATAGCATTATAATCACCCTCATCACCATTGTTCCCTAGTGAAACCCCGTCGAAGGACGTGTGGGTTTACCTAGAAGCACCTCGAACCAGACTTCGAATTGAAAACCAAATTTTCACAATTTTTTAAAAATTGCAGACGGTGCGAAACTGTTAGGAAAACAGATTAAGTCAGGCCACATTTAATATTGAAATCGAAAGTTAATAAAGTAGCGATTTTATTGCGGAAATGTCTTGGGGACATTGATAAAAGAGGTCTCTCATCTTTAGTTTAATCAAAAAACGCATCAAGGCGTCATACTTTTACTTGAACAAATATTTCCAATATATGAGAAAAACTATCAATCTCAGGGAAAAGTGAAGCGCACACGAATTTGTGCGCAATGAATATATCTACAATTTGAGACTTATTATATTCAAATAGGTCGACCACTAAAAAGTTATTGCAAAAATCATGAAAATCGACCATTTTTGTTATTGTAATAATTTTACAAATGATTATTAAAAATATATGAAACACCCCTTAAGACGTAAGATTTGAGATACATAAAAAGTGCGCACAAGATGAGCGTTGTAGATGCAAAATTTTTTGCAAAATCCTATTTATTTATCCCGACAGGGGTGAAAACCGACATTTTTGCTTGGTTGTACAGCTGCCAATTGTTAAGAAAGAAAAAGTTTGATCAATTGCATTTTCAGTTAAAGAGCTTAACAATTTAGTTTATAAAGCATTAAGGCTCGCCAATATCTGGGTCATTAGGTCCCTCAAGAGTTTAACTAACAATCGGTGAAAATTAATAAACGATTTTAAAAAGGACTTTAAATTCAATGCTTTAAAAGAAAAAAAAAAGAAATTTTTCATCGTATTTTTCTTATGCACAAATGGGATATTTTTGTTACTTTTAATGCTAGACCTTTCCAGTAAGAAGTATTGAAAAGCTAATTTAAAAACACAAATTTTTGTGGCAAATAGAATTCTCTAAGACCAAAGAAGCCAAGTGCTCTACTTTCCTCCACAACCGATAGCTTTTCTAATAAATTGGAAAACCTTCTTTTCCGTCCTTTTTGTTTAAATAAAAGTATGGCGCGAGCAATTTTGATTGAAACTTACGAAAAGATGTCTTTTCTATCAATGTTCCCATGACATTTCCGCAATAAAATCGCTCCTTAACTCACTTTCGATTTTCAGGTTTTTTCTCCTACAAATGGCTTGGGCTAGTTAGATAACAATAGAATGCCAATTTGACGAAAAAAGAAAAACTTCAAGCTCTTTAATGGGATTTCTGGAGAAGTCTCCTCATTTCAATATATACATTGAAAAAAATATTTTCACTGCTTCCATGAGCAAGATTAAGTTACAAGAAACCATCAGCAACAAGAAAAGAACAAGTAAATGAAAATATTCCTGCATTTTTACTATGATTTCCTCAAAAAAAAATTTGGATCCTATATTTTACTACGTTGAAAAATGCAAGCAATTTTTAAATAGTAGAATAAATAAATTGAATATCAAACATGTCTTACCCAATATGCCGATAAAGAGACTTGTACTATTAACTTGAAATATATATACTATTCAATATACACCATATTTACGTACCAAATACTGTAGTTAGTGAAAGGTTGTTCCGCCTCCACTTATATTTCCCTTTTAATACCTTATCTGTAGTTTACTTCAGCAAAATCCAGAAGAATTATTATTCACAGATAATTACAGAATCTCTTATTGATAATTCTTCGTTACCCTCGGGTATTACGAAAATAAAAAAAATGAGAGAGGGATATGAGGCAGAACACATTGTGAAATTCCGTGGGATAATTCTAAGTATAACTTCCCAAATAGGCTACTAGATTCTATCACACATCTTTCTGTAGAAAAATTAGATTCCAAGAGTTTGTGAAGATTTTGTTTAAATACATTTACATCATAATAATCTTACTAAGGAAAAAATCTAATCGTACTTCGCAACTATCTCTCATTCGTATTAGTAAGCAAATTATCTTTATACACCGCGATTCAAAGCTAAGATTTGCAGTGAACATTGGGTCCTGTAAGTATTGCTACGGAAATTAATATATTTAGAAAATATTTTATTTAACTTTCTAAAAAAACAATGTACCTTTTAGCATCTTATAACACAATAATTTATATAACACAATAGACCTTTTTTCGTTCTTGGAGATAGAAATGTTCTGAATGACACAAAAATGCTGCATTTTGTGAACGCAATTTTAAAGCGGAATTTTACGGGAGGGATATAAATACCTTTCATCGTGGCCATATATTTTCTCCTTTTACTTTGCGTTTTGGCTTTGTGACGTGATTCAGCACGGCGTATCCTCTGCAATGGGGCCAGATTAAAATGCAAACACAATTACTCTCGCATAAACGGGTCGATTGCCTTACACCGGCGAACACAAAAGAACATGCCAATCTCTAGTTCTAGATCGTAGTCGAAGCATTTTTTCGGTGTTTAGTAATAGCTGTCTGAATCGCTTATCGGAAATTTGATCTTCCTCATCACTCGAAATTCTCCGCTTCTTCTAACGATAGTTAACCTTTCTATCTCACGTTCTATACGCCGTCCCCACCCCTCTTCAAAATTTCAAGAAAAGAAAATTCACAGAATAATTAAATTTGAAAAGTGAAGCTTCAGTCAGAAGTCATGAAGATTAAGAAAAAGTATTAGATGTGAAGTATATTTGTTCTTTCTTTTTTTCTTTTTTTTTT
>NNCF01128304.1:379000-391003 GCA_002313205.1 Laupala kohalensis | reverse complement strand
GGTCATTAGAGCCCTAAAATTCAGTACAGGTAGGGAAAATGCAGTTACGCACTAAGGAGAGCCAACATGACTCTCCCCGCGTGTGGGACTCGCCGAATGACTCAACCATACCCACTAAAAACCCTCCTGAATTACAACATCTCAAAACGTATATCATTACATCAAAACATTACAACTATGCAAATGAAAGATACCCTAGTCCTCGCAACCTACTAGCATCGGGATCGAAAAGAACAAGAGGTGAACAATGAAGGTCAGGAAAGAGAAAGGAAGGAGCCTTGCACTAGTAAGTGGAGAAAATGCCAGACTCAGCTCGGGACCCCGTGTTTGCCAAACACGTACTTACGAGATGTAAGACCCCTGGGGGGATGTGAGCTACAAAAGAGTTTTTGCATTATTTCCACAACTCATTGAAAATATATTTAGTTAACATTTTAGTATACATTTTTGGAACCTATATTGGGGTAGACAGGATTGATGATCAAATCGAGGGTTGGTTAAATAAATAGTCAATTGCATCTTAAGAACAAGTACAATCGTTCATAAAAGTATCAAGTGAAAAGTTCTAGTTTTCCAATTTACTAATGAAATTTGCAAAAACTGGAATTTTCTGGAGAAACAATCTAAACGCGTGTGTTCGTACAAACATAACGTCCATAGTATTTCAGTGAGACATATAAATCAATTTATGATAAGCAAAGACGAGATGACAATCTCTGTCATAAATTATGAAAGTAACTCTTCATATGTATACCTTTTTCTTCCCGTCATTCTTAACATCTTAATTCCAACGTCTGTCCAACAATCATAGCCTGCGGGTCATTTACTTTATTCTTTCAATCGATTGGACCAGCACGGGACGGCAAAATTTTACCCGACGAATGCAACTAATGGATCATATTTATTTATTTGTACGGATATATTTTGATTCTCACCGCGACTGTACCATTACATACTCGTAATTTCAAATTGTTCGTCCAAATTTCACGATCTAAAGACGTCCTTTATCTTTGTTAAATGCACAAAACAAAAGATTCTATACATCAGATGATGATTCATTTATTCCTTCGTATCGAAGTTTTTTAACACTTTCTATTTTAAATTACTTTTTCCGATACTTTAGGTTAACCTTTGCAGATAGATATATGCTGTCGCGGACTTTTTTGTAGATACAAAATATATCTACAAAATACTGTGACGAATAATATTGCCCTTCAGAGTTGTCTATTATATCCAATATTTTCGACAGCGTAAGAGAATTTTCCCGATTTCATCGACATTTATGCGCAAAATATTTTTCTATCTTTTCAAGCATTTTTTTAAAATATAATGCTAGTCTATGTTCTTCCTGAACATCTTAACTATATCCTTCCCAAATTTCATCACTATCGGTTTAGTGATGATTACGTTGCAAACAGACTGACACACTTCCGCATTTATGTATTTGTATGGAGTATGAAAATGAAGATGTTCTCATATTGCATTATAATATTTTTAAATGTAACTAATTTGGAATACAATTTCCTATTTTCCCTCACCGGACATGTCACGTCCAATATTAATTCTTACATTACATTTATATACTGTAAGAATTAAATTAATTGTGCCCTCCCCTCCCCCCCGTTTGAAGAAAAATTTTATGTACAAATGTACTATAAATCGAGGACTGTAAAAAAATGTTTTGCGGGTCGCTAGATGGATCTTAATTAATTAGGGTCTTAAGTAATGGAAACGTACGACTGTGATATCTTTGCAAATATGCTCTAGTTATTTTTCCCAAATTAGCTGAGCCGATATGTGTTCTTTGTACTTCTTATACGTATACCCAAACTATAGAAACTTCAAACGTCGTAGAACGTAAACATCGGTTTACTCTGGCAATAAATAAAAGAGTTCACTGAAACACGACAAACAATTCTTGAAAAAAAGTATTTCTAAGATGTCTTTATTCTTAGTGAGTGCGTTACGAGTTCCCAATTTCGTCACAAATGTCAATTTCGTAGGCTTTAATTCTGAAGATGTAGCAAGCGTACTACTTTAGAATCTTGAGCACGGAAAAAGTCTTCGAGAAAAGACGTGAATCAAACGCCAGAGTTCTTCAGCAAATTCAAACAATTTAGTTATTCCGAGTTTTATTATATCACAAGAGACACCTCTCGCTCATTCTGATTTTCTTTTTCTCAGATTTCTCTCCCAAGGTGAAATAAATTCAATCTTCACTAAACAAGAATTTTGCCGGCGTGGAATTAAAAGGTAATGTCATTAAATGTCTCGACATTGAAGAATTTTCTTTTTTCGTAGCTGTACATTTTGCATCTTTTAGCATCAAGATAAATTTAAAATTTGTAAAGAACATTGTTCACTATGTTTTCAACAATACTCAACAACATGGGAGAAAAAAAATTAACAGTTAAATGAGAATGTAAAGCTGATGTTACAGGGTTTCACTAGTAATCTATAAGTTATTCCTATAAATAAGTGCAAAGATAGAACGCAAATTGTTCAAAGTTGAAAGGAATTAAATAATTTTTAATAAGAACTAAATAATTCAAAGAAATTTAGTAACTCAAAGAATTTTTTTCTCAACCGCACAATTTTTAGAATAAAATTGAATCTGCAAGTATCTGTAAAAGTAAACGTATTCAATAACCAAGACTTGCCCTTATTAACTTTTCATGGAAGTATGACGAGTAATATCAGTGGTTATTAAGATTGTTTTTTCCCCTCTAAATATAATATTTCCCGAGATGCATATATAAAAAAGTACATAAGATATCACCTCCCTGTAACTATTGGTATCAAGAAGAATAAATAATTTGAGAAAGTAGCGAATAGAAACTTTCCGAAAATTATTCTATGTTGCAATCTTAAGAGATTTTATTTAAAATCTTTCCAAAGCACATCAACAGTGCGTCAAAATTAAAGCAAAATTATTTTTGAATTCTTATTAGAAATAAATAATTGAATTTCCTGATTTATATCTAAAATAAATTGTCCAGGAATTGGTTTTCTTTAAAATTTTGAAGCACAACATTGTTAGCTCATAAAGAGATCAAGTTATTGAGAAAACATTTTTAAACCCAGATAGTTGAATGAATTTTTTGAAGTCAAAAATTTCGGCAAATGGTTCACTTTTGATGAGAAATTGAATGAGTATTTTCTCGTAAAATCAGTTGAAAGGGACTCGCTCTTTTGTGATCCACCGACGGTAATATTTCCTAATACAACAGTTTATGAGAGTACTCTGCGCAACTGGGGACCTCCATTTCACATACGTGTAAAAAGGGAAAATGTAACAAGACAGAGATCACAAATGATCCACCTAACAAGTAATACCAACCGAATATCAGAATGATTCACCGGCTATCACTGGAAACAGATTTTTTACTGTGGCTCTTCTCCTATCGAGCAGCAATTAGGAACGATCAACGGGTTGGACGAAACTATTCTAAAACGACCCTTTGTGATGATGCAATGCACTATCTTTTGATCAATGATTAATCAAGAACGGCGCCTCGTAAAATTGTACATGAAGAATTATCAGTTCTCCCTTAAGTAAAAAAAATTTCCATTAGAGGCATTTTTCAAGCGCGAAATTTCCTCGTTCTGCCACGGCAATTCCCATGATTCATTCTCTTATCCGGACCCTCAAATTAATCAACACTTAATTATTAAAGAAAGAATCTTTTATTGTCTTCTATGAGTTACTCAAGATAGTTGAAATTAGTTCTTTTCTTTGATAGGCTAAAAGACCCATTAATGATATCTATTTCATCATCAGAAGTTTAATGATAACGAAGTTGCATAACAATCAAATAATTAGTGATACATAATAAAATCGCGGTTTCTCTGAGGAAAAAAATACAACAGAATTGAGAGCAAAGAATTGAAAAATTTATTCAATGACTATATCATCTCTAATGTGATTTCTAGGTACAATAATTTTTTTAAAATCTCCACTTTTTCGTGTACTTCTATAGAACGGTAAAATATTGGGACCTAATTAAATACTCTGCCAAACGTAATTCTTTGAACATTGCATAAAACATGCGCTGAATTTTCTGAATAAAATACGCTTGGAGGAATGGAACGACATAACAAAATATTTTGTCAAGCGTACCATTACGAGTGGAAATAAAATGAATCGGATCGAAACGGTCATGATTTTACATTGTCATTACATTTAGCTCGTGTATCAGACACCACGATATTATTTCAATGGAGCAAGTTTACATTATTTTGATCAGTTGAAAGAAAATCTTACGCAGTACTAATTAGCAAAAGTATTTGGTAACTAAATTTTATTGAAATTACTTTTAACTCTCTTTTCTTTTACTGTTAAAATATTATCTCATTTGAAGAAAATTTTTGAAAATTCAATTTAACGTAAGTTATAGATAGAAAAATATAGTTAATAAAGTTAATGAACATTTTCCGAGTCATCAATGAGATATACTCGATTGGAATATTTGTTTTGCATACCAATTTACGTATAAAATAAACTATTTAGCTAACCCCACTTTTGCAACTAATTCAAATGGAGAGTTACCTTCAGATGCTAGTAAGAAAAAGTTTTTAATTTTTACGTGTTTATGAGACAGAATGAGACATACGTCTTACTTAAAGAGGGATCCTTCTCAAACATTTTTCATAGAAAATGAATGTTCCTATCAACACACAGTTAAGATTACAAGATCTTGTGTGACAGTAAAGGCATTCTCCTATAAATTCGCCTAAGGTAAAATGTCAGTAATATAATAGGACGAGGTCTGATGACAGCAGAATCATGAATCAATTACATTATCAATTAGCCCATTTTTTGGTACATACTACATGCAAAAGTATATAACTTTCAGCCATATGATGGACATTATCAATCCTTCACAATACAAAGTAGATAACAGAAAATACAAAAAGAAATGAATTAAGATCATAATAGATTTCAAAATACATCCACAGCACTTGGGATTCGCAGCTCTGGGGAAAGGCTGAATCAAGAAATCAAATCTATTTAATTTTTAATGGACGTTCAATACATTGAAGAACGCCTTGCCATCGTCGTTCTTGCTGACGCATGCGCAGACGTCTTTCGCTTCTTAAGGTGGTGGCGGTTGCGTTGTCACAATGTGCGTCACGTGTGCATCACGAACGCCCTCCACGCCCTCATCGGGAGGTTAACGAACCTCCTCCTCGGCCTCCGTCACACACCTTCTTCAACGGCGATAACGCTGCTACGTTTACCCCATTATATTTCAAAATGCTCATTTCTATTATCACGTCAGTAACAAGCGTGGTCGGCATCAACACCTCATTATGTAGCACAAAATTGGAATCTTTGAAGTTTAAAGCATACTTGTTGGTATAAGACTCCCGCCAATCTTAAGACTTTGCGTTTGCGTAGAAAGTTTCGTTGTGGGTTGCCTCTGCGGAAGGCAACGAGAAATATAGCAACAACAGACCTTTTACGACCTTTTAAAGACAAAAACGTTAGTGCTAGGATTTTGGCCTTCATCTGGCGTTTACATAAATAATGCAGTATCCCAGGAACATACCACGAAATTGTGATATATGCAACAGAAAAAATAAAAACAACATGTACAAAATTATCATAATGAATGAATGAATAAGTATTTTAATAAGATAATAATGATAAACGTAAATTGCTCCACTAATATAGCGCCAAAGCATTTTCACCACCATTCTTCCCTTGAAGCCCTTTTTGATGTCTCACACAAATCAGATAGAAGAGAGAAAATACAAAGAAAAATGGAGGAAATGCCTTATATCTAGAGAGATGACCAATACTTGGTTTTTTATTGTTTTTGCTCACGATTAAAGAAGAGATTCGATTAAAAAACGATAATAAGTTTCGTAATTCCATCCCAGATTCCAATCACTATTAGTAATTGCTGTCATGGAAACCAAAGCTGAGTCGTTTTCACCACTCCTGTCTGGCGCTAACAGAACAATAGTGTAAATAGTTACCACCACCCTCTAGTCCATTTCACCACAAAACGTAATCGCCGTTCCCAACCCAACCCCAAGTCCTCCACTAATCCTCGAAATCAACGTCATCACCCATCGATCACCAGGTCCGTCCGTCCTCCTTTCTCCATCTCTCTTACCAACACACACACACATTCAATTACACACACCCGTCACTCGGTCCCCGCCTCCGCCATGACAACCCCGCCCCCTATTCGCAGCAGCACAATTACCCTCTCGGCCGCCGCCGCCAGCAGCAGCCCCGCAGAGCAGCTGCCGCTGACACACCGAGAGACCGTCCGCAACGCTCACAGCAATTATGAAGCGGAGCTCCTTCGTTGGATGAGAGACGAGGACTGCAGCATTGTCTCCTTTGCGTTACTTTTCCAAGGGCGCCGCTTCCACTCGGATGGAAACGAGCCTGCGACTGAGGCCTGACGATTATGTCCCGTTTGTAGGAGAAAAGGCTGCAGGGCAGCGCTTTTAATAATACAGGAAAGAGAGGTGGCTGGTCGATAAAGCAGCATGGTCGGAGTAATTTTGAGTTGACGTTGATCTTTGGTTTTATAAAAAGGAAAAAAAGTGGTGATTCTCGTGTTTTAATTATTTGACGTTTTATCGCGGAATTATTAACCTTTCACAATCTTTTCGCTCTGGAGTTGAAAGAATACTTGAAATAAGTTTGTTAAGAAGTTACAAAATCTTAGAACTTTACCTTGAATATGAAAAAATTGAGATGATCGCATTTATATTTGAGATCCTGTTTAATGAACTCTACTCGCAGCTTTTATATTTAGAGTATGGACGAATGCTTTGAATTTTTCCTGATTCTATGGAGAGCAAACGGAGCCATAGTTCCGAGTTCCTGGTATGCCATTAAAATTTTATGAAGCAATGATCTGTAAAACGTATTCAACTATTAAATATCATGAAATCAGCTCTACTCGGTGTATTGCTGTACTAAAATACTTATTATCCATGAAAAGAATTTAATAACTTCGACGAACTTATCATCATTTACCGCTTTTTAAGCCACGCAGGAAAATAGCGAGATTTCATGGATACGTTCCTTACGTATTTTTAGTCAAAACACATCCAAATTAACATTTCCAGTAGCGAAATTTTTCAACAAGATAAATAAAATATTTCATAAACGTTAACGTATATCACGCGAAGGCACAATCTGGTCTCCAACTTCCAATAGTCTTCCTTGCTTGTATCGGGTACCAATACCACGAATTCTTGACTCAATTTGTAGTTATTTCACTTGCCCATTATATCAAGTATTTCAAATGATAGTGTTAAAAATTGTAAATATGACAAGTGAAAAATTTTAAGCAACTGCAGAAACTTTATTGTATTGTATCACAAGACCAATAATTTCCTAGAAATCCAAATATCTCGTACTGCAATTCCATCTCAATTTGTTTTGGCCTTTAAATAATTTATAAAAAATATAGGACTAACAATTTTCCAGTAACTAACGTTCCAAAACTTAATAATTTCCGAATATTACAATACTTATTATCGCGTTTACCATTTGTGATATCGAGTTATTATAAACAATTTTTGTACGCCTGGAAAATGCAAACCATGTTAACAAATAAAAGATTTAAAATCCTTAAGTCATTAAAATAGGAATGGAATATTAGTTTGAATAACATCAGTCTCTCATTGAAATGCTTAGAGCAATGCATATACATTAAAAGAGAAACAGAGAAAAAAATCTTGTATGTTAAATAACTCATAATCTATTTTTTTAGAAATATTTTATTTTAAATTTGCCCGTAATACTGAAATTTTGCAAATATATGATATGTTTTTAGAAAATATTAACGGTTGTATTCAGGAGATTTATGAGCAAACTGTAGTGTCATGAAAAAAATGATAATTTTCTGAAACTTTTTGAACTCTCTAAACTAAAAAGAGAAAAATTCAAGATCAATAAACACATTGCGCCGAAACTCGTTCGCATTAAATAAGCAATTGCCTGGCTATCTGGGACACGCACACAACATTTCAGCCTTTTAAAACCAGTTCCGCCAACTTGCAAGTCGCCAATCCTCTAGAAAAACGTGTGATGCGACGAAACTAGTAACACTTCTGAGAGACAGAAGAAACCCCTAGTATTGTATTTTATCCTGCACCTGTTCCTAAGGGATCTCAAATGCTGTTGACTGGTGGCAATAGGTCATTCCGCTACGCCATTACACGGCCGTTGAAATTCGTTCCTGCGTTATTACGAAGGAAAGGTGACTATTCATGCCAAATAAATTTCTTTTATTGTTGGTGAAGCCACGCAATTCTACAAGATTTCGATAGCGTATCTCCTAAGTTCGAAGTAGTGTCACGCAATGTTCATGAGTTTGCATGAGTAGCCTCTCATAACAATTATCTGTTCCAAAGCAAAATGTAGGGAATTCTAAAAGTTAAAAAAAAAAAAACAATTTCCAAAGGAAAACATATATGAATAAAAATATTATCAATACTCTTTAAAGTATTCTAGTTAAATTCAAGAGTTCATAAGAGAGACGAAATCAGGTGGACTTGGAAGCATGATCAATACACACTAAATGCAAAAGGACAATACAGCACGAAGAATTCAAAATAATTAATTACCGAATCTACATTACAACCCAATTAATAATAAATCAACAAAACGTTTTTACTAATTTCTTAAAAATGTTTTCCACGATAAAAAGAACGAGACTAAAAATATCTCAGAAACACGAGAAAATATTCTATGAAATATATAACCAAAACTGTAGAATGAAAATGAAGACGAGATCCGTAGTTGAAATTCACGACATCGATTTTCAATCTATGGCTAACCTTATAAAACAATACCATCTTTCATGATGTATAAATGTTCAAAGATATTCTTATAGGTGTATATTATCGATATTTAAACATTCAAACTTTATAAACTATAAAATAACTCACCGACTGTTGTGGAAAGCAACTACTTCCATCACTATTTCGAAACAAAGAAAGCTTTTGATTCCAAAACTCTTTCGATAGAATTAGAGAACCTTTTTCAATTTTTATCCGTCTTAAGACTGTCACATTTCTTGAATACTTCGTGAACTATTATTTAAAAGCACAACTTTCCAACTTACATTAAATTTTAATTTGAAAAATTTGAGACATTGATATTTGCATTCCTTAAACAGCTTTAATTGTTCGTCAAATCTAGCGATGTAGAACCACAGTAAATATTTTCACATGTATGTTTCCAAGTCTTGACCATTAAGTAGATTAAAATATAGATGGGATTACCGAGTATATATTGAACCGAGTATACATTGTGAATTAATATTGCGAAACATTATTACATAGATGCATATCCTTATCAGATGTCAATTTCCCGTTCTCATATCTATTGTACCATCCTCATATACTTAAGTTTTAGTCAAAAACATTCTCCATGAGCTCTATGAATTTATATATGATGAATTTATACATGGCTTTCAGGACTTTTGAAATACCGACATAATGTGGATGTCCAGAAGAGCGAAATTATTTTCCTGTATGTATATAAAACTTTAAAAAGAAATACCTCATGCGGCCATATTACATAGTCAACAGTCTTCTTTTAACAAATTTTTGGTAAGAGTTTGGCAGTTTGCTGACGAGTTTATCAAGGTGTCTTTATCATATTAAAGAGATAAAAATGTTATTGCACTGACTATTAGCAAAATATCATTCCAAATATGAAATGTGAATTAATAGTAGTCAGAAACACAAGATGGATAGGCACACGGATTGACAGACGTGCAGACGGACGGAATTATAAAAATCTTTCTCAGAACCAAGGAACAGTAAAACAGAAATTTCCATCAAAACGGCGATTAAAAATTTTCATTATTACAATTCTTTCTGTAAATTACGAATATGAGAAAGAAAAATGATAGCTGAACAAAAACCTTACAAAGGTATTTACACGATAAAACACAAATTGCTGTAAATGTGATTATGTTTCACAATAGTTTCATAAATATAAAAAATGTTTGAAATTTGTTTTATCGATAGAAGAAAAGCTAACTTCTCAACTTGGACTCTGAGTCTTGGACGAAGCCACTCCTAAAACTCGCTCGCAAACTTCGTTGTGAATTTTTTTAGAACAACAGTTAGCAAACTGTTCCTCAGCAGACAATCCCTACAGGATGAGGTTCACCAACACATTCTAAAGAACCGAGAACTAACTTTTCACGCACACGAACATATTCCCGTGCTAAATATACATGACTTCTATTTGCTTGAAAAACTTCTGAAGAATAACAGCTTCACTCTGACATGAGAAAAGCAGTTTTCAATGCATACTACCAGCCAAACCAGAGACAAGAATCCTAGTAAGCAAAAATCCATGAGCACTATGGTTAAGATTAGTTAGAAAATTGTTAATATTAGGGTTTCATTACCATTCTAAATTTTTTAACCATACAACTAGACCATTTAAAATTATACACGTATAAAATTGAAAAAAATATCTCAAATTGGAAAACATTGAAAATAAAAATTAAGTGGATATTCAAATACCATATTTTAAAACAAATCTGAATTTGAATACAATCCAACTCGGACTATCTGCTGTAAATCTAATTTAAATAGCATTTTTTAAATTTCAATTTTAACGATTGTTCCGGTCACAACATGACTGTGCCACGCATTCGATTTTAATAATAATTAGTCCGTTCATTTAAATGGAATTGAAAAATTGAAATCGTCTTGCTCAATACTAATTTTATTATTAAAGAGTGAATATTCGAAATAATTAAATCACTAAAATACTGATTAATATATAAATTTTGAAAACCATAATTAACATGTATTTTGCGACATACCGCGTTTCCCTTCGAGGAAATTTATGATGAAGTGTATTTTCAGTTTCTGAAACGCTATTAAATTATACCGAATATTTAACTTCTTCCAGTGACACCAAGTGTCTTTGTCTCATACTCGACAGTTTCAAAATATTTCTTTCTTTCTTTTAATTTACTTATTTATTGCTGTCAGTACATTGTGTTTTACTTACATCAGCAATTACAATTCGTGCACTCTTTTTAAATAATACATTTGAACATTTAAAAGTGTGTTCAGTAAATATTAATTCTCTTGCTCTAACCATGTTTCTGTAAAAAAAAATTTGTTATTTCTGGCACGATCCTTCTTTTTTTTTTTTTTTTTTTTTTTTTTTTTTTTTTTGTAGTTTAGAGTTGCTTCTTTCTTCCGACATTTGTTTATTGAATCTACAAATATCGTTTTCACTTTCACTGGTAAGAGTTTTTCTGATATAGTAACGTCGTAGTTACCCTTTGTATAATTGTTTTTCACATGCGATTTATTTGTCACAGCACGCTCACTCTGCTTCATACCAAATTCTTCTTTGGTCTTTGTTTATAGCGTAATACTTAGGCGCTTCATATAATGTATCTTTGATGTTTTTCTCGTATTTGCTCTCCAAATGTTAAGTGATCTGTCATTATAGAATAATATTTTACTCTGTTTCTGTAACATACACTGTGTCACTCCCTCCCTCTTTGTCTGTTCCTATTTTGTACTGATTTTGTGCTCCAAGTAAGAAATGTTTACAAAATGTGCTACAATCTGCTGCTCTGTAACGTCCAACACGTTTGCAGCATGTTTCTGGCTGATCACACAATCTGATGCTTTTCATCAGATGGAATCCATGTTGCCCGATGAATTTCCTTTTATGAATTATACTGATTTATATTCATTTCCCTCCCTCCAGCAAACATCATTACTCTCATCCAGTATTCATTATATATAGTTAGTTTGTTTCCTTATCAAAAGTGAATATCTCTATCTCTGTCTATTTGTGCATAATATTATTTCGGGGTGCGCATACTTCTAGTTTTACACAGAAAAAGATACTTTTCTTCATTTGCGTCCTTTAACGGAAGATCTAAATTAATTTAAAAAATTTGCTTTCACACTCAACAATTATTTTACACACATTTTACAACTTTTATTTACAGGTGTTCACCTTATTACAAG
>NNCF01128304.1:340898-370378 GCA_002313205.1 Laupala kohalensis | reverse complement strand
CACCAGCTGGACTCTCCAACTGAGTTCGTATCTGCCGTGAGTTCGAGTCTGAGAATCCAGCCAGATGTTGTGAGTTAAGCTGAACATAGTCTCATTGGAATCAAGTACTGTTTCAACTCCAAGGTAGACCAGTTATTAACGTACTGTGGTTGGCGATAGTACAAGTAAAGAACTGCTCCTATAGAACTTGTGCCAATTGTGTAATCATATAGAAGGGTTATTAAGTTAATGATATTTATATTCATATTTCACCCTTCCATTTTATCTGCTTTAATTGCTCAATTGCTCCTCTGGTTTTTGTATGTTTAGTTCAATAACTCAATGTTTATTTTCTTCATTACCTATCATGTTGTGACGAGATTCGAGTCAGTAAATTCATTAGACTTAATTTTTGCTATTCTTCTTTAATTTACCCTGCTCACATTGCTTCCTCGGAAGCTGGTCCTCCGTCGGCACAAATCTGTTGTGTTCCGTGGCATCTGCCAGAGGGTTTCTTCCGCTGTATATTCAGTTCAACCACGACGCCGCGGAACAATTGCCTTACGTTTAACAATATTTCATTATATTTCACTATAGTCATTACCTTCTCGACGTATTAAAATTGTAATATTAAAAAAAAAATTTTCCTTAACTAGTACACCCCTGCAAAGAGTTTGCAGTCGCGCTAACATGAGATAACCAATCAGAGTGTCTTCTGTATCCCATCTATTAAACCCATCGTGTATATCTTCACACAGGACGCTGGTTATTCAAGTCATAAATAAAACGCTACGTCACTTTCAGATTATTTGTTTCTACATCACAGTTGAAACTCACAACGTTTCAACAATGTACATAGTACTCTTCAGGATCACTTACGTTTCTAAAAGACTTAATACAATTCCTTAAAAAACATACAAACTGAAATCTTCATGCACAAATTATCTTAAGATACATGTCGATTACAGTTTGTATGTGTTTTTATAGATGATGTTTTAAGTTTTATACTTTTAAGAGTATTATGTACAGTCCATACGTTTTATTGAATTCTTTTATTCAGATGAACTATCATTTATAAATATTACATTCATCACATTATTGAGCGGTCGGTAGCGGCATCTGAGAGGAAATACAGAAACTTCCACGGTCTAATTCCCATATTTGATAAATCATGAAACAATGAGTTTTTTAACAAAAGAAACAAAAATCAGTAAACCATGGAATTTGGCCAAGGACATGAATTTCCGTTTGAATTTACATAACTCCCACCATGAAAACTTCCACGTTCTCCAAGGGCATTAACCAATGTAATAATTTCCTACACATAACAGAAAATATATATGAAACAGAAAATTAACTTTAAATAAAATACAGGTTTTGGCATGATTTTGACCTTAATTTGTATAGGTAAAGTAATGTATCAGCAATTTGATACTACACTATTTCCCGAGAGATAATGTACTTTAACGGTTTTATCTTCCGACACGTAATTATTCAAAAAAAATCTCATTATTATTAATTTTAGGGAAATGCATTCGTGCAAGGAGCTAATCTTGTGCTAGGATTAACGTAAGAGTCTCATTAGTCTAAACACGTAAATTTTTCATATAATGAATACATAAGTAGTGGCCTTGCGTGCTCCAGAGTTAAAAACCGGCGCCAAATGGCGAGCGTCATTCCTCTTATTTCCCTTCAGAGAGAAGTCAGAACCTGTATTATCTAATACAAACAAAAAGTCTACTGTATTTAATACATATTTTCTCATAAAACGTATGGGAACCAAGTATATAGGACAAAGTTGCTTTAATATCAATACAAATCTTCAATGTCTTCAAAGCACGTTTGGAAAAATCACTTGTCAGGACATAAAAACATCAATTTTGTTTTGAACATTTCTTTCACATATTGTCACTGATTCCAAACTGAAGTTTTTGTATTGCATAAACCAAAATACTACAACGCATCGAAAAAAAACATCGAAACGCCTAATTAGTAATCTCTCATTCCATTAAAAAGACGTTCTTTCGCGTTTAATTTATTTAATTTCTTACCTTTTGATGTGATTTTCCATTTTCTTTTCAACACAGATAGAATAGTGTTATGTTTAGAAGAACGTTTCCAGTGCAACTAACTAAGTCATCAAAATCTTTTCTCAGCTATCAAAATTTTCCACATTTCATAGCGTGAAGAGATACAATGAGCTCGCGGGGAATAGCTCACTTTCACTTGAATACAAGATAAATAGTATTTTCAAATTTGATCGTGAAGGGAATATGAGTCCTTGAGTTATCCAAAGTAAAACATCTCACGCGTTACATAACAGCAAAAATTCGAAATGCATCTCCGAAACAAAATCGCCAAGGCATGAAAATAAAGCTCTCAATATATATATTTGTACATTCTTAATTTTCCTAAATTGCTTTATACACTCCATGTGTGTGGATAACAACATTCACCTCATAGAAGTATCTCGATCATGAACTTTTGATGTATCTAAGTTCATGCAGTAATATTGTCAACAAAAAAGGTGCATGCATATGAGTGTATGTCACAGTCTACATAGATGAAAACTTTAAATATTACTTCTCCTGGATCAATTAGTATGTTTAAAACAACCTCAAAAACTTCTTTTTTTAAATACCTTAACAGATCATAGGTATATTTAATGAACTAATAAGACGCACGTATGCTTCATTTTAAGTACTCCATTGTTCTTATGGCTTGTATGTAATTTTCAGAAAATAAACTTGGGAAAAACTAAATTGATCAAAACAATGACTACATTTAAGTTCTGAGTTTTACTGCATTGATATTAGAACCAATAAAATTCTGTCACACATTTTAACAACAAAATTGCCACAATTATTTCTTTAAAGTTTCAGTAAATAACTGATGTAATTGATATTTCAAAGTGATTAAATAAAAAAGCAATTAATTTCTTGTGGTGAATAACTGCAATTGAGTTGTAACATGCACTTATTGAATTGTGATTGAATGGAAATACTGGTAAAAGTATTACAAATCAAGAAAAAGACTGAAAATTTAATTAATTCATAACCAACACCGACGCACAGGAAATTTATAGATCTACTGCGTTTTATTTGAAATTCGACTTGTAAGATTTATAACACGATAACTCTGAGCTTTCTTAAAAGCCAAGCTAATTCTCGTGGGTTATTTTTCACACACAAACAACAAAAAATAATCCTAGAATCCTTAAATCTATTTCAGCAGTTGCAAGTTCTAGAAAAATTGTAAAAAAAAGTTGCAGTTTTAGTCCTCCACAGAGTGAACCCGAACTTAAAAATGAAACTAGTTTCTCAATCTTTCACTTTTTCTACTTTCTAACTACTTCTGAAGTGTCAGAAAATGCATTGCAATCACGAGTTTCCTGATTTTTTGCCTGTTTAACGAATTTTTGAATCTTAGTATCACTAGCAAATGTGTCACAAATGTTATCTACGTTAATGTTTTTCTTCTTAAATGTTCTTGTTTTCCAATTCTTAAAAAGTAACATAATCTTTGTGGCGTAGATGAATACCTGGAACGCACGTTAACTCATTTTGAAAGCTTGGAATGGATTTCTGTCACTAACAAAACTTCACAAACGTTTCCCTTTTTAAATATTCAAGTCATTGAGCTCAAACTAAAAATATTTCGTGATTTTAAAGACAGATTTTTTTCTACTATCATCCTTTAACATTATATGTTTAATGTTAATTACGTTTGCAAGGTACGTAATTCTCAGAGTGAAAGTGAAGAATAAGAGTAGAGTAACATTTGTGATAAGTATGTTTTAAAACATTTAAGGACAAATCTTTTTAAAAAATTTAGAAAATTCTCACTATATTTTTACCTCAAAACCTTCCTGAAATTTCTTGATTGGAATGTACACTTCAAATTTATACACTTTTCCAGATTTTCTAAACTCGTTCCTTGTTTTAAAGTCCCTATTTTTCAAGTAACATTGCACCAAGGTCAGAGACATTTGTGACATTTATCATCATTTTTGAACTTCTTTTTTTCTATGACTCATTGTGGACTACTCCACATGTTCGTAGCAAATGTTGATATAGGTATCTGAGTCGGTTACAGACCAAGGAAAATGGTTAACTTTTTTTTAGATTCACCAAAATAACAATTACGAAGTTGAAACTTGCCACTTTCATCAGGGCGATAAGGAACAAGTTGTAAGGCATGATGTGCTTCGAACACCTGATTCCAAAGAGACTAATAGTTTAAGTAGCTTTGTAAAAATAAGAGGTGTGAAACCAAATTTCACAGCACAATTAATCACAGCTTTGAGAGGTGCTAAACCAAAATTCATGGTACAAATAAGCCAAGATTTATCCTTAATTCACAAAAATGTTTAGGAAGATGCTCAGAGGCTTTAAAGAGAATTCAATATCTAAGCACTACCCATAAATTACGGGTATATCAAAACGAATTAACTATAGGTCACCGATTAAAAAGTCACATGTGCGAAAAACTCAAACTTAACTTACGATAAAAAAAAAGAAAGTAGAATCAAATAATTTGCATTAAAAAATTGTTCATTTTGGATGCGAGCTATAACATTAATCTCTGATAGAAAATAACAATTTCCGATTGCACACCGCACAACTGCACAGGATGAATTGAAATTTCTCTTTACAGAAAAACCTGCGATATTGATTCATGCATTTGTTCCGTAAATATATTTTTGTTCAAAAATTTGAAACATTTTAAATTGTTATTCAAAAGTACACAGCAGCAATGACTTGATTGAAAGCGCAATAAATTGATTGTTTTTTTAAATTGCAATTCCATGCGCAGCGATGTCATTAATACATATCCTCTGGCAATTCACTGGAAAAAAATTCCCGTAGCAACTCTCTACACAATAAAATGAAACAGAACTATTGATTTCACATACAAAAGGAAATTTAAGTCTATGTCATCGATTATAATGGTTATAAAATAATTGCTCTACAAAATTTAAACTAGGCGTCGTCCTCAAATGTCAAGGATGCAACACGTACATCTTTTCCTGAAACGTATCTTCCGCTTTTCGAAGAGTAATATAACTTGCATTGCATTATATTGATTCCCATCTAATTAAAATTGCAACCAACAAGTTTACGACGGGGCGTTGTCCACCATAGTTTGTAAGGAGCAGTGCAAAATCGATAAGAACCGACGCTGCAGTCCAAGCCTCGAGTTCTTGCGAATGCGCTGTCTACCAGCTTTATTGCCGGTTCGTACGAGTCTGCCGGACCGGACGTTTCATTCGCTTGATGGCGTAATCAACTGAATCCTCAACGATCTCCCACTTCCGGTGACCCACCTCCGGTTTCCGTACTTCACCTGCGTCTGTAAATCGCATCTGATCGCTGTCAGGGACGGTAATTTCGTATCCATTATTTCGAAGCGTACGGAGAACAGGAAACAAATCCGTCGTCATTCAAAATAAATCTGCCGGTTAATACCCACAATCCGAAAAACGGAAATTTAAACCCGTGGCTCCTTCAATGGATGTCGTGTAATCTTTGATATATATCGAAAAAACATGCATGTTTTTAAAAGAAATTATTTACAAGAACGGGGCATGTCAACTGGTCTTAAAACATGGAAAGATAATTCAATAAATCCAAAATACTCATAAATAGAAATATATTAAGTCGAGATGATTGAGAAAGAGTTTCGATTTCCTTTGAGTTCTTTGATGACCAGGCGTGTTTCGATACATTAAACCCACCCCTTCGTGAACTAAAGTATTTGGGTCAAATATGGTTTTCCCTTGCATTTTCTATCATTTTTATGCGTGGGTTGAGTGAAGCTACATTTTACTGCATTTTGTTTATTTATATTGGACATCTGCCTTGTCATTTTGTGAAGATTCTCACTATAAAATCGTATAACGATGAACAAAAGGAATTAAATTCAACGCTATAAATAGGAATGCACTGTGTTTCCCGTTGAGATAAGACATTACATAACAATATAAGTCCTGAAAAATAAATTTTAAATTATTAAGTTTCTTAATTAAACTTTAAATTATTAGTAGTTTTAAATCATGAAGCACGTAGCTTCAAAAATAAAAATGTTGAAATCATATCCCCCAAAATTTTGTTTACTTTATGAAGAAGAAAAATTAAATATGCATTAGTTTCGTTGCATGCTTATGTGAGATTTGCCAAATGAGAATCAGGGAGAGCAAATCGTCCTCGTGTCTGTCTCAAGAATAAAAGGTCAGAGAACGTCGATAAAATGTTATTGTAAGTCAATACATTTTACATGTTTATGGATCTTTACGATTCTAGCATGAGACATGCGACACTTTGTCAGTAATTTGTGTACTTGCCACTAGCGCCTTATTCCGATTTCGTAGAAAACCTTCAGTGTTCAGATCACCATATTCAACAAATATATGCTTTTATGGTCGTGCTGGCATTAAGAAAAACACTCGGTTCAATATTTGTGTGACAATATATTACAATGAATGCCACGATTCTAGAATACAGGCCGATGAGATGATATATGCACCACTGAGCACAAACTCCAAACAACACTACCTCTTAACGCATTTCTTTCTCCCAAGATTGGAGGCAACCCGATAGTCGCACAATACAAAATTATACATGAATTAAACCAATATAAGATTTCAATACGAATTCCAACAAAAAATTGATAAATAACGTCCCAGGGCTCCTAAATTTACTCGCGTCTTCTCACTCATCAATGAAAGCATGATAAAAAAAAGTTGCATAAATTACAAATAAACTGAATAAATTCAATTTTTGGAATTTTAGAATTGAAACAGGAATCCAAAGAAATTAATTTAAGATAGCTTACAAAACATTTATATGTTAATAGTAATCTACACCGTTAAGCTAAAAATGTCTACACAGAGAGCAACTTAAAAGGAGCTTAGCTTTTTCCTTATTCCTCTGTGTGTTTTAAATATTTTGATGAATCATCGTTTTCGATTGATTTCGAAGAATAGAAATGAAGAATATGCCAAAATAAAGCGTTTTCCTTCGAACAGAATTTCCCTCTGCGAAATCATAAGTGAATGATTTTGAAGTATGGTTTTCGATACTCCAGACGCAATCCATACTATTTGTAAAGTCTCCCAAGATGTTATTCCAAATGCTTCACGCGAGGCTTATTTATTAGTCATAATAAATAACGGAACTGAAAACTTGTATATATATTTTTAAAGAAACTGAGTTGAATAGTTTAGAAGATCATTGAATTACAAATTTAAAGTCAGCAAAAAAACAAAACTGGTATTATGTGTAGCAAATGTTACTGGAGAGCAACCAAGTTTGTTTTACTTCTCGTGAAAAATGTGTTATTTTTAGTTATATCAGTATTCTCGCGAGCGGGTGATATATTTTTAAGTTAAACATTTCTCATTCAGAATTAGAAAGTCATGTGACACGCATCCATATTTTAATCTTGAACGTCTTACTAAAAATTAAAACTAGTAAATGATAGAAAAAAGAAGAAGCTGCGAAGCACTGTATGACAAAAGGGGAATAGCATTTTACAACAGAGAAACTTGATTTTTTTACACTTCAGAAGTAATTGATTATTCAACGTGAAGAATTGGCAGCAACGGTGGTGAACAGTCTGGTATACAGCATTTCTTTAAACTGACTAGGATAGTTTAGAATAAAGATCTTACATTTTCAACATTTCAGATATTTTTTTAAATTTTGTAACTTAGTAAGTTGCTAAAAAAAGAGGGTACGGAGCAGTTTCGCACCATGGTCAAGAAATGTCTAAGGGGATTATAAGGACCTCGCGAGAGGTCGGTTTGCGCACCATGGTCAGCACCTGCGTTAATTTCCTTCTCTTCGCAAACAACCGAGGGTCCTACGGCCATTCTTTGTCACCCCAAAAGCAATAGCTTAAGCATTATAACATTTATGTAATTCATCTTTTTTTTTAGTTAAAATTTATATTTAGAATACAACATTGAGTTATGAGATTTTTGTGAGTTATGAGAAGTTACGGTATGATATTTTTTTATCTTTCTGTCAGATAAACACTTTCGCGAACTTTAAAAAAATTATCCGACACCGTTAAAAGTGATATTATATTATAGAGAATAGTTTCTTCTGATTACTTCTTCAATAAAACAATTTCATCATCTACCAGACTATTTTGAGAAATGTTTGTTGTGGTTTTTATTTAAAACTTATTCGCCTGATGAGATCTGCGCCCACAGTCGATACGTTGTGTTCAAAACTATGTTCAACAAAAAAAATCATTTGAATATGATGAAATTATTTTGTTGATATTATTATAGTTCGAAAAACGGCAGCATGTGGTATGTCGCCATCACAGAGGGCATCGCGCAATGATTCCCTACTCTTAATCTCAACTACAATTCAGTTATATTTCGATTATATCTTTAACTTTAAGAACAGTAAGAACAGAAATTTAAAGATTTTTTAATGGATTTTACGATAACTATTGGTCGTCAGCTGTGAGGCTGTTTTCTTACGTTTCTTTGTTTTCCAAAACAGATTTTCTTAGACAAACAAATAGTTAGTTTCATCACCGAAAATTATTACTGTCAGAATAAATATAACAATAAAAGTAGAAAAGAATCAACGCAAGGTGGTGCAACGATTGTATTTTATGGGTTTATTAGCAAATGTACGTTGATAAAAAATTAATTAGAATATTTTGTCTTTCTGAAACTTATTAATTTTTTCGCAAAATTGTATCCTTTAAAATTAAAATAACGACTTAGTTTTTCCTTGCTGAAAAATAAAACACCTTCTACAAAGAACATATTAAAAATGTAACTTAAAAAATGAGAATTAGTACTTAAAATTATCTTTGAAATGAAGAAAACATTTCAAAATTTTGAAATGAGAAAAATCATTTAATAGCATTAGGAGGTAATACGATGCCAAATTGGGTTGATCACCGATATATCATTATACATCAAGCAAATGATTTGACATTGAGAAGCAATTGCGATATAAAATAAATATGTTTTGTAAAGAAATAACGAAGAAATAGTTTGCCAAAATGTTGTACACTAAATAAATAAGTACATAGACGTCATGTATCAATTTAAATAACCGTTGCGATTAAAATAAGTTGCATTTTATACTTTGAAAGTATGTATTACTGCCAGTGTGTATGCAAAGATTAATATATTAGTATAAGTATTTTAAGATTTATCGCAATGTGGTCGAGTTTGGACTCTTTATCATGAAATTTGAAGCGATTCCAATAGATTGTTTATAACAAATATAAGTAACAAATATTAAAAATGTTACGACTTACTGAGCATTTTACAATGACTCAGTGAAAGGCTATTGTCTCCCAACCCTTACCTGCGCTGGCGGAGGAAAAGAATGAGGAAAGGTTTAGGTGTGCAAGTAGACACGACCCTTCGAGCAACCCGCGTGTGCAACTCGACCCTATTAGCGGGGATAATCCTTGCTTTCCACTTTCCAGGTGCGTAACTCGACCGTTTCGATAAAAAGTGTACTTTCAGTTTCGTCAGAGAGTGGTTTTCAAACAGGTAGAGATGCTGTTAAACAGACCAAAGCACGTTTATGTTTGAGATTAATCTCCATGGTAATTCGGAAAGGAGAAAGAAGAAAATAATTTGAGGAGGTGAAATTGGTTCAAAGCAAAATTTAATTTAATTGAGGGTTTAGAAAAGGAACTCATCCTCATCACAGTCCAGCCTATACAGAACAGAGTTTTGTGTGCAGCGTAATACTTAATTCAATCTTTTGTGAATTAAGTATTATGTTGTGAGCCCCAGAGATATTTACACTGACAACACACGAGTGTGTCCAAGAGAGATTTTCCACATTTATGACATGCAGAGACGGCTAACGGGTAACGTTCTCGTCACCATATTACGTGAGTCGTACTTTAAAACGACGTATGCTGTAGTTTTTCCTTCATAATAATCTACGAGGTGCAACTCTATGCGTCCCATGCGGACGGATAAAAGACTTATCTCCATTAGCTCCTGCATTAAAGCAAAAATTCAAAAATAAACATTTCACAAAAATTAACTTTTTAAAATTTCGACAAGCCTAAAACCTTGTTTCTAGATATTACAATTAGCAATGTTTACATACAAAAAGTGATAAATAGATATTACATACATTGTTCAATTATTAATTTATTACACAACCGAAAAACTCACACAACGTTCCTATTGCTAATGAATTGTGTTTACTTTATGGACTATATTAAACAATAAATTATTAGCAATACAATTGAATCACGTTGCCTATTATCATAGAGCAATTTTACGATACTTCCTCCTCAATACTACTAAATGGCAATTACAACTATACAAGGATTGAAAATTTTTGTTCCAATTTGAAAAAGGTTCGTCAACCAAGGGAAAGATGTTTTACAGTAACCGACAACAAAATTAATACAATGCAATGAATAATAAAAAAAATTATAGCCGTTAGTGTTTTCTAACGTGTAAGGTTCCCAAAACAAACACTTAAAACACTTTGATATAAAGACTCTTTCATTGAAGAGTTGTTACTCACCAGATACCACATGAGCGGCCAGCGCGGGTCGTTGAGGGTAAGCGGTGGACCTCGTCGGGGCCGCAAGGGCAGTAGGTCTCGTTTCGGCCGCGACCGCGCCACTTGCTGCTGCGCCCACGTCACCTGCGACAAAACAATACCCCAAGGCGATCTTTCAGTGCCATAGTGCCAATGCCATGTCGTGCTCTGTGCCAAGCACGCACCAGTAAAGCAAGCGCGCACCTGTCTCTTTGTATCGTCGTTTTTTTCCCTTGTGACAAAATTGTTTCAAGACCTGTTTGAGGAAACATGTCTTAATCATATTTCTTTCTCTATGACGCTGAACGACTTCAAAATATGCCATAATATTATTTAATGATTAATGTTTCTGGACCGAACTGTTTGTAACAAAAAAGAATAAACATCAATAAAAATGGGAGAGTATAATTCAGTATATGAGGTAGAAGAGAAACGTCTTACAGGTAACTTAAACAAAAACAAAAATCAGAAATATACATGAAAGTATCATTATAATTTCTTCATTACATTTTGTGTTATGATAATTGTTTCACAAGCGGCCGTCTAAGTAACGTGTCACTACTTCGTCATTCCGTTTTTTAATTTTTTTTATTTTTACACCAACGCCAGAGCTTAACCAACCCGAGTAAAGTATCATCGTTTCAAAAATATAGTTTCGCAAAAGAAGTTTTGTTTCATTTCAAAAAAGGTTTCATCCCTATATTATTTGTCCCACTGACTCACATCTGTTGCACGGATAAATTATCAGTACTAATACACAAGAAATGGGTATGTCGTAAAAACTTCCATCCTTCAACTAACAAAAAATAGAATTACCTCTAATACATGATATTAGGAGAGCTACCAATAATCCATGGATTACTGAGAATAGATTTGTTAAAACAGAATTAGAAATAGAATTAGTTAAAATAAGAAAGTTAAAATTGAAGTACCAATAATGCATGATTCTTTCTCTCCTTTTATCATATCAATAATCGATGCACGTAAAATTTCTAACAATTAGTAAGGTTTTCTGGTCGTACTGTGGACTTGATCGGCACAAACCCGTGTCGTTGCCATCTTTTGGAGAAAAAATTGTTCAAAGATCGTTTTTTATTTGTAACATTTGTTTTCCAACCTCTTACCAAAAGAGAGCAATGATGAATGGTAATGAATTTAAAGAATTCAAAGAATTTAAAGTATTATACGAGGACATTAATATTTTGCCGATATGGTATTCGATTACGCCAAGCATCTATTTTTCCATCAGGGACAAATAATTTCGAATTAAAAGTAGACAAATGTAACAGAAGATATAATTAAGTATCTTCATTACCTGACGCAGTTCAGAATATTCTTTAATCATTTTTCAACAAACTAAGATTGTCTCAATGTTCACTGAATGAAACAGAATTATAAACCTGAAACTTAAGAATTTGTAAGTATCGATTTTAGGTTCGGAGTAGTACAACAAAAATACATGAGTTAATTTGAATGAACAGTACAGCCGTTACGGAATACAAGTTAGAAATAAAACGCAACACCAATGATAGGCAAAACTAAAAAAACTACTGATCATACTAACTAAAACATGTTCGGAACTTTTCAAAGTCATTAAAAGTGTTTACTCGCTGCTGTAAATTACAAAAAAAGAACACTGTCAAACGAAGTGTTCGCACTAGAGTTAACGAATTAAATTGCATCTCTTTTCGGAATCTTAGACATGCGCGTGTATGCAACCTTTAATTTCAGTGACTTTCCAAAAACTTCACAAACACAACAAATACCGATGCCAAAAACAAATTTCAGCAACACAATACTATAAAAATTCTACACGTAAGATAGACGGAAAGCGAAAAGGGGATATTTTTTGCTCTTAATCAACATTAAACCTGCGAAAAACAGAAGACAAAAATTTCAACACCGAGAAAAGTTCATTTTCAAGTTGTCATTCTGTTCTAACAAAAATTTATAAAACGAATATTTTCATCAACAATATAAGTTCTTGTTTAATTTTCTTGTATCGCATTATAACGATCCATGAGTTACCACGATCCATTGATCATAGTACCACCGGGAATAATTCTTTCCTTGACTTTCATATTGGTATCAACCAACTAAACTATGAGACATTACCATTAGCAAAACGGCGTTTTATGAGAAAGTAACTCATCAATTTTACTTGTGGGGTTTACAGGGGTCACTTTAAGGGAAACCCTTTCAGACAATGCAAATAAATATGCGATTTATTACGGATTGAAGACAGATATTCAAAATAAATATATATTTTTATGAACTGTGTATAATCATTAAGAGTATGTATAAATTAGTCGTAGAAATTATTATATTTAGCATGAGAAGAGTGAGTATTTTCGAGTCATTAAATTCTATTTTCTATTTTTTTATTTTTGCAAAAAAAGAAGGTAACAAAGTATTATCCACATTGTTAACTCATGTTTTAGTTACTTTATCATCTACACCTATACTCCCAAGATACATACAAAATAATTTGGTAAAATATCATTATCATAATCCCAATCTGGATGGAATACTCCAAAGATGTTTTGCTAATGTTAATGAGAAGCCTCTTTATTGATGTAAAAAGAATTGGCAAATGCAGAAAATCAGATTTGTATCACATTAAGTAGGACATGGTCACTGTAGTACATGAATATTTAGGGACAGGAAGCAACGATATGCGTGCCTCATCCAAAAAGCAGTATATTATGTATCAATGCAAACGAAATCAGTGTTCATAGAGTTCAAATTTTCTAATATTTTTTTACGCGAAGTTCCAAACGATCAACAACCATTGAGGCAACATATCCCTCTGATACTATCAAAATGGTCACAAAAGAGACCATTATTGCGAAATAATTTCATGAATAATGCAACGATAGCTCTCAAATAATTACAGAGGACTAAATTTGTTTTAGCGACACAATGGAGTTCTAATATTAGTTATCCAGATCAGGGAACTGGAATGAGTCATACAAAGACATCATTCAAAATATGCTTTTGAGATTAAACAAAACAGGTCAAATCATACGTTGTTTTTTAATTTGAAACCAGAAGGTCTTCTATAAAGTAATCTTTTGCTGAGGGAGATGGTAAAGGATATTAACGTTAAGAATTAATGAAAACAAAACAATATTTAATATA
The DNA here is from genome assembly GCA_002313205.1 of Laupala kohalensis. Lineage (NCBI taxonomy): Eukaryota > Metazoa > Arthropoda > Insecta > Orthoptera > Trigonidiidae > Laupala > Laupala kohalensis. The sequence goes on along the minus strand of NNCF01128304.1, from coordinate 356,702 downwards.
CTAGTTAATATACTACAATAAATTAAATATTGTATAAATGTAAAAGTTAAAGAATTAATAAAATTCAAGAAATAAAGAAATTTTCCTATTGTCTTTGATATAATATGTTAGACATTCGATGAAGGTAAATTTCTTTTATGTTGACTCTCTTTATTTTCGGATTTTCAGTCCATATATGGGAAAGAGCTCATCTCTTTTGAAAGAAATTAATAAGTAGAAAGAAATCGCGTTCTTATGTTTAAACAAAATATAACAAATAACGAGGAATCTTGTCAAAAAAAACCATTGCTACAAACTGTTCTATAATTTATAAAAATATAAAAATTAAAAAATATATAGTTTGAAAATTAAATTAATACAAATTTATTTTCATTTCCAAAATTGAAAAAAAAATTGTAATATTCCTGGTTTAGCACATAGCTTCCATTCATAACGTTATAGACCAGAGCCAATGTCATTGCAACTAGTGTGGTCGTCTCGTTGCACGCATGTTTTCATCTCTGCCTTCACTGTAAACGCTTGAGGCCTCATGGCATGCCAAGCTGCCACGAGCCGCACCACTGCTGATCCCCGCGGCGAGAGAATAGTAACGAGATATAAACAATGGAGTGAGAAGCATGGCGTTGTCATGTCTGCTGCAGGGAGTAGCCTAACAAAGTTCTACCTATTCCAGACGGCATGCTGCGGCGCCCAGACAAAAGCTGCTATATCTGGTGGAAAATCTAACTCAAGCAGCCTCCTCGCTGCCAAAGGTAACGAGTCAAGCCATCTCCCCATCACAGTAGGCATTACAAAAAAAAAATTATTTTGAAAATCATTTATTACTTTTTCCATTATTTAAAGTCATGATCAAACATAAGTATTGAATTTCACAATGTTGGACTATGAGCTCCTTTTGTGATGGGGAGGGTATTGGCAATAGTTAAAAGTTTAGGCACCAGAGATCGTACTTACCGACAGGTAACGTCTAGACATAAGGAGTACGCCGATCGACTATATTTACTAACTCATGATTATATTTACCTTTTTTCTATCGTGCAAAATGTGAATAGAGAAGCAAATGACAAGGTCTGTTCGTACTCGCGGATGAAAGGGAAATATTTTGAGGTGGAAATTGTAATCTCTCGATACGTCATCCAATTAGTAATTACACGTACAATTATATTAATATTACAATACCAAAATCAAAATATAATTTAAACAAATGGTGTTTGATGTATATTTGGACTAGAAATACAGTAGGGCCGTAATACAGTATTTCTTCAAATTGATTTTTACTTTACTGTAGGAAAATTTAGAGGAAAAAAATAGATTATTGTTAATAATTATTGGACTCGATTACATAGAAAAGACAGAAAAACTGAAATGTAGACATTATGTGCACGAAATGATTTTTAAGCAAGTTAGCAAGTCTTGAACAACAGTGTTCTCAACATTGCGAAATCGCAGGTTATGACGTATGGGATGAAATTAATATCAGTATATAATAATGAAATTAATATAAGGAAAGTAAAGCGAACACTTACTTTTGACAGTATGTGTTACGTAATTACAGAAAGATTTATTCTTTGAAGTACTACAAACACGAAAATTTGAAATTCAATTCACTGTCCTATAGAAAAGTACCACATGGTAAAGAATTCGTCACATAGAAAACGTCTCGAGTAATAAATATGCCCAAGGGCAGCTGTGTTCTCTCAACCGTTTTTCACACAGGCGCCACATGTATTAGTCATTGTTCCAAGCTAAACAATAAAATTTCATAAGTTTTTCATTGCAGTGAAAGAGCAGATAAATGTGTCCTTATACCAGACATACTACACTTGTTTTGAAGAATGATTTAAAAACTGTTTGAGACGTAAAATACTCTCATATTTGTCGAAGTAAGAAGTACGATAACATACTTCCTAAAACGTCAGCTTTGAGAAAGGAAGTAAAATATGCTTTCTGTATGCAATTCTCAAACCCCTTTTTGAGAATCTCTCCTGTAAAATGTGCAAAGCAATTCATATGTTAATTTTGTGCTTTTTCTGGATTGTCAAAATAAAAGAGGACTACAACGGCAGACCCCGAGGACGACTTGTATTCCATGAACTAGATCAGAAACTCTGTTCTGACATTTTATAATTAGTTAGCATTTTTCTCACTCATTTTGTAACTGATTGTAAAAGCATAGTAAGAACAAAATTTAATAAGAAATAGTTGTTAACATAATGTAATTTTGTGATCTGACAAATGAATAATTAAGACCTTTTTTAATCTTTGTAGTTTTTCGTATTTTAGATTTTAACTTCAGATTAAATTTCCTCTTTGTTAGTTTCATCTAGAAGGTAGTGGGTAGCAGTAAATTCAAAGATATGGCCACAGAAATTGCCTTGACTCAGCACGAGAAACTTGAATTGAATGACTCGTATAACTCTGATGAATATACATTAAGTTTATTTCACGCCGGGAAAGTAACATTTAATGCTATTACCTACTCTATAAAAATGAAGATTGCTCATAATGAGAGAAATGTATATTTTTTCCCCTGAATGTAACCGAAATTAATGTATTTTTAGCACTATAAATAATTTCATAACTCATAAAAAGAGTTAAATTTTTGTTTCATTTACTTCATGTTGAGAGTGAAAATGCATAATACATACGATAGTACGTATCTGGCCCATGAATAAAACATCGATATAAAGTAGGGTAAATAAACGCCAAACCTACTTCAACCAGCAACACAAGTCTCGCCACACTCCACTGAACAAGTAAAATAGAGCACTTGAAACATCATATGACTAAGAGGTCACATATCCGGCCGACTGCTTTCACCTGCATACAACACCTGGTCAAGGTCTCGCTTGCTATTTCGCCAACTGTACAGAGTCGGCGCTGCGTTGACAACGGTCCCTAGTTCTGTACACACGCAATTATCAGAATGTGTAAGACTGCAGGGAGCCGCAGTATTGCTACAGAGCAAAACACCTTTTTTTTTCAATACAATTCCACACAGTCTATGTCACCTCACAACCATCACTACCTACCACTCCCTTTTGGTTTGAGAGAACAAAAGTAAATTCACAACGAGAACTTACTTTCTTCTATCTCCGTCCAAACAATTATATATTTTGTATATGGTTTCAAATATTTTTTTTAACATCACTAAATTGCGGCGGATTCAATGAGTTCCCATAAAATTACAATTGCGTTAAAAATACCATAACTTTTCTTGTACATGATTTTGGTGTAAATCCCTTGTAACCTCTTGAATGATTTCTTCCCATATTTTTTTTTCGCAGCCAGTTTGACCAAATTGTGTATAGATTACTTGCATCTGATAAACAATGTCTTCGCAAAGTCGAAATAGCATGAATTTGTTTTGTAATTTCTAGAATCTTATATTAGTGATTTAGCAAAATAATTAATTCAAGTAAAATCTATTAGAAAATGATGTATTTCATTGTTATGTTAATTGCACAAATTAGGGCTCTAATACCCTTGATGTTTACGAGCCCTAAGGCCCCACAAAAAAATTGCACAAATTGATTTTATTTGTTGTCGTAATTATGTCGTGAGTTTTACAAAAATTTCTACTCTTCAGATAAAGAGAACAATATTTTATAAAAGAGACTTCATTTTGTATAATTGCCCGTATAAGATGTGCAAGCTTTTTTAAGATATATTTAACATTATCGAAATTTCTTATTTGACATGAATACGTATACGAAATCATGCTGCTTATATGGAATCAATTTTCATTCCATTAGTTAGAAAAGTATTCTTTTTACTTTCACTCAAGAAAAGTTATTCTTTTTACTGTGGTACATTATGTATGCATAATAAGAGCTCGATTCTCTCGATTTATCAAGTAGGTACAATAAACATGGAAATGTATTCAAGTCTAATATACGAGTATATAAAGCTAATCGTTACTTATAAATCATTGACTGATACAACCACCGACATACATTATGTGGCACTAGACGGTGTCTTGGAATGTTGGTCGAGGGTTTATTGGAATCATTTAGAAAACAATTGGGAAGTCTATTTCCCAGTCTCCCGCAATTTTACCTTCTCTATTTAAAAAAATTTAACCGCAAAAAGACAACAAAAATTTTAATCCATTAATGAGTCACCTATTTTTCAACTGTTTGAAACCTAATTTACCAAAAATGGAAAAAATTAAAAATAAAAGAATAATGTTTAAAATTTGATATAAAAACTTAGTATAACACCAAGTAGACTTTAACACACTCAAGAGTATCTCATTGTGTTTCAATTTGGTTCCTCAAACCTTTTTTCGTTTTTGAGGTAATTCAAAGAAATGTTGATTTCCCCCTTCCCATTTCCCTTATACGTACATGAATTATGGAAATTTCAACACTAAATTAATGACAAAACACTTTGCACTAAATGATTTTTTTTAATTATCAACATCATTTGAGACATTTTTCAATGTTTTATGAGTTATTCGGCGCAAAAATCCTTCCAATCCAGGGACGTTCTTGTCTATCACTGAAAACTGAGAATCTTATACATAGCTTACTGGTGTGTCTACGGGGAGTTGAGTACCATAGATAGTAGAGAATATCACTTACTTTGTAAATCATATCGCGCAACGTTGTTGGAAAACAATATTTCATCTATAGAATGCATAAATAGTCCATACTCTGATAGTTTGCATATCTTTCGCATTCGAAATTTTACTTGTAACTAGCACACGTGCGAAAGCTTTTTCCCCCTTTCAAATGGAACCCATTGAGATATTTTTGTACTCCATCTATTGTAATCAAATTATTTCATTCGATTCTTTTTTTCCCCTAAAATTGCACAGCGAATTTTTCATTATTTTTTCGGTGTATCTTTATTTTTTGTTCCGAGTACATTAAACTTATTAAATAAATAATTATAAAACTTTGAGTTTTTAGAACTTAGAAAGAGCTCACTACATTTCGACTTGGATTTATGTCTTTTTCTATTATTCGTCCATAAAAGGTCGAAAGTTTTTAATTATTATTTTATTATATTATATAACGGACGTTAATTGTAGTAGCACTAAATTTTTTTAAATAAATACTTAATCACGGAATAGCAACTCCAACCTTATCTAAGAACACGAAAAATGCGAGTAGTATTCACATAACCGGCGTCATTCGCACTTCCACTAATGCTGGCTACCATGGCCGGAAAAGGGGGCTGCCTCTGAACTGCGCGGCCGGAACGGGCGGTGCACTGCCGGAAGAGGTGCTCACCGGTGAGGCCCACCGCAGGCCATGCAGACACAAGAGAACAACCACGTGGACAGACTAAGGCAAGGAAACCGGAGATGAACACACATTTCTCATTTATGGTTGGGAGCTTTTGGCGACTAACCATATACGTCTGGGAAAGTTGATGAGACATATTAATCAAGTATTCATGAATTCCTATTCTCTTTACTTAGATTCACAATAACGTTCATAAAACTACGTATTTTCTCTCGTATCAGTTACAATTCATTCAGTACATTTACACCGAACAATGGAAACATGAGAATATGGAAAAATACAAGACGGTCATCACAATTTTATTACCAAACTCTAGTAGAAAGATAAAACAAATAATTAGATTAAGATGCGCAGATCTTTACCTCAAATATGATTTACATTGACTTAGTGACAAATATTTTTAAAGTAATATTTAAATAGTAAGCATTATATATTGAATAATATGTATTATATATTCATTATTAAATATTCAAATTAATTTATTACTGACTATTCGAAATAGGATAATTAACAGAAATTAATTCATATCATGTCCATTTTAAGTAATTGTAAAAGAATTCAAACAAAGAAAAGTTGTCCTGTGTCTTAAATATCTGAATTTTTGACTCAATATTTTTCCTCAAATTTCCGAAAACGTCTAAAAATTATGAAAGTAATTTAAAATGATTTTTCATTTTAAAAAAATATTTCGAAGTACAGTAGAGCGTGTCTTATCCGAACTAATTTCACCGATGGTTCATATTCTGAAGTATTTGGATAATCGAAGTTCACTTTCAAAAAATTAAGAAAAATGCAATACAACCACGTTTGTACAAAAAACAACTTGCGTATTGCTTGCGTACAACTTGCGTATTACTTGCGTGCAACTTGCGTGTTTACTTCTTTTCCATGACGCCAGGTCGGATAATTGACGTTTGAATTATCGACATTCTAGTAATCACGAATTTTATCGGAAATGAATGAAAATTTAACAAAATTAGAAAAAACTATATCACTTTTCTCATCTGCATCACGTTAAAAACATTACTGAGACTGAGTGATTAATTGAGAAATGAAGTATCGATCATTTGTATTTTAGAGTAATTTATAATTATTTGCGAATAATTTTTGAATTAATCGAATATATTATGTATCGGAGAAGTAAATTTGGCATCTACTATATGGGCACAGACCATCAAATAGACGAATTGTACTTGTAATTTATTTCGATAAGTAAATTATCTGACAACTTCATTCGTTTTTGTCTCACGCGTGGTGGTTATTTCTGATCTTGAACCTTTCCCTCGTTGCGACCCTTCAGCGTCACACCTCACGTAACTTCGTGCGGTGAAAAAGCTCTCACGTCGAGGGCTCGTTTCGCGAAATGCTTATCGCAAGGTGCAAGCTGCATAAAAAAAAGTGAGGCATCTCACACCAACCCCATTGATCTTGACACTACACAGCTAATTACATCGTTTTTTACACGAATCTCTTGACTTGTTCATTATTCATGTAAAACCCACTATATCTTGACAAAGAAAAAGTTATTACTCATAAGTGACATTACGAAAGGCAAATAACTAAGTACAGCGGATCATGGCACCTCTCACTAAAAATGGCAAAAATACTGTTTATCCATTAACAATTCTTACACTACAAATTTGTGCAACAAACAGTTTTATTAACAATGTTTTTCCTGTAATACAAATATTACATGAAATATTACTGCTAGCTTGGTTGGTTCAGAGCGGATAAAGTTATCAATTTGCAGAAGCAAAAGTCACATAACACAATCACATACAAGATTTCTTCACTTTAATAGATGTAAAAATATTATTCACAAATACAGCATTCATACTGAAAGTACGTTTATTTCTCATTTGGGAGATAGAAAAACTCACGCAAATAAAATGCTACGTGTATATGAGCGAACCGGCAATAATCCATTTTCAACTTTGAATTTTCTATAGCCAATATATTCACAATTGTATAGAGGTAATTACCCGTCAATCCTCTCGCAAAATGCAGCAATTTACCGTCAGACAATTTCATACGCATCATTATCCAGAGCATAAAAGCACTTTCTACAATGCGGGCAATTGCCGGTACTTTCCTTCTGTTAGGAAAGTCGTAGATAGTTATTCGTTTTTTAACGTCTTCATGTCTAAATCACCCACATATTCGTAATTATCTTGGTAAAAGAGAGAGTAAAATGATAACTTGCTTGAATGCTTAATTATACGTAAGACATTTCAAAAGTAGCCTGAAAATAATTTTCCAATGATTTCCACTCAGCTTCCTCACGTACTCCTAGGGAAGTTCAAGTAAGTGAAATTGTCATTCACACATCAACAGCAATGTAGCTAGGACGAAAAGAAAACTAGCTAACAAATACTTGTCTTTCTGTGTACAAATTCAAGAGAAAAATAGGTAAGTCGTCACCAAAAGACATGTTTACAAAACAAATTAATTATAGAAAAATTAAGAATGTGCCATTGCTTTGAGGTAGACTATATACCATCGGTTAAGAAAGGTCATAAATGGTCGGAAGATGCATTTTATGTGCAGCCCGTCGCTAATTCGTAAACGGTTCTAAGTCATTACCCTTTAATTAAATTTGTCGATGGTTTTCAGTTTTGTTGTGTTTCGCCGCTGAAAAATATCAACGCATTGTATTTTTTCACAAATTGAATTTAACATTTGCTTCTCAAGGTGCACAGATTTGGAATCTGCAACGAAAGTTCATAAAAACAAAAAAGTATGTCAATAAAATAGAAACTGGAAGGACCATACGCTATTCCTTCTTCAACCTTCATTGATTTGTACTAAAAATGTATCACGTATTAAAAGCGTATACTACGATACATGTAAAAGTGGGACGCCATAGACAACTCTAAACTTGATGGGGAAAGCAAGGATTTTCTTTATCGTTGGATTTATTGTGGTACTCATGAAGTATTAAAATGTTACCAATGTTGCCACAATACCTATTGGAAATTATTGCAATGCACCAATTATGCAGCCACGCCATTTACTATGTAATTTAATTATGTTCCAAAAATATAAGGAAGAAAATTTTACTTCAATTCGTAGCCAAATTTCTTTTATGATTTTATCCTCACATCCCTCTGTGACATCTTAGCACACATATACACAAAGATTGCCTAAACACTAATCTCACAAAACATCAGCTTATCACAAAAATGCAGAGTGGTTCCCGAGATGACAGTTATCCAATGAGTTGGAGGGTTATTTCGCTGAAGTTGATACTCTCTAATGAATTTTCCATACCCATTTGTAATGAATTTTCTCAATCCACTTTACAAGAATTCTGTAGAATACCAGTCAGTCTTCATCGAATTGGTGATACTGCAGTCAACACTTGACCACATACTGGCAGATGAGGATATACTTGCAGTACCTTTACAGCCTTACTGAAGTATGTCGCACCTTGATTTGTATACAAAGTATACCCATTACTCATACACCCATATATACGTCGCGGTAAAGATAGAGAATACAAGAACAAGGACAATTCCAAGCCAATATGGTCTTGCAATTTCTTATACTCTATCACTAATGAAGGCTTCCTCAGAATTTTATCTCGGTTTGTTCATAATAGTTTTCAAATTTGGCTGAAATTGGTTTCCATGATATGACATATTTAGTCCCATCCCGTCCCATAATGTGATGCATTCAGTCCCATCCCGTCCCATAATGTGATGCATTCAGTCCCATCCCGTCCCATAATGTGATGCATTCAGTCCCATCCCGTCCCATAATGTGATGCATTCAGTCCTATCCCGTCCCATAATGTGATACATTCACTCCCATAACATGCCATCACACATTATATCCCATCACATCCCATCACACATCAAATCCCATCAATCCATGCACACGTGTATAAATGTATGCATGCAATGATAAACAATAACTCTATTAAGATTGTACACTGATTCTGAAGTCCTAATTTCAGTTTTGAGAGTTGAGAAAGTAGGGAAATGTAGAATTTTTAATCGCAGAATGCAATAAAACCGATACCCTGTTGAAATGCGCTTCGGTACCGGTGTGCATGTCTGTTTCGTTAGGGTCACTTGTGAATAGCGTAATAATAGTGTCATGTCTTTTATTATATTAAGATAAATGCGACAACGTCTAATCAGTACCATACACATCAAAAGTTTCATAAATAATAGTAAAACAGTGACTTAAATAATTTTAAACAGCGAATAAATTAGTACAATACGAATAATGAAGTGAAGACTTAGTTTGCAAAATGCATGTATCTCTGCGTTATCACATTTTGAGTTCGCACGAACAAAAATGACTGGTAATGAACAATCATCAAGTAACTCAGATTACGGACGGTATACCAAAACTAACGACAGAAAAGCCGCACAACGAGTTTCAATTTCTTTAAATAGATGGGGTAACTGGAATTTCATCAAAGGCATTTTTTAAAAAATTAATAAAATACAAAAAATGATATTTTTATAACTTTAACATTGATGTTACTAATTAATTTTTAATTACCATTAATGTGACTTAAAGAAACTAACGAATGCGTAATATCATCACAATCTAGACAATTTATGGACCTTAATATTAGATCTTCTGATATTTGTTTCTACTAAGAAATTTTCAAATTATTCGTCACCAACGCTATTTAACATTCGTTTTATTATATGTTCAGATCAACAAACTATAATGAATGAATAATTTCGTACCATATTTTAATATTTTTATCTTCAGTTCACATTTTTTAGGAATCATTTCCATTACTTCATTTCTTCTCAATTATACTCCAATCCATATTTAAAAAATAAAACTAATTACTTAGAGTTTTTGTACAAATTATCTGAAGTATGTAATTAGATTCTGTTAAAAACGCAAGGATGTACGGTTCATGCTGACGCACAATCACGCATCGATAAGCCACACGTGCGCCTTTGCGACGAGGTTGCATGTGAGTTTTCAATTCTCTCTCACCAGAGTACTCTGATGTTGGTCCGGGTACTCATGGGTGTGAAATGTGGCCGATGCAGAATTTCGTGAATATTGCTTTGTGGTCGCGGCTTTGAGCATGATAAAAGAGTATTAAAATTTAATTGACAGGCTAAATACATTTTCGCTTCCGAATTCCAATGAACAGACGATAATAATAATAAACCGTCATCAATCAATATTAATAAAAGTATCATTTTTTAATTGTGGAAAAATGCCCTGAACAAAAAGTATTGATAATTTTTCTCGATGAAAATAATTTTTAAGTTTAAACGCGTACCAAAAAGAAGAAATTATGAGAAGGAAAAAGTTAAACGCATACGTGAGTGTTTTCACACAGCTTATAGTGCAGCCGTCTACAGTTGAATACAGGATTAAAACAATAAATCCAGATTAATTTTTCTCTAGATGATGAAATCGAAAAATAAAAACGAATCTTCCCTTGTTCTAGTCCCAATCAAACTATCACTCAACGAAAGTAGCGGAACTTTCCGAGTCAACGCAATGAGTGATAAGAGTTTATTAGTTTATTGTGCCTTGTTATACACTCTCGCTCTTCCGTTACACACAGAAACGTACCCATCTCTTTGAGAGATTTATCCTTGTGATTATCATTACTGCACAACACATGCCTCGGCTATGAACTCGTTATGCTTAATGCAATTTTAAATCTCCATCCAACACATGCGAATTTAATTGAAAACTGAAAATTAATAGACGAACGTGTATTACGTAATACACACGTCTTGTTAACGTGTTCTACAATAATTATTTTGACACTGAGTGTTTTTGAGTCCAGCGTGTGTATACTCTGTCTTGCAGTGCTTATTGAACAATGAAAATAAAATTTAATGAGGAAAAAAATATAACGCAGAGCAGAAAACAAATGTAATGAAACATATTTCTTTCCAATAAAAGTCAATTTTAACTTCATTCCACAGTGACGCGTCATGCCACAGTGACATTATTTAGAAGTAAAAACCTTTTTGTTATTTTACAATTGTTATTCTATACTAGCTATTCTATTCTATACTACCCGACGATTTAAAAAAGAACTAATCTTCTTTTACTCAGGAAAAAATTAAATTACCTGTAGTGTAAGATAAAATAATTATACTTACTGTTTTTTTTTAATATATACAGCTTCCTTATTTTTTCAATTTCATTATAATATAAATTTCAGACAAAACTTGAATTTATGCACTGCGCTATAGTCGAATTTTCGTTTCGCTTCCGAGGCATGACGCGGCTGCGCCATTTCATTAAAATTCTTGTAAAATCTAAACTATTCGTGAAAATTGTGCGATTTAAAGATGTTTTTATCTATGTTAAAAGCACAAAACAAATAACCCATTAAATTGGATGATGATTTATTTTATCCTCCAAAACTTACTCTCTTAAATGGAAGTATTTTAACACTTTTTAAATAACGTTTTATCGATAATTTAAGTTTTGTTGATTGACATAACCTGTCCCGGATGTTTTTGTAGAACTCTTTGAGACAAACAATATTGTCATTCATTCTTGTCACCTATCTCTAACAGTTTAGGCAGCGTAAGCGAATGCAACTCTTTTTTCCAGGTTTTATCGACTTTTATTGGCAAAAAAATATATCTTCCTTATCACATATTTTGTAAATAAAAGTTAGTCTATTTTCATCCTGAACATGTAAACAATCTCCTTGCCAAATTTCATCACGATCTGTTTTGTGGTTCAGTAGTGATCCAGTAGCAAACAGACACATTTTCGCGCCTCGCATTTATATATTAGCATGGATATTTGTTAGAAAATAGTGTCATTGTTTGAAACACGCGAGATGATCAACATTTAAGTTATTGTAGACGCTATATTCTTAAGCACCACTAATGAAGGGAAGAACCTCACTAAAAAATTATTTTTAAAGACACATGCACAATTTTAACAGAATCACACATAATTCCTTAAATATCTGTAACCCACACCGCGAGGTAACATGTTAACAGTATGTTAACGGTACCGACACATTCTAACTTTGATAGCACATCACAAAATATAAAACCTACAACAGGAATGAAGCAACTAACAAGCTTCAATAAATTAAGAAGCTGTGATTAAATTAAATACATCAGTTAATGTAGAATTTTTTAACATTGTGTTTAATGAATGGAACAAAGTTCGAGGAAGTTAAGTAAGTATTTACAATGCATCAAATCCCATTTTAGTGCGACCTAAACAATCTGAAGTCAAAACATATCGTTATTCACATGCGTAAATTTTAACATTTTAATAGACAATGTGTGAACCGTTGTTAACTTTCTGGATTTAATATGCCATTTGCATTTATAATATCGTCGTAAATAAAGCATAGTGGGCATTTCTACGACTTCATCCCAGATAAGCGAACTTTTGACCCTGAAGACCTCCCTCCGAGTCAAAAATGGGCAACTGGATCTCTGTCGGCACTCTTATCTCCATCCAATAAAACCATTCGCCATAAGAAGAATGACTACGTGCTATCTTCGAACGCAAATATTACTTTTTTTCTTTCATTCATCAGATCAGTGGTGACCAACAGGCCCGCTTGACTCACGCGGCCTGCAAGGTGCTCGAGCGATCCTCCAAAAGATGGGAAATATTTACGAACATATTTACAAACATAACAACGAATATTACACATTTAAAATTGAAACATTTAACTCTATCACAGATTACGACACCGAGGTGGGGGGGGGGAGAGAAAGAGAAGATGGATGTTAGCCATACTACTAACAATGTCATATTTGGCTGATAATTTCTGGAAATGACCCCAAAATTAAATTATATACATATTCTACTAATTCTTAACACTTTTTCCTGTCATACCTATTATAATATATATTTCCTTGCGTATCTGTTGTATCGAATCGCTGTATAGTGTCGCAATATAATACAATAGATATGTCACAAATATCTCTTTATTCTTCCAATCAGAAATTATCAATCATTATAAACACATACCTTCGATATATTAGGGATAAAACTCTCATGCACAAGGGGTAAACGTGATGATATATTTTATAATGTTCATTATTGAACAGTGATGTAGGAAGCAGAGAGAGACACGGAAAGGAGCAACACTTAATCAAAAAAGAAAAGAAAATGGTTCTAGCGCCGCAGACATAAGGGCGTCTTCTTCGCTCAAGGGAAGAGTTCTTGAACAAGCAACGTGGGGCAGGGTGCGACGTAGATAGAGAGCGTTCAGTCGCTCACACCCACTTCCGCTTCTTGCGAAGCCGAGACTCGCGAGGCGAAACTCCACTTGGAAACCGTACATTAGAGAAAAGTTCGCGTGCTGCGGGTCCCGGCGCTGCGTGGCGGCCCTCAGCTCACGCTGGTGCTTGGAGGGTTAAATTACCAGCAGACGCTCGCGATTACGACGACGCCACCGCCACCGCCACCGCTACGCCGCCTCCGCGCCGCCAGAGAAGACGTCACGTTATGTAAGTGCGCGAAGAGTATCCTCGGTTAGGTTTCCAACAACGTTCGCGTTGCGCTCAGGACTTTACTGCGATGTCTTCTCGATTTGCACACGCCCATCCGCCTCACTAAAAAGATATTCCTTATCTTTTTCTCCTTAACTATTTTTCTCGCACCGGAAGTAGAGTGTCTAATTTCACCTGAACAATTTTCCGGTGTTGAATCCCGTTTTCGCGGAGGTGTGCTTGCGCTTGTGGAAGGCAGTCTATGTAAATTAGGTCATAACTATTCTTGAGAAGGTTTGAAAGTAGAATGCGCTGTTAATGCTTTCTTTCGTTCTTTTTACCGAATCTAGATAACACTATTTACAACATTCTGATACTTTACTATCTCGCCAAATGACTTTAAAACTTCGAGACTTAGAGAGTGGATAGCAAGCAATTCCCTTGGTATGTATCTCAAAGCTGCGATTGCATGTAATGCATGCAAAAAAGGTATTTATTTACATATTTATGCATTCACAGTTCATTCTAAAGAAGGAAAAGAAAATACTCATGACAACGAACACAGTATTAAAACTCACATTTTTTTCTCTGTAAGATGGTCGTGTACCGTTCTGTTTTCCATTTGTTTCTTGACTTTAGGTAAATATGCACTGTACTTGTAGACTGGGTTCGTATGGTATTCCTTATCACACGAACAATCGTTATTTTTCTTGTGGGTGTGAAGATACAATGTATATCAATATATTACGTAGCGAAATTTGTTCGCACGAGATGATTTATCTTTCTGAAAATTGACTAAACCAAGGAAGTGTAACTTTAATACAATCCTATACACATCTCACTTATTCAAGTTAACATGTGTACAATTCTGTAAACAAAATATGTACTCTTGTGGAGGAATTAAATATTCATATTTATATCACCGTAAATTTTGAAGTACAGTTTGTTATTCAGGGAAGCAATTAATGTGTTTTGTAAATAAATAAACAAAATTGCAAGCATATTACAATCATGTAATTAACTCAATTTCATCGGTCCCTTTTATTTGTACTGAATGTGAAGCTTTACCCGAAATTTTAGTCTAAAAAGCCGACCAGACTAAAATATTCAGTTGTATCATTAATTTATGATGTATTACGAACAAATTATGTTCCCTTTCCGAATATCCAGCAACGAAAATTTCTCTAAACATTAAAAACCGTTTCGAAAGTTTGAGCATACACCGTGATATCCTGGGCAAGAGTCCTGCCATCTTGCCCAAATGGTTTCACAATGTTTGCCTACAAACAGTATTATCGACAATATCTTATTAGTCGAAACAAGAATAGAATAGTAAACTTAAGATAATGTGTTCCATCTTCGACATAAGCCATATAAATATGAGAATTTTTTACAGATCAATACAGAAAAATAACTTATTGATCTAAATTCAATATTTTTGAGCGTACGAGTATATAGGTGTACCTCTATAGCGATTTATGTTAACCATTCATTTACATGTGTATCCTTCACATCGATTATTTAATGAAAATAGTAATAAATAACAAATTACTCACAACTATGTAAGATTGTACTTCCCGATTCCAAACTATCCAAACTAAAAATTTTGCCAATGCCAACTAAAAATTTTAAAGGTGAGTAAAATTAGAAATTTAAGTAATAAATATTAAAGACATTCGTCTCCTAGAGAAGATAAGACAACTATGTGGAGGATATACTTTTTAAACTCTCAGGAACAAAGAGTTATTGGGGAATAAAATGAAGCGGGACCAAAAAGCAAATCAAGTTCATCTTTGAAAGTGGACATTCGTCTTGTTGAAACTTTTTCAGATATTCTTTCTTTAATTCCTTTGAATTTGATTGCATCGGAAGGTACACTATTTTTCATAAGATATTCTCAGGAAAGAGAATAGTTTTCAAGACTATTTTCGTCTTCATTTCGAAATGAAATCAGAAATCAGGAAAAACGTGAAAATTCTTTCCACAATAGGTTTTGCGAAAATTCCAGACGCTACCGATCGTTTCAGACCTCCATAAACGCTCCATAATTTGTTGTAAACAGTGAGATCATTATCAGTTACACAATGAGCTGCACAACCGCGATATATTTGTTATATATATAT
>NNCF01128304.1:42676-337997 GCA_002313205.1 Laupala kohalensis | reverse complement strand
AATGTCAATATGTTTGTAATTTTAAGCAAAAAATTACATGTAAGTTATTATCGAACTATAGATTATTCTGAGTATAGTGCTTAAAAATTGAAATAACACTAAATTCACGATTTATTGTTACAATAGACCCTCCTAGATAAAGCCTAGAGAACCTGTATGATAAATCCGCCTCTACCCGAAGGAAAACCGGAGAAAAACCCGGGCCAGGATGGGAAACGGAACACGGAATATATAGTATAGTAACACGGAAACTTTAGTATAATAAGGATATAATAAAGTTGTAAGAAAATTTCATATTCCATCCCTTTCGGAGTTATCATCGGAGTTAAGTCAAATTATCGCTCAATCTCAACAGAGTATATCTTGTACGCAATCCCGAAGGAACTCATTTATCATTATTCGAAATCTTTTACGAAAAATGATTGATGCACAATTATCAAGAAGCGTAACTTAAATAACTTCATATAGCGTAACACTGGGTACAGTCTTCTTACTGGAGCGTCTGGCGCCCCAGACAGAAAGCAATACTGCTTTCAGCAACAACTAAAAAATTAAAAACGATTAATTGGATCATATTGTGAGATTAGAAAACTTTTGTCTGGTCAAGTCTTCAGATCACTGAAAAGTATAAATACCTATTTGAAATAAACATTGAACTCAATACATTATCATGGGAGTACCAAACATTTCCTAACTTCAAACAAACTTAAACGAGTTTTGGTATGTGTTATGGAATATTATCCAGCCGTTTTGGCATCCTACCCCAGATGTTGCGTCCGTGACGCCCAGACCTGTCAAACTGTCGCTACCGCTTTACAGATAAAAACATAAAACAAAGCAAACCAATTTAATGACAAAAAACTGTTATAAACAATTGCAGTCTCCGTAAGCAAGCAAGGGACCACACCATCAATACCGATCTAAGTAAATAAACTAGCACAGTGAAGAGGTCATGTGAAAATGAGGTAAGTTGCCGCTCGCAGCGAAAATAATTGCACCGGAAATTTTGTAAGAAGCGATGTCATCCTATTTCCGTAAACAGTCTCTCTTCTTCGCTGCCATCGAAACTCTTCATGGAGCAATTATTCTCCTGTGGAACTTCAGCAGAATCTCTTCTTGCGAAAGCACGGAACTTGTAATTGGGTCGAAAGAGGTTTTCCTCTTTCATCAATGAAGCATGTGCAACTTAAACAGGAAGATGCAACAGTTAGAAAACTGTGACGAAGTAGAATCATCTAATAGAAAAATAATACGGTACACTTCAACAAAATCTTACTAACTTTACTCAATTTTAAATATAATTGTACGTACATTAGATCCGACCTTTTCATACTTATTTTGAATACGTCATTGTAGAACATTTCCACTGGTTATTTCGTCAACAATCTGTTTAAATTTTACAAGAAACTTTGTTCCTCTCGTAGCAAAAAATGCGCAAGTACGGAACAATTATAAATTCATCCTTCTTTCTAGTAATAAAAAGAAAAAGACGAAAATAAGCAAATTGTTGTATGAGTATCAAAGCACGTCAAATGACTGACAGAAAGATACTGAAGTATTGCCTTTTTATTATTTCAATAATTGATATTTGACAATGTTAATCGGTATTTATACAGAAGCATATACCATAGAGAATAAAAATAAATGTAAAAATATAAGAATAAATTCATTCGATTAGTAAATCGTTACGTAACTTCATATACTACAGAATAAAAATGTTTAAAAAATTGTTGAATGAGCAAAAAAACCTGTCAACAACAGATCCCAAAGGCGCCCACGGGGTTCACGGAGGGTAGAGCTCCGCAGTTTCTAGGCTTAGGCACTGGGAGGAGGAGATGAGGTCAGCATCTCTCTCCGGCCAGTTTGACCCCAGGATAGACCCGGTACTCATTTTACAGCAGACTGAGTAGGCCTGGGAGTCAATCTGAACGTTGAGGCGACGTGAAAAATCCCCACCTCACCGGGGTCGAGCCCCGGCCATCCAACATCTACTCAGCTCTCAACTCTCTGAGCCATGCTGACTCGAATGTACCAACAAGAATATATAAAAATTAACCCATGGTAATTTATATTATAATATTTTTTAAATTGTAATAACAAGTGCAAGAGGTGCATGGTACATAACACGAAAGTCAAGACACTAAAATGAATTAAAAAATTAATTATTGAAAAGCGTATTAAAATATTATAAATGTTACTCAGTGTTTGTGTACACGCACATATCCACCAAAAACTCCGTATAGTCAATGAGAGTACTAAACTGCAGATTGGTTTTCGTTCGGATTGCGGAGAAATGATTAAACGTCGAGATTAACTCTTCGCGTCACCCGCCACCTCCAATCCAAACTTAGCGACAAAAAATTGACCTTTTCCCAGGAATACATCAGCTGTACTAATTTTACAACCTTTCATGATTCCGAATTCATTTCAGTTGTCTATATTTCTTATTCCTTTCATAAGTTCTTAATTAACTTTGAATAATACAATACTTCTACTGTACTAATACTTTGTACATATATTCAACATATTCAATTTTTACTATTTTGGAAATTTTACTTTTCTGTCACTTTTCATACATTCATCCCCAAGGAAAAAAGTTGTTTTAATAATTCGATAATTTTTCAAAATTATGCGTTTTTTTTCACCTGAAAATAAAAGAATTAATTCCGGGACAATAAGAAAACTCGTTCGCTAATTGTTTTCGGGATAATCCCTCAACCAACTTTCTCAGACACCGACAAGCCTCTCATAATTTATGTCAGTGTCACTTAGTTTTACGTACATTAGATAGACGAAGAATTTTTTGGTTTCAGTATGGTGAATCTTATCATAATCTACTAAGTTTTCCCTTTGAAATGCGTGTAACTAATAGTTGTTTTGATATTCAATTTTATCGTCGGTTTCAAAATATTTACGAATTTTGTCTGGACATGTTTTTCTCCCTACATGACTGTTCCTTTTCGAAAGAATTTCCAAAGCCGGAAGTCTCTAACCTTGTTTTTTGTTATCTGGCCCCATTATCGGGTCCCAAGTCAGCAAGGGGCTGAAGGTAGAGATTCACCTGTTGGCTGGACGGTCGTGATTCGACGTGAAGACAAGCTGCAGTGCGATGCTGGCCGCGAAATCTCAGAGCTCGGAATTACCCGACAGATAACCAAATCAAAATATTTCGAATCCCCACCGACCAAACAAGAGCGCTCCACATTCTGAGTCGTGTTGGCTCCCTTGTTCAACGAGGTAATTAAAAAACTGTCGATAATATTCTACAGTAATCTTTCTGAACTGCAGACAGCGAATGGACGGATTTGATTAAGGGAGGGCACATAATGGGAATTCTAAGGGAGTCCTGTCTGTGAATTGAAAGAAATGTCGGGATTTTAATACCGTGTTCACATTGTTAGTTTATCTCTTCCGTCACCAATATTAAGATAAATTCAGAGTTCGAGCAAAATACGATTTACATACTTGATTTGGGAAGTGAAAAAATGAACTCCATAAAACATGAAAGTGGAGTTATAAACTGAAATAGTCTAATATAATAAGGACATTCATGGAAACATATTTCGTGGCCAATGTTAACTACCACAAACTCTATTCTCAGCGAAATGTTTGTACGAAAAAATATTTAAAAATTACGTGACAGTTATATGCGAGAAGCCGTCTAGCGTGAGTGTGATAAGAAAGAAACATACAGCCAAACATTATTAAGCAAGTTCTTTCCGTCTCGCTCCGTTTGTTCAATGCATTCAGTTTCTGGCGCGACGGTCCTCGCAAAATAGATGACGTCAGACTTCAAGAGGCACCTCGTAGCCTTAATCACCGCGGAGCGTACGACAGGCGCAGCGCGGGCGACGTTTTGTCGCAAGAACTTACGACTGTAGTCTCCTCCCAGAGGCAAAGGCGGGCAAAGAAGACGACTGCTGTCTAAAGACAAACCAATTTCCTCAACGTTCGTTACTTATAGCACAAATTATCCAGAATCGTTAAATGATGGAAGGCAACTTTGAGCCATACTTCGAAACCAGATTAAGAGGAAGATAAACGTCGCATATTTCCGTAATCTCTCATGTTATCCCATCATGTATTAAACGAATTGCGAAAGATAGAATCGAATTAGTATAAGAGGTGAATCAAAAAAACAACATCGACATCATTCCTTTCATAATGTTTAAGTGTGTCGTATTCGCAGTATTTGTTTCCATTCATAATTCATTCCTATAACTAACCATTCAGGTTAATCATTCATAATTCAAAAAATATTGCTTAAGACAAGATACTGAGAGACGATTTTTCATAATGAGAACTTCAAACAAAAATCTTCTTCAACAAAGAACGCAAATACATCATGAGAATAGTTTTTCAATCGTAACTATGCATTATTATAAGAATAGGAAGTAAATAAACTTACTTTTTATCATGGTTTTTTTTTCATTTGTGATTAAAGAGTTGAATTAATGGATATTTGAATTGTGTATTTTTCATACCTGTGGGTAAATTAGTTCGAACGAGGAGTCAATAATCGTACTAGTCACCAGAGATGAATTTGTTGCTTGATAAAAAATGAGAATTTGTTATGAATGGACATAATATATTAAAAAATAAAGACCATTGATGATTGTTTTATATACAAATATACTTTGAAATTGATGACGTTATTGAGGTTTTCATTATTGAGTTGTTCTAGTTATTGTACAGTGAAGTAAGCACACTATCACGTTATCGAATATTATAAAATATGTAGCTTCAATACAAATTAGACTAACAACACTGGTCATGTTAAAAACAACATGAAATTTGACAAATGTGAAACTGAGAAGTTAAAAATAGTACTTTCGATTCTTTAATTTCAGATAATTGGTAACTTTACCATTAAATATAGAATACTTCAATGATTCACTCATTTTAAATAAATATTTTGTAGTTTTCATAAGAATAGTCACACACTAGTACGATTATTCTGTAAGCTTATCAATTTACTTTCATTTTTTTAAATACAAAGATATTAACTTTCTTCATAACTGTTACAGAACATGAACAAACAATCAAAAATTTATAGAATTAAATTAGTTCTTATTTCAAAAGATGAGAATATACAAAAAAATTTACTGTGACCCAATGAGAATAAAATAAACTGCGAGAAAAGTGATGCGGATGTTCTGAACAAAAAAAAGTACATTTCATTGAACAATAAAAATCACACTGCGACGATAAAGTGTTATTTTTATAGTTCGGTACATTCATCATTCGATGAAATATTACAGATGCTATTTATTTGTATATTTCCTTTATATATTGTATCCATCCATTATCAAATCCATTGTGCTATACATGACTTAAGACTATAATAGAGTGCTTAATATAAATAAAAATAACACTTATATTTGGCATAAGGAGAAGAGAAACAGGACAATAAGCAGCCCCAGAGGACCTATATATTATTTGTAACGGAAGTTACTAAATGTACCAGCAATTGATATTAGTATCTATTCATATTTTTTTAGATATTAATATTCAGTAAAACTTCTTTCATATTTTTCGATTATTATATACCACATGAATTCTCCCCGGAAGAGTAAATCGCACGCAAAACGTAATATATGTGGACTAAAATTTCTTATCTAAGACATCTGCGTATGACCGTTAACGTTCCGTTCTCTCATCTGACAAATAAAACAAAAAGCAAAATTCTGCTCGAACATTAGTTGTGCAGGTGGGTGTATGCAACTGTCTTAAGCAAAAACAAAAATAAAAGCGGAATGTTACTAGACAGGACCCACGCCAGCGAGTGAATTACTATTAGTATATTATTATTTTCATTATTATTATACATGTAAGTGGTTGTAATAGAAATCATCTAAGTAAATAGATTATACTCTATTGACTGTTTCCGCGAACATTTTTATAGTGTATCAATGGTGATAAAGTAATAATTAATCTTATTTCTTCCCTAAAACATGAAGAAACATTCAAAACAAATTGTGAGAACAGCAGATGCAGAGAAAAGGGAAATAGAAATTATTACTATTTGGCACGTTGGCCAAAATGTCAACGTAAATATCCTGAAGACGTAAAAATCTTGAAGACGCAAATATGTTATTTGAAAGAAAAATTCGAAGTGCTCTTCAATGTTAAGTTTTGTCTGTTAATTTTACCTTTATGAAATTACTTTTACTAATACCTACGAAACATCATACCCTAAATACTACGAAATAACATACGAATAATATTATTCCATTGATAGCGTTTTAAGGTTTAACTTTAAACATTTTAAAAATTCACAACATGGAGTTTGAAGACGTGTTGGAATTTATGAAATATTTGCAGTTAAACATTAAAAATCTATATGTAGAAAAACATAGGTTTCGAAAGTCATTGATCAGTTTTATAATTATTCCATTGATCCGATCATGAAACAATAGCCTTTTAAACCTTAGGTCTTCAAAATTTCCGGATAAAGTTTGCACCCATAGTAAGAGAAAGTACTGGCTTTTGATTGAAGGGTTAGAAGAAAGATTTAAAAAATATTTTTAAGAGCTTCAGTTAATTTTAAGTATTTTTTGTTAAAAAAGACGATGAAGCAAAGGGCATTTATAAAAAATATTAGGTTTCATGGTACGTTTAGTTTTTTTTACGTACTCACCAGTTGGAAAAAAAGCGAAAATTATGAATTTTAAGAGTGAAGGTGCAGACTTGTTGTTGATTTGATATGCAATGACCCATGTGTGCACTTCTTCCACGTATTCCCGACAAAAACTTGTAATCACACTTATTTTAGCGCAATTGAATCATTGTCCCTTTCATTTTGTTCAATTCATTCTACCGCGTTCCTCAAACTGTGTTAATCGAGGTATAAATCGATTCATCATATTTTCTAATCCTTTCTTTTTTCTCTTTTATTTTTGCAATCAATTATCTTTGTTTGTTCATTCTAGGGGAAGCGTAAAAGCATCTATGAGAACCCGAAATCGAATCTGTTTTCTTCCTTACGGAACCGCACGCTGTTGATTTCATCAGTGCAGCGGAGCGACTTTAGATGTTGGCCATTCTAGACGTGCAGAAGCGAAAACACGTTCCTCAAGAGACAATTTTCCAAGGCGAAGCACCGCATACCTGCGTCGCTTGTGTACCTCTGCGGCGGAGTCCATTGTCATTCACAAGGGATAGCAGCAGCACTGTGTTGGTCAGAAGACGCAAGGACAGGCTGCGGACCGGACTCAAGAGCACAGGCTGCTGCCGCAGAGCAAGACACGAAATTTCCGAGTCGGAGGGTCATTGGGGCGGGGACGTTCGCTGCGCAGGACGGCAAAGTGGTGGACTTCAGAAGGACGGAGAAGGTAATGACTGGGGAGCTCTTGGAAGACCTAACGAGAAAAGGTGTTCACGAGGGCTTGAATGAGAGGTTCAGGAAGAGAAGACAAAAAAGGAATTGAAAAAGAGTATCAAAGACTGTGGGTGGATCTGTGAAAAGGAAGTATAGAGAAGCGGTTACAGACGTGTACTGGTCTATGAGATACAAAACCAATTATCCTAGCCTCAAAGTGGTTGGGTGAAGAGAAGCAGAACCAAAACTACTAGAAAACACTTTTAAAAATATCTTCAATTCGTATTCTAAAACATACACAAGCACAAGTAATTTTCCTCTTAATTCATTTCCTTTTACACATTAACTGTATTTTATCAACAGTATTTCAATTTTATCTTAACTGTAACAATTATATCAAGTTACGTATGATTCAACTTAATTATTAATGTCACAATGAGAGGTTTCTCACAATACAAGTCGAACCTTTACTGTGTAATGACAGCCTCGAATGACATATCACGTCTTCCTAGGGCATCGGCTGAAGGCAGAGGGCAGCTCAGAGTTCACAGCAGTCCCACAGCCCTATTTGCTGAACACCTTGTACTCGCCCCTCGCAACTCCCTAAGGTCCCGACAAGGCCTCACGGGCAGAAGGGTGCTTTGTGCACTAGTTAGGTCTGTACAAGCCGGGCTTCTTGTCCTCTGCTTCGGAGCATACGAAGGGCTCTATACTGGAGAAGTGGGAAATGGCCTCTTATCTAGAGACATTGTTTAATTGAGTTCAACAGTTACGATGGGAACTAATAAACGATAAGTGTCGAATCAAACTGTTTTGACCTCAATAAAGTTAGAACCTCCACTTTATCAAAACAAAACAAAATTTAGTACTAAAGTACAATTTACACCAAAAATGATTTTTTTTTTGGTACACGCGTGATATAATTGCAATTTAAGCAGTGGGGAAGCTGGTTTGATATCAAGTTAGCACCCCCACATTGACGTAATAGTATCATTTTCAGATTTTTTAAATGTTTGAATTTGGTACAATTTAGTACAGGCAAAACACTTTTAATTAATTAATGTTTTTTTATAAACAAATTAAACAAAAGTTGACAGTTTTGCAAAATAAGTGAATGGAATCAAGTGTACATCGAAAAATAAGTAGCTTTTATTCTATTATTTTTTCGTCAAATACATTGTTTTATTGAAAAATGTTAATAAATATGATGAACCACGGGGAGTGCTAACTTGACCTAAAGCTAGCTCCCCCACATTGACGTTATTGTTTCATTTTCAGATATTTTAAATATTTGAATAAGGTACCATTGTGGTAACATAAAAGTGCTCACGAATATATTTTAATTCCCACTCGCTTCGAAGTTTGGAGCTGTTAGGTTTGCAACGCCACGCGTCTGTGACGGGGAAAATGCATCTCATTTTCGTTCGACCAATCGTAGGCAAACTTGAAAATACTTCCATATTTGGCGAAGCAATAGAAGACTAGTACTGGCGAAAATACCTCTATGAAATCGTAACGAGAAAAAGTGTTTTATTACGCTGCTTTTAAAGAAATATTTTGTAAATTTTTTTATACACTTCTTGAACTTCCATAACAAAAAAATATTCTGTATATTCTTAACAACAATAAACTTTATTATTCCCTATATTAAAATGACATCTCAATTTTCGTTGTCTCACAACGCCGTCCTAGGGAATATAAAACAAATTAAAATTCTTCGTAAAAAAATTTGCTTCTTACTGTAAAATCGATGTTTAATCACAGAATTTGAATATCATCCCAAGATATCGCATGAATTTCGAGAAATACATATTCANTTATAAGTATTCTTATAACCTCTGAATTTTATTCAGTGGCGCAAAGAACTCATAGCTCATTGGCATCAATTAATGTGTTTTGTTTAATGTAATTTCAAATAATATTACCCTCTATACTCAGCCTCTCTATACTATTTTGTGATGTCAATCGGAAAGCAAACATTATAGAAAGCAATTTGATATAAAATGAATGAATGAATAATACTAAATGTTAATTCTTTTATTATTTTCAATAAAATTGAATCATTTATTAAATAATTTGCGTCTGCAAGAAATGTATTAATGCAACGTATTAATAGAATGCTTGGCTGTAATCGTGTAAAATATAAAACAATATGTTCAGAGAGCAACATTACTAAAAATATTATTTTTAGTTCTCAAAAAATATATTCAAAGGATCACATAACCTTTATTTAGACTTCCAAATACAACTGAGTTCATTATGTAAGTTCTTTAGACAAGCTAGCTTGTTTATACGAGGCGTTTGTTACTCCATTCACCGTTAGAAGACCATTAAAATCGACAGCATCCTTCACGTAGTAGACGTCGCAAATAGCAAAGTTCACATTATGTATTCTTTCAATGACACACGAATTTTCTTCCTTCTAGGTATACATTCCCTTGTTCTTCCAATCCATTTAAAATGCTCAGGCATCTGCCAATAGTAATGGTAACGACCTTTTGATTTTCTTTTTTCTTGAGAGCTTGATTATGTCTGAAGTAAGTGTTTAAAGTCGATCCTTTCAGCCCTATTTCAGCTAAATCTTCTTGAGTTTTTTCGATATTTAAGACCCTAAATTGACCAGGTAGATGAATGTCCAAGCGTTGAACTGCATGAGGGGCGCAGTCATGTCCCTTGTAAATATATTTATAAAGGTATTTGACAGCACGAATACTTCCCACGTACTCCACATTGATATGGCACTTGAATCGTTTAAGTAGGTATGCATTAGATGTGGCTACATGGCGATTGTCTCTAGTTATTTTCTGTCTGTTTATATCTTTGCGATAAACGGCATGTCTGTGAGAAAAATGAGGACTGTTTCGATCTAATTTACAATCGTAGCGTCGACGATAATTCGATTTTTCATCATCCGCCAAAGATGTGACTTCTTGGAATGATCTGGGGAAACCAAATCGACACTTGACTCGTCCATTCTTTTTGGTCATACATGGTGCGTTAGGATTCAAATCACCACATGGATTGTGTATCATCCACTTCAATACAAGTTCTCGCAATTCTTGGTTATCTTCCTCTGGAATTTCTGCAGAAATAAGGTCGTCTAGTTTCTCATAATTATGAATCTTATATTCAGGACACATGATTAACAGCAAATGCATGCGAGGTAAGCCACGTTTTTGAAATTCTATTGTATAGACGTATGCTAAAGCTTTTCCAAAAATTTGTTTATCTAATTCATCAATTAAATCACTGAATTTAAGTTTCGCAACCCGAGCCATCAGATCTAGCCAGTCTTGGGCAAGTGTTGTACAATTGATTCATCATCATCAGTAATACGTGCTGCATCCTTAATTTCTGACCAATACGGATTGCAGGCTATCGTGATAAAGAAATCTGGGGACCCAAGACGACGGACTATAGCCATGGCATCTTCCAAGTTTTCCGTGTAATATCTTGTAGATCCAGGAAATGAAGAAGGCAAAATAATTTTTTCACCTACAGCAAAATTTTCTCTCTCTGACAGTTCGTGTAAGAAATTTGTGACTCCTGTATCATTTTCAGCAAGAATTTTTCTTTGATGGTTTTTAATGCACTGAATTCTGTCATGCTCAACTCTAATAAAAGTATCGACGAGGTACCGTTGAAAAAGTCGATCTCCAAAATCCGTTGAATTTAGACAGGCGGAGATCAGGAGTTTGTAAGTTGACTTCCGAATCCATACATTTGGTGAGTGCAGTCCGAAACGCAATGCGATAATTCGGGAGTTCAACTCTTGTAACGTTGCCACGGTTGGGGTAAGGAGTTTTTAATGGAATATTAATAGAAAACCCGAAAGTTCCTTTAGGATTGAAAAGAGGATACGTGAAAGGTTCAACGCGTTTGTCGATGTTTTTCATGGTCCCAATAGACTTCCCGCGCTGACGAATTACCAACTCATTATTCGGAAAGCTTTGATCAGCATTTAATGTGACAACGACACTTCACTCTAAAGAGGGACATTAAATCTTCTATAATCAGAACCTTCAGACGAAGTGAAAAAACAATTTTATATACTTCTTCCTTCTGCAGTAGCTCGTTGGTTTGCTTCTTCAACTTCTCGCATCATCATAAATCCTTCAACAAAAGGATTTACAGATCGCATAATTTTCTCTAACAAATTAAAAAGACGTTCGCTTATTCCATGATTCATTGGATTATTTAGATGTTCGGTGATAGCATCCGCAAAATCTAGAAAGTAGATCTGGCTATACTGCGGACGTTCAAATTCTTCTTCAGATGTTTGGGTAGGATGAGTAGCAACATTTATTTTATGATAAACCTGGTCACTGGCAACGAAACTGTAAATACCCCGACTGTTAATTGTACCATCGTTATTTACAGTAAAAGATGCTATCGCATAACATCCATTTAAGTTTCGAACCCGCTTATGGATTTCACTTCCTAACGGATGACGTTTAATAAATAGTCTCGTCAAATCATTAGAAAAATCAGAATGAGGAAGATCAATGCGACCATGTAAGCAACAGCCCCCAAAAGATTTGCGTTCATTACTCACACGTTCTTCAGGAAAATGCAGAGCGCCGTAATGAGTGCAAGCGACATCAAAAACGCCTAAGCTTAGATAGGAGTTAACTGAAGTTGTAGCTATTTTATAAGTAGCCAATGGATGCATATGAAGATCTCTTTTATGTCTTGCATTTCTACGGCGTTGTTCTTCCAATCGCTGATGTCGAAATTCCGCAGACTCTCCTGCTCGCCTTTGGATGGCTCGCTCTCTCAAGTCTTCAAGACGTTCAACTCTTTCTTCGCTTGTCTCTTGATTTCTTCGTTGCCTGTCCCGCACTCGCGAGTCTTGAAGACGATGAGTTCTTTCTTCAGTTGTCTCTGCAGCTCTTCGTAGACTGGTCCGCACTCTCAAGTCCTCAAGACGTTCAACTCTTTCTTCGCTTGTCTCTTGATTTCTTCGTTGTCTGTCTCAATCTCGCAAGTCTTGAAGACATTGTTTTATCTTCAGCTGTCTCTTCAGCTCTCTCATGACTTCGAGGCATTGTTCCCGGGTTTTATAACCTTCATTAGCTATGTACAGTTGATACCTTAGCCGTTTTCGATGTAAGCGCTGCTCATGTTCGTCAACATTCTCAGCACGTCTCCGTTTCCTTTCACATCTGCGCCTTTCACGAAGAAGTTCTTGGGAATTAGATTCATTGAGATCTTTAATATTGAATAATTCGCTCCACGCATGCAGTTTTTGCTTTTCGAGCTGGTCTTTTCCCTTGTTGCAATACTTCCTCAATATTGTCTCTAGAGGTGCCCGGTTCAGTAATACGATATGTACTATACATGCCATTACATTGGAATGAATATAAAATTTACCTCCAAAAATATTTTGACGAAACAATCAAAACTCAAATCAAACATTTGACAAAACAATAAAAAACAATCAAACAACAATGAAATTGATTACATCAATAATTCGCATAAGAGTATCTTTATCTTTACATAATTATGTTTGCAGAAGATACTTTTTATTCGTTAAATAAAAGCATAAATAAAATTTAAAGTAATTAACATTTGTAACTGGAAAAATATTTTTAACGAAATAATTGAAACTTAAAATATATTAACATTGGTTGCATCAATGTTTTGTATTTTAGTATTTTTTCGGGATCAATATTCCAAATGTTTTCAATAGATTCTTTTTAAAAACGTTCCTTAAGTGTGCTATTATTATACTACTTTAAATACACTTACTTGAAGGAGAATGCACATAAATCAGTGTTTATCTCAGTTGTCACGAATGTTACTCCCCATTAGCAACGATAACAGTTTT
Organism: Laupala kohalensis; assembly: GCA_002313205.1. Lineage (NCBI taxonomy): Eukaryota > Metazoa > Arthropoda > Insecta > Orthoptera > Trigonidiidae > Laupala > Laupala kohalensis. The sequence goes on along the minus strand of NNCF01128304.1, from coordinate 324,846 downwards.
CTTAATTTGCAAATGGCGAACGTTGTCTTCCGCAAATCTCCTTGCACATACGTACAATGCACACAACTAAATTAGAATCACACTTACACCTAAATACATTATTTCACCAAACAATTAGAACTCACATAAAATCAACAACACGGACTCCCCAGGGGACTTACATCTAGTAAGTACGAGTTAGGGAAACACGGGGCCCCGAACTGAGTCTGGCATTACTTCCACTTACTTGTGCAAGGTTCCTTCCTTTCTCTTTCCTGATCTTCCTTGGTCACCTCTTATTCTTTTCAATCCCGACGCTATTAGGGCTAGGGTATCTTTCATTTTCCTCATTTTTGTCCTCAATGTTTTAATTTTTGGTTTTGAGATATGTTTTGGTATGTTGTAATTCAGGAGGGTTTTTAGTGGGTATGGTTGAGTCATTCGGCGAGTACCACACGCGGGGAGAGTCATGTTCGTTCTCCCTAATGCGCAACTGCATTTTCCCTACCTGTACAAGTTTTTTGGGCTCCAATGACCTCGATGTCAACGAGCCGTAAAGTCCCACAAAAATAAAAAACAACAACTACAACACTGGATACCTGTGGTTCCAGGGGTCAAGAGCGTTTCATTCACGGATACCCAACAATCAAATGTTCCCTGCGCTGTTAATGTTTATTTTAACAAATCAGGAATGTTAATTACAAAGAAAGATCTTCCCGTGGTGTCACTTTAACCAGGGGCAAAAACCTACTGCGAGATTGCAGTCTCGTTCTGTCACAGTATACAAGCGTGTACTCGTGTCAGCAGAATATTGGTATCGCACGCTGACACCCACACACTTCGCACACAATCTGGGACAGAAAGTCAAGGGAGAAAGACAATATTCTAACGTGTTCATCTTCCATAGACGATACAAAGGAAAGGTTGGTGTACAGCCGTATTCTTTTTTTCAATAAGGTAGTCGTTGAATTTTGTCTTTGAATTCTATTCTGAATTTTATTTCTGAATTGAACATGTTAGGAACATTTTTCAACTTTGACGAAACTTACAATCCACTTATTCCTTTGCCAATTATTACTTTACGCGAATTCGTTAGTTCGTATTTTCTTCGTAGAGCTAACTTTCATTCAATGTGATTTTTTTATTACTGCGTTACATCGAAAGTAGTCGAGTCTAATTCAAATGAATATTAGTGTTTATTTCATAATGTTTCAGCCTCGAAAATATTAGGTGCGGTCATTTCATTACCTTTTTAATAATGAGATAAGATAAAAGTTCGGCGAAATTTGTTCGTGGTAAAGGAATGTACGTGCGAGGTCCGAGTTCGATTCCCCGCCGAGTAAGTTATATTTGAATTTCTTTTTGTTAACATGATCTGTGTGTTTAACATTTTTATTGTTACTATCACAGAACCGTTTTTTAAATTAAAGAACAAATTTTACGTCAGCTGTATCGAAAAACGCCGGTTCAATCAGCTTGGTGTGCTGTGGATGGTGAATCTGAGTTTTCGGATTCTTAACTATTATATAACTTATTTGTTTGATTTTAACAAATAAAAAAAATCTATTGAAAGAACATTTGAAATGGAAAGTCGTATGAACTGAAAGAAAAATTCATGCAGTTAAGCAACAAACTTAAGCAGTTTTATTCGCATTTTAGTTACTCAGCAGCTATTTATTAATAGTAGAAATGTTAAAAAGAGGATAAATGACTTATCATATGATCGATCAAAAATAAATAAAAAAGACACCAGCTCTCCCGGGGATTCGAATCGCGTACTTACTGCGCGTGAAGCTCGTACGTTAACCGCTGGACAACCAGACAATAACACTACGTCAAAGAATAATTTGGTTTATTAATGACGCTAGTTATAGGCGTGTTAAAATTGTTCAACAAAGAAAAAAGACAATGTTATATCAAATTTTCATCCGAAAATACATCTAATCTGTTCATTTCACTAAAATCGTTAGAGCCGTTCTTGAGAAAATTTTCGACAAATACATAGGTATATAGGTTCTACATAGTTACGTAGGTACAATTATTGCTCGCTTAATAGTATAGGATAAGTGTTGACAATGGAGACCTCGTTCTCCTTCAGATATTCAATCCGCGATAAACAAATGAACTTTAACATTTAATGTCAACAATAAATCGCAATACGTTTTCGGGGAAATTGACTGTGTGTTCCCTGGCTGTCTAAAGAAGGTTAATTTAATGCTATATTTATAATATTTTTTAAATAATCCACCTTATTTTTCAGTACTAAAGTACATTAAAATGGTTCATAAATATTTCCTCCAACAGTATGTTGTTCGTACCGCAAAACTCTTCACGGTCCGCGAGTTAAAAACATTTTACATCAAACGTTGTGTGGCACAACCTTGTGTTATAAATCTATGCAGCCAGAAATAGTATAGACGTGCTACATTCAGAGAGAAAATGGAAAATTGTGTTCGGAATTACCCCGTCATACAATACTATGTGAAAACATTTCACAATAATACTGAATATTAGAAAGACTTTTTAAAACTAGAGAAATATACGATTTAATTTTTCCAGCTATAAATTTATTGATGAAAATCAAAATACAGAGTTCCTAATAAATATATAATGGACCATAAGTTTTATTCGTCGGGAAACGTTTTGCCAAACCCCACCCCGAGCCGACAAGATCGGTCAGATGTGTATAGAAAATGACCCATAGAATAAGGAAAATTGACAACGCTGTTATACGCCATTTTGAGTTTCTCTTGCAGCGGCAAGAATAAATAAATCATTGGATAAAACCACCCTTGAGCAATCAACATAAAGTTGACCGTGAGAGAAATCAATCAATCGTTAAGTGACCAATTAGCCTCCGATTCACCCCCATATTTGCAGAACTATTTATACGGCATCATGTCACTGCTTATCTGAAAGGTTCCGAAAACTGGATTAAACCCATTTATTTCGATTAAACATTTTTACACTTTCCCCCTCCACTTCCCACTCCATCAATGGGCTGTTTATTCCCCCTAACCCCAATGATGGTCCAACTCTGGCATAACATCGGAAGTTTCTCTTTTCATCTTAGCAACCGATATGGACACAAGTATCGACCATTTTCTATAATTTTTCGTGATAAGCTCTTCCCAACCTCCACCTCTAAAAGTGTCGTGCACCTCATATGGTCTGAACGGTTAAATAGGGGCAAAAAGAGTTCGATTATTTATCTTAAAAGCCACGATAACTATGGTTCGACCTTCATATCGGTCGTTTACATTATTTGAGAATAAAGAGAGGTATGTCGTTAATTTTTCTGATTTCCCTGTCCTTCTTTTACATCCTCTCATTTAAATATTTCTGTGAATTGTTATCATCAAATGAAAAATAACTGAAATATTTTTATTATCATTACTACCAATTTTGTTTTGTTTTTTATCTATCAGTCTAGCTGCGAGAAAGTATTGACAACAATCAAATAACAATGAGAAGGAATGGCAATAGCGCCCATGAATCGGATGTCAATATTGAGCAAGATATTACTGATTTTAGAATACAATAAAACTCGCTTAAGACGCTGTTCAAGGGAGCAGCGCGAAAGATCTTTTTTTTTGTGGGGCTTTAGGGCTCGTCAACATCGAGGTCATTAGAGCCCTTAAAGATCGTCTTAAGCGGGATAATATCTTAGAGGTATTTTTAAATTCACCCTTAACTGCTTAATAAATATGTATTGCTTATCCAGAAGAAGTAACTGTAGGTATCGGCGACGGTTCGTCATTCTCTGCTTCTTCGTCGTCGTCCTCTTTAGCATTCTCCACCTTCTTTCTACCATGGCATGTCTCGTTTTTTAAAACAAAAGATTTATCTCGCATTAGCTTATAACACAGTCCAAATTCATCAGCGTTGTACACATCTTCAGGGGTGTAGTCGCGTAATAATGAAGGCAACACATTATCTTTCCATGAAGCAATATCGTCAATAACAGATTCAGCCTCGCCTGAAATTTGTCGGGACACAATACCATGTCTACTCCGAAATCGGTCCAACCACCCAGTTGATCCACAAAATTCAGTAATGTTGAGACGTGTCGCTATCTGCTTGACCTTTTCTGTGATAACACAACCATTCACAGGATAATTTACACTACGAGTTTGCTGAAACCACTCCAATTTCTCCAATCTCCACAAACTTTTTCCAGCTCCTCATACTTTCCGTGTTTCACTTTTTGTCGTTTACTCCCTCCCACCAGTCCATTTGGTCAATTTCAGGTCTGTTTTTCAACACAATGGAAGGAGGTATGCCCAGTTATTTAGCGATTTCTTTTTGTTTTTTAGCTGCATATCCTTCGTCGTACTTTTTCAAAGTGTTCAGCTTGTCCGAAATTGATAAAGCTTTACGTTTTCCAGTTAATACTAGCAATGACCATAACGAAATCACTGATACACTCACCAAAGGACTAAAACCATTAAACCATTCGATACATTCACCCGATACAGGAATGAGTCAACAAAACTAGTGCAATCACTCCTCCATGCCTCTACAATTTAAGATCTTTTGGTTGGACGAAACAAAGCAACAATGTATACAGTACTTCCAGGAAGTGTTACAATACTCAGCGGTTGCAGTGGTGATTATGAAGCGGGAGAAAAAGAGAGAAGAGCGTGTTATCCAATAATAACACAGCAGAACACAGCGTCTTAAGACGTGGATTTTACGTTGACTAGTAGTATAGGAAATGTCCAGGGACCGAAGGAAAATAGCGTTTTATGCGAGTTTTACTGTATTTGTTTTATTTTATCCTGTGTTCGCACACATTACGTGGCGATGCACTGTGTATGAACACTGTTGCAAAATGATATTGACACAACCACTCATTACACCAATATTTTTATTTAATCAATTGGTTCGGTTACATATATTTCTTTAACGTTCCAGTACAAGGCTTTATATTTAATATCAATAGTTTATTTAAATTCTCTCGCGTCTCTTGATGTAATGGTAGCAAATTCTCTATCATCAGGACACTTTGGTGCAACAATTCTCATTCTAATAAAAAATTTAGATATTTAGTGTCAGATGATGCAAGTACACATGCCAAATATGAGCGTGTCGCGTTCATGGCAGCACGGTACATGCAAATACCTCCGTATTCAACGCGATGCAACATCGTTACGGGAAATCCTGCACAATCGTTACTAACAGAGCAAAAGCTGTGATTGGAGTTTACCACAGCAACAGCCTTGCAAATTAGATCCAAATACTGGCTGTAATCACAAAGCAGTTTCACTCTGTGAACACTTGCATCCAGTACTATACTCACATGCGTCCGAAGCGGATTAAAAGAGCAATGATGAGAAAGAATGTGTAAGCAATGTTCAAAACGAAGAGAGAAAGTGTGCAAACTTGAGATCAGATGAGGATGATCGAGTGAATAGAGAGGAAATAGACTTGGATTCTACAAGAGGAGGGCAAGCACAACAAGAGAATATGAAAGTGACAGCTAAAAGCGAGGAACAGAGGAGAACGAAAGAGTGAAAGCTACGAAAGAACAAAAAGGAAGAGAAAGAGAGTGAGAACAAATCAGTGGAGTGACCCGCAGGCTATCTGGCCGGTTGGCCAACAAACGGTACCGCTCTGCCAGTTGCCACCTACGCAACCGCTGTCGACTGGCTGGCTCAAAAGGAACTAGAGCCAGTCACTATCAGCATTACAGAGTGCTGGAGCTTCTATCGGTTATCCATTGTGTCCTCCCGATCAAACATATCCATTCCCTCCATTCTTTTTGCATGATGACGCGCTCTTTGCCATCAGTTAACACTGCTCTCTAACACAATGCCTGACATCACGATTTAAACATTTTAGACTGAAGATCATTCAATTTTTCAGGAGACTACTCCTTCTCGAATGGCGAGTAATGCAATTTTCGCAACAATATTATATTGTTACGGTCGTGAGGTTCACAAAGCAATCAACCATTTTCCCTGTCCTAGGAATTTATAAGTCAATTAATATTTTAAGTTACGGCAATTTCTTAGATATTTGCTCTAAAATTATAGACTATTACTCAATTTTTTGAACGTAATATAAGAAACTTGGAGAATACTGAATATGATTAATATGAACGTGTTATCAATATTTCGTTTATCCGGCCAGGTAATCTCCAAAATAATATGAACCTTCTCTGAATAACAGTACGGTTTTAAATAATGTTTCAGATCGTTTGAAAGGCAGTATTTCAGCATACCCGTAGTCTCGGCTCATTGTTATCACCATGATTAAACCCGTTGTGAAGCCGCGAATTTGAAAAGCCGTATTGTACGTACACACTTTCAATATCACAAATAATTAAGTTAATGATATCATAATACAATATAATATTTCAAGAATATATTTGGGGAGATAAAATTCCATGTAATGGATATACGTATTGTGTTAAATAATTTATCGTTACATATACATGTTATCCAGTCAAATGTCAATAAAAAATAGGTTGGTTAAATAGAAAAAAAATTATTACACTTCTATAAAATCTTGGGCAAAACTCCAATTCGCTTTCCTTCCTTGCATAAGCAGAAAGAAAATTCGGAGTTCTTAAAATCGACAATTCCTGATGGTCATAAAGTCGGGCGTGGGATTAAAACTTTTGGGTACCATTAAACTCTACACTTTGTAACTGTCCTAATGAATTTCACCCCCGCCACTCCACCTAGTACTAACCGACTGACCTGCCGCTACTGGATTTCGTGAGTCACTTACTGAATAGTTATTTAAAGTGGTATTAATTAAGCATTTTTATTTTTATTCCCATTATCTAATTATTTTCCAATTCACACATAATCTTCATAATTGCTCGTTATGGTGTTAGTAAGGTATAAGCGGGCGTTGACTACAAGAGCGAATTCTAGCATTCTCAAGCAATTCTTCTAATTACTAGATTTAAGTTTCCAAATCCAGTCACTGTGGGTTTAAAAAAATATCCTAGTATGTGTCATTTTATTGTTGTCAACTATTTTGTGTAATATATGTAAAATGTTTCTCTAATATTATAAAGAATTCTTTCAAGATGAAATAAGCAGAATCGTTACGAAAAAATAACCATTTTGAGGTCCAAACATCGTGACGCTCATTCATTTTCGACACAGTCTACTACTGATTCAAAAATGTGTTACCAATTTCTTTTATTTTAGAAGCAGCTCGATGATTTTTAATTCAAAAAATTATCAGGGAAACAAGAAGGGTGGGGGAAAACGAAACTGCAGGCTCAGAATTCAATAATTAAGAGAAGTATTTTTTATTTAAATGGCAAGCTATGTAAATATATTATTTTTCCACATGCTGCACTATTAGATATTGAACCAAATGTTGAACACGGTAAGATACGCTATTAATGAGAAATGAATTCTCATATTCAAATAAAATTTCCTGTCACAGTTTGGAAGTCACAGAACAGGGAACACAATTTATTTTCTGTGGTCATAGAAGTTTTGATTAAGTGTCAGAAAGTAATTTCGACTCTTCTCCTCTCTGCCCCTATTCCTAAAATTGAGGGTTTTCTCTTTAGACGCGTCAATAATCTCCAGCATTAGATGAGAGCCGAAATGAGAAAATCCTGTCTCCCCAGCTAGGGTACGCAAGGAACTTACAGCACAATAAAGTCGAGTGAGTCACTACTGATGTCCAAGTCGATGCGTCAATGACGCAAGATTAATTCTTCAGGAAATAAGATATGACTGAATTTACATTATTCACATTATCTTACGAATCAATCCATCAGCTGTAAATGAATATCCCAGACATAAGATCATAAATTAAGGATTATGTTTACGACATGGTAATCAATCATTAGCCTCTCCCATTTTTTTAAAAAGTAGTTCATGATTTGACGATGCAAATGGAAAGTGTCACACTGATACATTGATAAAAAAAATTAAAGTTCCATTATATTTTGGAAACTTTTACGTTCTCAATGGGACTATATTCAATCTTGAAGACGGGAAGATACTTCGTGGGTTCGGTAGCCCCGATATTTCACGTTCATAACTCTGGAAGATTGAAGCAATTGTTTTTACCACAGGAGATACTAGTAACAATCGTAAATGAAATAACTTTACCTTCCTAGTTACAACCACCAACTTATTCTTTGAATGAAATTATGTTTTGTGCTGGTTTATTTACCACTCTTCTGTGCTGATCTATTATGAGACTGAAGTAATACGAACGGGTTGCTTTTTTTTTCTTTTTCTTTTTTTTTGCGAGAGTATTTTTTCAAATTTAAGTCATAAAATCCGTCACTTAATAATTACAGGTTTTTATTTAAACAAAATACCAACTTAAACTAACTCCAGGGCTCTAATGACATAGATGTTGGTGAGCCCTAAAATCCCAATTTAAAAAAATTGTCTCTCTTATTCTACAAGTCGTTCTATTGTAAACAACACCTTGTTTGAGTGACAATCATAATTGGGCTATATACTGAAAATTATAAAATAAAAATTTAAATTTAAGGAATTATTCACACATCCATGAGCAAAAACAGAACAACTACTCAAACAATAAAATACATATAAAAAGATTTTATTCTCTCGCTGTTCTTGGGAAGGATTAAATAGAAACTATAATACTAAAACGTAAGTCGCGTCGGAAAATCCAAAGTGGGAAATGAAATCGTTTCAGAGAAAATTACCTTTTCTTTACGATCTCTATCATGCAAGTTTGTTAAAAGTTCACACGTTCAGCTGCGAGGTACAACCATTTGTTGGTGAGGCAACTCACGAACAACCTGAAGCAGAAGCGAGTACTCCCTGAACAAGGAATAGAGTGAAAATAGCTTTAAGCAATGCCTCCGCATCACCAACTACTAAGAGCGTTATTGTAATACTGTCATCACCAACATTGTACTTAAAACACTAAACAAAAACAAGAGTTCTTACAGTATTTGAAGAGACCACTTCCTAAAAATCAAAATCATCCACAGATAGTGAAACGATTTGTCTATTTCTGTGAGAACGGAACGGATTCACAGTGCTTCATTATAATTGAATGATTTACCAAGACCTACTAGAAGATCGCATAGAGTTACATAAGTCCTGGCATTCGATGAATCACGTCCACATAGCTTATGCTTGAAAATAACAATACACAGGAAATACGTCAGCACTTTTTCAGCACTCGCTGGATTTCCCCTTGTTTGTAATAACAATGACATAACCGAAACTATTTGTCCAGGTTATTTTTTCAACTTGTGATGCACATGAATTTTTTTTTAACTTCACCAGCGAGTTTTTTCATAGCAGCCAAATTTTTGTCTCTTTTGTGTTTTTGTATAAAAGCAAGACGTAATAGTTGAATGCTGTATCAATCGAAAAACTCTGAAGCAGCACTTAATAGTGAAAAATGGTACAAACGTAAACATTAAAAATTTCGTATTATAACTGTTTTGTTAATACATAATAGAATTATAATAGTCACTGAAAATCTAAAACATATTCATATACTGGAACATAAGAGAAAACTTGGTCACTTAAAAGATATGAGCAATGAAATAATTAAACACTGCAAGAAGAATGGACATAGTCAATAATTTTTGTTTTTTCAAAATTCATTCTATGAAAGTAACACATTCAAACGCCTGATTTCAGAATCTTTTCATATTAAAACTACATCCAATGTCAACTAACAAATTGAAACTAACATTTTTCCAATGAACATGATAATATATTTAATTTTTGAAATTTACAGTGTCTATTTTTTGTGACTTATACTTTTTAACTTATCTAGGAATTTTTGCTGAATTTTTTTTGAATCCGCCTCTGCCTTAGGGCCCTTGATCGGAATTGATGGGATGGTCCCTTGCTTGCTTCCGGAGAGTAAATTAGTTTATTGTCCTCCACGTGGTCATACGCAGTTTGTACTGTTTTTTGACAATAAATTTATTATTATTATTATTATACTATTATGTATTAACATAACAGTTATAATACGAATTTTATAATGTTTAAGTTGGTACCATTTTTCACTATTAAGAGTTGGCACTATTTGTATCCTAACTATTTACTTACATTCAAAACAAAAGCTTTTTGTTGTCATCATGACTTCATGAAGGAAGGTTCTACACAAGGTGAACTTATTTCACTGTTTTATTTTGACGAAAAGTTGTGTTTGTAAACATTTTTAATTGATTAAAAAAAGAAGGCCAAATATAAGAATATAGTCCTATCAGGGTTCGAAAATTCACAAATGCCATATCACTACAAATATTATTAGGTTCCAAAAATATAAGTCGTATTCTTCGCTCTTCCTATTTACGGTGGTTATAAAGAAATATTGTTCCGCACTATTTTCTTATCTCCACCACCGTTTATATTAGTATGTTAGGGTATGATAATTATAATATATCATATATTTATAATATAATATAATTATATAATTATAATGAACAATTATAAACAATTGTTCGGTCACAGTCGGCGATGTTAGGTTTGTTAGTCCCGGCGATTCCGTTTTAAGAAAATCTGTTTAAGTGAGAAGACGGGGGTGATGGTGGAGGTAGCAGCACTCGCGGAATGATATACGAAGAAAAAGGTTAGGATAGAACCATAATGTTAAATTGGTCCAAAAAGAATTTTTGAATAATTTGGTGCATTTCAAATGATAAAGCAGGTATGTAAAAAAAAATGTAACTCATAATTTGTATAAATATAAAAATTCTTTTATTGTTAATTAAATATTGTCAAATATTTTGTAAATATTTTATTCTTATTATTTTTTTAATTTGTAACTGTTATGTACTTAATTTTATCTTGTAAATCCACAGTAATTCAACTTTTGAATACGAATTTCTAGCGACTATAAAGATGATCCCAAACTAGCATCGAAACGTTGGCCATGTATTAGTGAATACTAATAAAGAATTACATAAAAAATTGATTGTCTATAATAATATTCGCATAGTAAAGTCCTTCAAGTATACATACAAGTATATCAAGACAATCAGAATAGAATCAACATTATATCTAAGTTTATTTATCTGATTTTTGGTGTGGAAAAAAATCAAATATTATTGTGCACTATATTATCATCGCAAATACTATCTACAGGAATAAATATAACATTATGTGTATTACCGAACAGAAAGAATGATAAAGTAATAACGAAATCTCGCCCCAAAATCTTTGCAATGTACTAATTTCAACTACCATTACCTTCCTCTGTCGTACGTCTCGGCGATTTATGGCATCCAATATAGAGGGTTAATCTATTTTCTTTCCGCTAGTCTTAAATGACTGTCCTAATTAAATTGTCTGCCACAGCTATTCGTTTAGCCGTAGTTCAGAGTTACATGTCGATTCAATATAGGAACATATTGCCGCCACCCCCCAACCGAGACCCAGAGGCAAATACTTTTAGGAATATACGTTCGTACAAAAAAATACTACTATATATTTTCAGTATTCATCTGTGCATTATTCTGAAATATTAATACCGACAAAAAAACTGTAATCCCGCACTTTGATAATCTGTATATTGATAACATGAACATATTTATTGGTAGCGAAACGTGAATTTTTCGAACGCGAGAAATACAAAACGTCTTCTTTTCCTTCTTCCTTCTATTCTGACATTTACCGCCTCCTCGTCTGAGATGCTTCCGCAATACGAGGTTCTCTTTCTATTTATCTCTCATTTGTGTTTTATCTCCTACGCAGGGCAAGTGCTGCTTTGCCTGTACACGCTATCGTGGAGGCGTGAACAGTATCCACTATCCGTACGATTTCCTAATCTCGCATATCTTGTTCGCATACTCTTCCCAAAAATCACACTTTTTCTTTATCTCTATTAATGCTGTGTTGCCTTATACATTTATTGCGTCTATTTTCTTATTCTGTCCCATGTACCATCCTCTCTCCTCAGCACATCGGTCGCAGTCTCGCATGTCCTGGAGTCTCCTTGTCTTTCCAACATCCACATGTATCTATGTCTTCCTACCCAATTCTTTTTAAATACGTCATATTGTTCGCATTTCAAGTAATTCTGTCGGCTGAAACCACTTTATATTTTTCTGTGTATATTTCGTATTATCTATAAAACTATAAGTTACTCACCTCATTTCAGATCTACTCGATACAAAATTACCATTCATTCATTCATTTATTTATTCCACGACAATTATATGGCTCTCACGTCTATATACATCCATATAAAATTACTTGTTTTTATTGCAGGTCGACAGATTGGATTTACGACAGAATTTACAAGATTGGATCCAGCGCTGAAGATGACCGCCATGCGAACGAACACTATACGACAGATAGACGAAATATTTTCTTGTTTATATTTGTTTTTAGCAGAACGAGCATTAATTAATTGCAAAAAATACGTACTAAACAAAAAACGCTTAGAAGGGCTAACTCAATAGAAAAATCCTTATTTATTGTGGCTAAGAATCTTAGTAACATTCTGAAAAGTTGAAATTCCAGTTGCAGGAGTTCGAACAAAGCTTATCAACTCCTTTTCATATCTACAAACGCTATTCTCTCAGGAGTTTTTCACAGCTTCTTAAACGACGAATCGTGTTCTGGCTACGTGCCCCACGAGATTTCAAATTTGTGGTAATTTATTTCTCTTGAAATAATGAGCTCAGGCTTGCAAACTTCATGTACCGCATAAAAGTTTAATGTATCCGCGAGGAAATAATTTGAAACTTTCCTAAACAACTTGGAGCCCCAAGTTAAAGGAGCTGAATCCACTCCCACCGTTTACGGATATACACAAATGAATAACAGATATTTATAAACTTGTTTTAATAATAATTGTTTCACAGATATATAATTTTTTAATTTTAGTAAAGCAATAAAGCTTTGAGTCCGTATTTCTGAAGAGGGGTATTCAGGAACAAAATAGATTTCATTAATTAAATAATTCTTAATCTATCAAAAGCACCTCTGGCGATCATATATCCTGCACTATTAAGCAAGCAATGATTGTAGGTGTGCCATTTATATAACTGGAAATTTTATCGAGTTTCATGAATTCGCAGAATAGAAGTATTAAGAGATGAGAAGGCTATCTAACATGATCTCGTATCATACTATGATCATTTTTGTACTTTTTCAATGTTAGGAAATAATATTGTACAGGTTACAAAGAAAAAAATTTTTTTTTACGGATTACAAAAAAAAATCTTTCAATTGTATCCATTGCCAATGTGTAAATCCAGATCCCCCGCATGAAAATGAAAGAAATGTTTCATGTTTCATGTTTCATTTCCTTCCCTGTCTTCTTCAGACTTAATAGACGGAAACAAATCAATAAATGTTTGAACTATATCGTTAAGTCTGGAAATGGAAAGATACCAGCGTGTGATATGAGTGGTGTAAACACTGCGGCCAGCAAATTCGCGAAATGGGTAAGTATGTAATTGAAATCCAACATTATTGTACTTACACGTTAGTAAAGCGGATAAGGAGCATCCTCAACATGACCAAGTTACCCCAAAATCCATCCATCGATTCGCTCTGCAGAAATATAAGTTTTACAATTCATTCTTGGCAACGTGATGTGCCTGAACACATTTTAGTAGGTGGTTATTGCATACATTTTTCACAATTAATTTAATACCACGACGTGAAACCACATCTTACTGGATCTTTTTTGTTTATTTACAAGTGTTATTGCCCAATATCTCCTCATATCTATTTTTTGCTATTTTTTGCTTCTTTCTATGGGAGACAGCGACTTGTACAGAAGGTCATTCCAAGAGTCCTATTGGTTCAGTCATTTAGATATTCCATTGTTTATACGGATTATTGATAACACATGATAATTACGGTTAAACTACAAACATTTACCTCTGAGTTGAACAAGCTTAGAAAACAACCCCTGGAAAATCAAAATTCAAAAACTTCAAATTATTTATTACAAAATATTAATGATAATATCTCTTGAAGATGTAAAAACAAAATTATGTAAGAATTGACCAGTCATCGTCATGCTTATAAAGTCATCCTTTGAATTTCTTTAGCACAGAATCCTCATATTTGTTTCCAAAGACTTTCCGATCACCATAAATAGAAAAAAGTCTTCAATAGAAAAACTTAAAAACCCAAAATATATTTCATTGGAGAAAAAAATTAAGAATTAAATAGTAGTGAGGTAGATATTTCATGATCACTATACTACTTGTACAGACAACATTCAAAAACATGTGAAACAAATTTGTTTCAAATTAAACAAAATATTAGTTTCGTATTTAGACATTAACTCAAACAAACCTGCAAACGACAAATCACGAAACATACCTCCCATGTCGTAAATTATAATCCTTTAAGCGCGTTTAGAGAAACCCATACGAATTATAATTAAATACGGATGCACCTTAAAATACTGCTCTCAGACGCGAACATTCATACATTAATTATTGAGTGCATAATACAGATATAATGAGTAATGATCGCTTACAACACAAGTTAATTAGAACTCGTCGGTTTTCATGACATTAAATTTTCTCATTACTGGCGCCTGGTGGTGATAACGACTGAATATTTGATGGAGTGTTCATCAACCAATTTCGGAGTTGGAGTACTGGTGTAAACTCACGTTATCTTTTGAACAGGAACAAAAAAGTAAGTTCAAATCGTGACTTATTTATTCAACACGTAGTAATGCAGTACTTCATAACTTAACAGAATCTACATTTCAGAATCGTAAAATTAACACACACAAATTCGAAAGAAAAAATTTGGCATTTGTGTATGACCTATTATATATTATTCATGATGTCAATACTTCTGATCATCACGTTTGATAACTTTGAATGATCTAATTACAATTAAGTATATCTAGTTCAAATAATTTTATAATTTTAGTGTATTTCTACGACATAACTCATTTTCGAGATGCATCAAATATCGAATGAAGTGGAAACTTTGAGAAAGAAACAAACTAACAATTAAGAATGTTATAAAATCTTCATCAACAGAACATGGTAAACGCAAAACGCACACTCCAATTTTCTTCATTATTTTCGTAATATTTTAAATTTGTACAATAAAGATACTGGATTCTACATATTGGTAGCATGATTGAGAAACCAACATCTGTCTATTCATGTCAACATGCTCGTCATCTTGAAATGTCGAAAATATATTGCAAAATACGTTTATCCTGAGTGACTGGACTTTTTGGTTTTCTTTACTTCGTTTCACATATTGGAACCAAAAGAAAATAAATAAATAAATTCTTCTAACAACTATGTGTCTTAATAGTTAGACAATCAAACTTCAGGCAGAATTACTGGAAGAATCTTTCTCATAAATGAGATGTAGCACTTATCATTTAATTACGTTTATTCAACAGTGTTAAATATTGTAAAATGTAATTCAATGTAGAGTGGTACATCTCATTCTTGAGAAGATCCTTCCCGTAATTCTGCCAGAAAATTGATTGTCTAACTATTAACACACACAGTTGTTAGAAGAATTTATTTATTTGTTTATTTAGAAGATTCAATAAGACTATCAGAAATTCTTCATTGTAAGAAATTATATAATTTAAATGTTCTTCCTCCCGAACTAAAATATCCTTCAGTATTCACCATGTTCAGCTTCCATTGAATTTATTCGTACACAATGGATTATGGTCTACTATTATTTTCGATCTATCTCATTTACAAGAATATCATTATAACTACTTCAATATACGAATTATATATTCATGAAATACATTAATGACATCCTAGATCCAACAAATTTAATTAACTAGAATAAATTATACGAATTATGGTGAACTCTGTACTAAATTAAATCCACAAGCTTTTATACGACTGCGAGAATGGTTCAATGAATATTAATACATATTGTAGATGTGGCACTCTTAATTTTTTATTTGTCGAAACCAGAATAGATTTGTAAGCTATTTGGGGCAACAAGTAGTATGAAGTCGATTCGTATTATTTTCCTCCAATTTCAAGTAGTTTTCGAATAATATTTTTGATTAAGATTTCTTTGATACTTCTGTCCCAATAGAATAACCCCAAATATAAAAATTAATAAATATGGAAAAATATCCTTATTGTTTATAAATATTGGCACAGTTTGCGTTCAGAAAATGCATCGCGTATCTCATTTAATTAATTTCATATTACGAATTTTTGGCTTAAAATTAAACGTTAAGCAATGAACAATACTTTCCACCAAAAATGTGCCCCAGTAAGTTGCAATCATTTCACTGAAAGAATACATTATAATGATAAAGTAACTTTTTTCGGCATTTGATATGTTGGAGTTGCAAGTACGTCACATTAAATATATATCTTAAATATATTAGAATATTTTATAAATATTCCGTATGGCACAATGCCATTCAAATGAATATGAAGTATATTCAAATGAAGTATGAAGTATTTTTGGTTTAAACACGTCTTTTAACAATAACGGAATGTTCAAAATTCAAAATAAAAAAGCTATGATGGATGCTTTGAAAATGATCATGAATTCTGTGCGATTTTCATGTACTCCATAAAATGTAAACATACAAACAAGTAATGTAAAGTCAAATAAAGAAAAAGTCTTCGTAAGAAAGAATTCCGTGATCAAATTCTGAGAACAGTACATTCTGCCCCCAGTCAAAGTTTATTTCGAGTTCGTTTGTAATTCGAGTTCGAGCGGTAATTCAGCTGTTCAATGCAGTGCTACGCATCGTCTCCTCAGTGATTGCTTTTCGTACAGCAAATACCCCCCGATAATCATGTCACGATAATTAACTGATTTTGAGTAAAAACAGAAAAAAAGATTGAGACTCACACTCCGTTCTTTGAGCAAGCGTTGGTGATGTTGTCGACTAGGATCTGCTGATCTTTTCGCCACTCCAGGATGTACGAACAGGTACCGATCTCCAACAATCTAAACAAAAATATTATATAAATAATAATATTTATTTTATCATAATAGGAAAAATATTACATTTAAAAACATACATCAAAATAATCATTATGTACAAAAATTCAGCCTGCGCTCGCAAAACTCGAAAAGTAGTCGGTCGACTGACTTGAAATTTTGACACAACGTTGCACTCAAATACGCCCGTATTTGTATATACCCATTAAATAGATGTCACACTTGTAACACGTAAAAGCATGTTTTAAAAAAATTTGACTGACTGACTAATCACGAAATATTAGAAACTACGTAGCTACAAACTTGAAAGTTGGCAAATAGGTTCCTTTTAGGGTGTAGACATCCGCTAAGGAACCATTTTACGAAAATCCACCCCTGACGGTATCAAATGGGGGTCGGAATGTTTTATATATGTATCCCTCCATAACTCTAGTGCCTGGAGCAATTTCAGCCAAACTTGATACACAAATAACTGACTACATGACAATAAGTACTGTGGGGGTAATAAATCCCTTGCACCTCTAGGGAGAGCGTGATAAGGGGACGACATGTAAAAATAATGGAAAAATCCGATATTAGAGTCGAAACCATACTTTTCGGTGCCGTTGAGATGGATAAGAGCGTCCCCGGTGTTTTGTAAGTTAACAATCAGTCCACAATGTAGATAATATACCCCTAGCATCCCTGGGGTAGGGGTGGGAATGAAGCACAGGTAAACATAATAAAACTACCTATATTAGGGTCGAATAAATAATTTTTGGGACCGCTGAAGTGAAGTGACACCTTCAATGCCAGATAAGTAGACGATCACCCCCTGTAAGGAATAAACACCCTTTGTGTTGAGGTAAATGTAAAAATAATCGAATGTGGCCGATTAGCGTTGAGATTGTAGTTTTCGGGGTCACTGAAATTAGTAGTGAAATTAGTAGACGCCAATGTTCACAATCGGCCCGTATAAACCGCAGCACCACTAGGAAAGGGGATGCCATGAAAAAATATCGAACATATACCAGTGATGAATTTATAATATTCGGCGTCGCTAAGGTGATAGTGAAATCCCGATATCGTGTAAGTCTGAAAGCCCTCATGAAACAAACACACTACTAGCACCCCTTGGATGGGAAGGGGGATGGAAATGGGTTTATGGATAAAGAGAATTGGAAACTAATTTTAAAACATAAAAGTATGATAATTGCATAGAATCCGTAGCATTAGAGTTGATTAGATTTTTAAACTACCAATGCAGATTTTTAAACTACCAATGCCGTTAAGTTTAAGTTGAGATCACATAGTGCCACTGTATTTTTAGAGCGGGGGCGGAAAAAGGAGATGTAAAAATAACGTAAACCTGGGATATTAGGTCTTGCCATCGTTATTGTGTATTCTGAGACGAATTTTCTAATGATGTTATGTTACTACATTATGTACATTATGCACGAAATTTCTAACGGCGAGGTTTGGGAAAACGTGACACGAAAAATTATATGTCATTATGTAGCATCCATAGCACTAACCCTACAAAGCCATAAGTTCATAACATTCTCTCGGCGGAACATCGAGCTTTTTGCGTTCTAGCGTAATTCATTGACCACAAATTGTTATTTCTCTCTTGAAGTTGTAGCTGCATTTAAAGGTTATTTCATCATGAGAGCTTGTTCGTCGAAGGTTTTGTAAAAAGAAGAAATTTTGCATCTGAATGTTTTCAACTAGTAAACATGTTTAAGGGACAGAACAATTTGAATACTGTTTTCATAGTGTATAATTCTACAAACTAACTAGTATTAAAGAAATATCGACTAACTAGTATTAAAGAAATATCGGTTTGCAAGAAAATAAAAACAGGATCCATATGAGAACATCTATTAGAGAACCAATTTAGATTTTTATGACATTAAATTAACAAACAAAAAATGATCTGAAATGAGTCTGAATTACTTCTTCGGTATTACTATTATTACTTAAATTAGTGTTTTTTCTCACCTGGTCTTGGCGGAGAAAATTATGAATACACCTCCTTGCAATATTTAAAGTTTAACATTTTTATGTTGTGAGAAATTGACGAGGATATAGAAAGAATAAAAAATATTTTTAAACATTTCAAGACTAATACAATGTTTCAAGATAAAATGTATTGATGAAAAATATTACTTAGAATAATGACAAAATTTTCCACAGATTTACCTATTCAATAGTATCAAGCATTCTAAGCATCTCAACTACAAAATAATTTGTAGAAGATATTTATAAGTTTTCATGATATATGTACATTCACTGGAAGAATTACGGAGAGAAGTCTCGGTAGAATAGTTTCTTATGTGATTTATTTCCCAAAGACTCCGCCTCAAAATAAACTTCTCCGCAACCACACGCCATATGGGCAATGTCAATGTCCTTCGACGCCGTGCAGGATGCGATCCCATTCGCGAATACATGGCTCTGGGAGTGGAACAATCACCCCAATCGTGTGAATTAAACAAGCGAATCGACGACTCGCGAGGACTCTATTCGCCCGCGCGGTCGATAACTTCCTTTCGGGTAGCCCGGAGGCAAAGATCGAGTGTCCGTCGACACTACAGCGAACAAACGCCACAACTGCGTGATGACAGTGAAAACGTGTTAAAAAAGTGTGGTACCCGTAAATCAGAGCGGGAACCGTGAAGACAAGATAAAAGGTGGTAACCGTGAAGACAAGATAAAAGGTGGTAACCGTGAAGACAAGATAAAAGGTGGTAACCGTGAAGACAAGATAAAAGGTGGTAACCGTGAAGACAAGATAAAAGGTGGTAACCGTGAAGACAAGATAAAAGGTGGTAACCGTGAAGACAAGATAAAAGGTGGTAACCGTGAAGACAAGATAAAAGGTGGTAACCGTGAAGACAAGATAAAAGGTGGTAACCGTGAAGACAGGAAAAATTGGTGGTAACTGTGGAGACAAAAATGAGTTGTAAGTAGAGACAAAATAAGAGTGGTACTCTGGGGTCAATTACGTGGTACCTATTGATATAATAATGTTATTAATGAGTTTTTCATTTTGATACAAGGATAAATAAAGAAATGCACGAGAACGTTATACATATGTGTTAAATCAGCAGTGTCGTTGCTACGATGTTAGCTAATTCCTACCGAAGCTGGTGTTGTCATTTCACCAATGCAAATTGCGAACCACCGGAGCCAGGAAAACGTATGATAATTATAAATATAGCTGTGAAGTTCTAGCTTCATGCGAGCGACATTGACGTGATGGTAGTTGTTGTACAACGGAGTACATCATTTGTGATGGACGCAATATAAACAAGAAGGGTTGAAGTTGGAGTACGTGAGTAGCGAAACTTGACCGAGGGAAGCGACGACCTTCATGCATACTGGGACCGACGGCGGCACACACGGAATACAGGAGAGTATACAAGGGCAGACAACGCACCCGTGTACATAAGGGGGATGAGGTCACACACGTATGTTTAGTGAAGAGCAAATGCAGGTGACATTTGAAGTTTTGATGTTCTAACAAGCTCCGTAAAGCATCTCAAATATCAAAGGAACCTAAAAATAATTTTCTCTAATAATCGAGTATGCAATTATGTCGTTCATTTCAAATTAATTTTCAGCCTCCAATTTGCATTAAATTGACATCATATTGAAAAAATTGAAATGAAGCAAATTACTCATCATAAAATGAGGAGCTTCATCCGGTATATTAAAATCAAATTATGACGCAACAGAAGTGATAAAAATCTATCCGGACTATGACCATTCATTTTTTACTGATTTGACCGTTTATTGAGACATTTAACAATGTTCTCCTAGTGATGATTACAAAAGAAGATTTTGAATGTATATTACCGTATCAGAGTGATGAGAAATTCTTCAATTCTTCAAACTTGGAGCAATTGTTCTCAAAGTGTGCGCCGTGGTATCCAGAGTCGCCGCAAAACTTTACCTGGGATATCGTGCCTAACAAATTTCACTTATGTCGAGTTTTCACTTTTCAAGACGAATTTTTCCAATCGATATTTGTCTCTTGTGTTACATAAATAGGTCTAATGCCTTCTGAGAATATGTATTGTAGTCTCAATGCAATATTTTTATTTAAGAATGATACACTTTCGTAACAATTCCCTGCGCACAAACTGTATTTTTACGCCTGTTCATAGATGTCTATTTTATTAACAGGACTGAAGTTGTACGTGTAATTAAATATAACGACCGTACAATGAATGGAATTTAGCGGGGGCATTGCCGGATGTGATCTGTAAATCAAGGAATAGATAAGTTTCAGAACCACTGATACAAGAAATCTCTAATGTTTTATATGCGATAGTAATTTTTACTCTTCAACCTTGTACTCTGAAGCTTCTCGATTGAAGATGAAAGACAAATTGAAGATAAAATTTCTGCATAATTATTTTATTAATTTTACTTAATAATATTTTTGTCATGTCTGATCTATTTCAATAAACATTCATATACATAGAGCAGAATATTTTCCTTGTCTTGTTACGTAATGATTGGTATGCCGAGCTGAGGATTGGTATTTCGTCGATAAAAATCTGTACACAGGTCATCGTCAATTTTTGTCGCAGAATCGCGTTGAAATAGGCTATGTTTATTTCTTCTACATTACTTTTTTTTAATAGAGACTTTTGATGTTCTTTATTTTAAATCATGAATTCATTATGAATTTTTATTTTTTTAGTTTCGTTATAACTGCATAGCGTTTACAGCCAGTCGTTTGTGTCAATATTTCTCCTTCTTAGCTTTTGGCCAAGAAATTTGGATAGATAACTTTTTTTGAGTATAAAAAAAATTATAATTATTTTTTTTTAGTACATGTAATTTAAAGTACGTATCGGGGAAAAAGAACACTTACACGTACAATTCAAAACAATAGAACTAACATCCTGCTTTGCCTCATTATAACGAGTTGTTTGTATGTTGCAGATAATAATTTAGTCCAGTTCATCTTTTGCACCAAATTTCCAAACATATTAAGCGACAGAAGATTCTCAAGAAGCCAATGCTTTTTACACAAACCACGACGCCGGATATGCTAAGGTATAAAGCATGCAATGTGTATGTTATGCAAGTGGCAAAACTCCACGTTAAGTTGGTACGAGGAATGCACCGCATCGCCTTCAGAGGAGAGACATTATATCTCTTCATTTCGAGTCCAACAAAGGTATAGACATCCACATTCCCACACACGCAAGGAAAAGTAAGTAGTTTCCATTACAGGTTATGATATGTTATCTGAAATGTTTTCTATCCTGAATTTGTTCTATACACTTTTCATCAGGAGTATAGTACAATCGATGAAACATTACACGTAATTAATTCACAAAATGATTTGGGGAAAATGTAAAACTTTCAAATATTTCTAGAGGAGATTTTTTCAATTTCTAATCTTGTCCATGCACCAAAATAATTTTCATACGGAATTAAAATTTGAAGGAATTTTTTAAACTTGACAATTATAATTAGCAAACTCAAATTAATCACTTTGTCCTCTAATTTGGTTTTTCTCGGATTTACTTTATAGGCGCCAGTGGTAATTAAACAAACTCCGGGAGAATTATCTAATTATACACCAGAACATTGCACATAACGTAATTTCCGGTCACCCTTTTCGCTTCCAGAAGGTAGTTAGGAACAGAAATCCTCGGGTACATGTAATTACTCACAATTAAGTAGATTGAACTAAAAGATTAATATAAACCTGAGTACCGTTTCACCAATATTAATGATAATTTATTTTATAACAATGGTATTAAATTTGACTCGGTGAGTAATTTTTGTCCATGTTTTATTGAATTAGAGTTCTTGTAAAATGGCTTCGAAAAAAATATTTGAAGGATGATACGTATTTGGAGGCGCAATATATTTTACAAAAATTATACTTGAATAAAATTTATCTTTCAGATAAAAATAAATACTTGTGATTTCTTTGGCGAATGTATTCTTATAATAAAATATACTCATACCTTCATCATTGAGTATTAGAAAAGAACTCAGCAAAGATAATACACAAGTCATACGCGGATAAATGATTTTTTAAAATTACTTTTCGCTCATCTTCGTTTTTCCATTTGTATAATTAATTTCACTACTGTATTTCTCTAATTTTTATTTATTTTAGTTCATCCAAATAGCACGACAGTCATTAATACCTAATCAAGTGAGGCGAGAACACAGCTTTGATGCAAAACTATCCCTTTAAATTATTTACAGATTGACCTAATCTCTTCAGCTGCGTACATATTCCAAAATAAAGTTATATTTCCTGAGAACATTTGATGTCATTTACAAGTTTAAATGAAAAGTAATAGCCAAAACAGAAAAAAAATTGCATTCCTACCAAATACAACACCATCACCCGCATAATCACCATTGGTGTGACATTCAATGGTGTTGAGTTCACCAAAGTTGCCGGTAACAATTACTAATAGCAATTAAGAAAAGTAACCACAGTAAAAAGGTGTATCCGACTACTTTCAGAGTCAGGAATACATGGAAAGTTTTACTCTGAGANCAAAAAAAAAAAAAAAAAAAAAAAAATCATTTGTTTTGTTGCTAATGCTCCACAATTACCAAGTACTCTGAGAAATTTGATTCAAAATCTTATAATACTTCACTTTTGTATTTTAAATATTTACTATACTTCAGTGTTAGAGAAATACTTTCTTTTTACATTCTTCATAAATTTTCTTATTTTTTTCTACCTTTTTGTAAATTTCATTAATGATTTGACCAAAAGTATTTATTTCATGATTATATCAGGAAACATAGCAACAATATAAGTGGAGGTTCCAAAAAAATATAAAAAAGCACTTCGAAAAAAATACTATCAGTGTAATTATTTAAATTAATTCTTTTAAAACATCACAAAATATATTAACATTTAATATTAAGTTAAATATTTAATCTAATTTTTAAATTCAATTTTTTATAGATTTATTTATTTTCCCTTATGTTTTTAAAAGTTGGCGCACTATGAAGAAGATCCACATATTATTCTCACAATTCGCTCCATGTTGGAGTATGAAAACGATCTGACTCAGAGCCTCCGGAAAATGAGAAATACTTTCCCTCACTCTCACATTGAAATAAGCTAGACACGACACTTGCAGAAGCACATTCCACTCGTGACATTACCATCCGACGTAATTTATTTGGACATTCAAATTAAAACACAAAAACATCCCTTCATCACAAAAAGAGATAACTCCACCCTGCCTGCAGTAAAACATTAAAAGTCCTTCAGACAATTTCTATGTTTCTCAACTAAATCGAATTTTAATCCACTAACGCAAATTTCGGA
The DNA here is from genome assembly GCA_002313205.1 of Laupala kohalensis. Taxonomy (NCBI): domain Eukaryota; kingdom Metazoa; phylum Arthropoda; class Insecta; order Orthoptera; family Trigonidiidae; genus Laupala; species Laupala kohalensis. The sequence continues at coordinate 300,678 of NNCF01128304.1, read as the reverse complement.
AGTTTGATCAGATCATGGAGTAGTTAAACTTGCTACATTCTCAGAATCCTATGTTAGCGGCTAAATGACAGAAATGATAGCATTAAAATAGAGGAACCAACGCTGTCAATGATCTCCAAACAGTATCAGAAATATAAAGAGAGTTGGAAATTCAGTCATTATCCCACATGCATAATTAATGGGGTGTAGTGTAGAGCACTGATGCTCAAAGTGGTCTGCATCGACCCACAGGGGTCGACTACGTCCTGTAGGGTATCCTGCCGGCAACAAACGAAATTGGAGGTCCATGAGATGTAAATGGGGGCCCACAATAGTGGATCTCATTGAAGCAGGTCGTGACCTTAATTTTGGCTTCCATGAATCGAATAATCCACATACAGTGTATGAATGTCATGTGTAATTCCGAATTATATTAATCTGTAACTTACCCCGAATTATGGAAAATCGCGAGAAATTTTTTAATCGCTTTTCCATCTTCATACCTGGTGGAAAGGGGTTTCGGCGTGGTTGCCAATCTCCTAACAAAAAAGAAAGAAAAGAAACAGACTGGACATCACTGACCGAGGAGATTTGAGATTACATCTAACTAAATTGATGCTAAATGTTGAAAATTTGTTATTAAATAATCTGGTTCATCCCTCCCACTAAAAGAATTTATTTTTTGCTTAGTTTTTATGTAATATACACTAAATTTTCATTTGGTTGGCTTTAATTTGAATTCAATGAATAAATATATAAAAAGTAACACATAATTTTTATTTTTTCACACTACAGTTAGAAATTTAAATCTTTCAAAGTGAGTAGCACTATACCATGTTTCAAAAACACATTTGAAGTTGATAAATTCAAAAATTCAATATTATATAATCAGGGGGTCTATCCAAAACCGAAAAACATGGAAACAAAAAAATTTGAGGACCTCCGGTGTAGAGCTTACGTAAAAAAAATACTTTAATTCACTGTATGGTGAACTATTTAAAACTTGGGGGCTATGTAGTGTTTACTGGCTAGTATCAACATTAATGTTATTGAGAGAATGCATTTTGTTTATCCGCTACTTCTATTTGTCTGCATCCAACAGTACAACTGTGGAAAATTACTTGGTTCGGATAAATATTTGAACATAATTTTAATGCTAGTGAGAACATTTCAGATTATTATGGTGAAAGTGTATAAATTCACCATTAAAACTTCCAAAAAAGTAAAAGTTAACCCAAAATTTAAAAGTGTAATGTACATACTTTCTTTAAGAAGTGACGAGAATAAGGGTATTTTCGGGAATATCTCTACAAAAATCGCGTTCTATCCCTAATATTTCCTAGAGTCACCTTTATTTTTTTCTTTTAAACGTTTATTTTTGTTTAAATGATTTCTTAAAAAATGACAATGAGAAAATTTCCAGTGCTCTATAAGTTTGGACCACTTATTTCTCTAACGTAATAAATGAAAGAATAAAATAATTAATAGTAATAATTAGCACAAGTATAAAAAGAGAATTTATGACTTCGTTCCGCCTCGACAAGGGGAGGTGGAGTAGAATGTTGTTCCTCCCCAGAAACGTACACTGAATACGCTGTGTTCGCTGTCAGAAACAAACCATTCCCATCGCGCCGGAAATGAGCAGACGTCACTCCGCGGATGCGCGGCGCAACTACATAGGGCGAAGGTTGTCGACACGTATATCGATTGTCGATCTTTAACTTCACAGATCGTGAGTTAAATTCATTTCAGCAGAATGGATTTCGAGTCGCCGAAAAGGGTGACCGTGAATTATACGTTAATTCACTTACGAAATCTCAATAGAATACGAACGAACAGTAAACAATTACTCCAGGTCTCATATAATTGGAGTCTACGTCATAATTGGGATCTCTGCTTATTACCCAGGAAGAGGCACAGCTGCATCATTAAGGACGGTTTTAGAATATACATGCGTTTAGAACATTAATCAATTTATCCATCTAATTATACATAACACACTTGAAATGAAAGCATTTACAACACCTATTGATTGTAACAATACTAAGTGAAATTATGAAAATCAATTCGCATTAACTTTTTTCTTTTTTCATAAATGTTATTATAGTGTGCATACGGGTGAAGTATGAAATTTAATAACATCGAAAAACTGCTTAGTTATCTTTGTAGCACGTGGGTGAAAATATGTGGGAGTAATGACAGTATAAAATATAAGAGAACGTTGAGTAACGAAACGTCGACAAGTAACCTGTTGTATGAATAAGAGAACAGCTCCGTAATAAAATATTCTTGAGATTCAAAAAAATAAAAATTGGTGATTTTTTATTTATTTTAAATTTAAAAAATTCTTGATTGAAGTCATGAAGATGATTGTAAATACAATCATGGGGTTGGCATATAGATTTTTTTGTGAAAAACCTAAATATTTTAACGTGGTTGATTTTTTAATAAACGTAAGTACATTAATATTTGGGGTATTGCCAGTAATCATAACACAGTTTAGGTTAAAAACCTCACGTAGAAAGAGATATTTAAGTTGAGATCATCAGCATTTCATTCACAATCCAAACAAATCCAATGCCATTACCATCGTTCGCTCGCGAGCATTAAATGAATTCCTTTCAGAGTCCGTTAGCGGACAAGGGCGCCAAACATCGTTGTCCCCAGAGACCGAAATTCAGCAGGCGACCTAATGATGCATTAAGTCACTGGGCCGGATACGCAGCCGCAGGTAAACGGGATGGCAGCTGGCCATGAATTGTGCATGCCTCCATTGACTCTTCTTCGAACCAATAAATATCTCAGCGACTGAGCCAACTGCGCGCGCCCGCTGCCTGTCTGCCTACATGCATGCCTTACCTACCTTCCTTCCTTCCTTCCTGCACTTCNACGACACGACGACAACACGACACGACGACAACACGACACGACGACAACACGACACGACGACAACACGACACGACGACAACACGACACGACGACAACACGACACGACGACAACACGACACGACGACAACACGACACGACGACAACACGACACGACGACAACACGACACGACGACAACACGACACGACGACAACACGACACGACGACAACACGACACGACGACAACACGACACGACGACAACACGACACGACGACAACACGACACGACGACAACACGACACGACGACAACACGACACGACGACAACACGACACGACGACAACACGACACGACGACAACACGACACGACGACAACATGACAACACGACCACACGACACGTCCAAAGAAACAAGAGAACGCGAGTGGGACAGCAATTCATGCATTCACTCGTTTGTTTTGTATACGAATAATATATCTATTCACTTTTCATATTAATTTCTCTTTTTCTTACTACAACAATGTGTTTTTGAGAACTATTTTATATTACCATGCTGATCAAAAGCGTAGGTCGTGAAATTACCAAGAATGTTCGAAGGTTTCATTGTCTTTTGAATATATATCCAAAATATTACGGTTTCGTCCACTGTTGTTTTTTAGAAACCGGATTCAGCCTATCTCAACTCATCTTAGGTTTGCATATATTTGTTCCGTGCACCCTACACATTAAGAAGATATGATAACTTTCAGTCAGATGAAAATGGCGACGAACCGGGAATAGAACGTGGAATTCCTGCATTGATCGCAGGGGTGTTAACCACATCACCCCTTCGCCTTCTGAAACTGTACACCATTTTCATCCAGATCTAAACACCGGAAAACCTGAGACACATCCCCACACAAGAGACAAGTCAACGAGGTGGCACTATGCTGTGTGCCCGTAAGTAGTGGTTTCACATGTACCCACGTGTTAAGGTTCGTTATGCATATATTTATTCCGTTCAGTTGCGTACAGTTACGGAATGCGAACGGGTGGTTAACGCTCCTGCGATCAATGCAATAGGTTCGAATTTCGGCACTTAACCATTTTTATCTGACCGAAAGTAATCTCATTGTAGGTTTATATTAATTTGCAAGAAACCATTTGTTACAGCACCTGTTAAAAAGTAATTACTGTGATTTTCCTTTGAAACAGCAAAAAAATTATTAAATCTTGTATAGCAAACAGAAAAGTATTTGATGTAGTGCAGCATCAGTAGCATTGAGAAGACGTCCTGAGTAAATGCAGATATTCTCCATCCACATCAATTATTCTTGCTAATTTGATTCCACGAATAGTACTTGATTTGCACTCATTGAAAATAAAACGAAATAAACAAATTACGACCAATGCGAAAATTACGCATTTCAGAAACAAAAGATATATTTCTTTTTTAAACTCATTTATGAACGAATATCAAATACTAACAAAACATTAACGTCGGCTGCATTCGTATAAATGTGTTTGGGTAATAAAGAGACCATTTATTAAAGGAATTTTCATGTCAGTTTTTAGAACTACGCAATTTTTACGTAACTTTGTTATGACTCTTTTGTGAAGTGCCTCTATTTCAATTTGTTCAATTCAACTTTCGCATTCATGGAAAAACACAAAGCAGTAAAATTGAGCAAAACAATTCCAATATTCAATCTGTTACTCAATTTCCCTCCGAAAAGAATCAACACATTACAATAGCAAACGAAGTTTCAAGAGGAGAGTAATATAAAAATGGGAATTCAGCGAAATTTTATTCAAAAAATAAAAAAAGCGCCCAAGCCTGGTATTTATAGCAAATTGGTATGACATTATGAACAAATTTTTTATCTAGAAATATATTGCAAGATTCCAATAGTTTGAAGTGTTTAAAAACTAGTATTTCATTAACAAGCAAACAAACAAAAAGGATTATCAAGTGAAATATTCATGGATGCATACAAAATAGGTCATCCATTTTGTTTCGAAAATAATTTCCGAGGTATTAGTGAATATAGTCCAATACTTTATCGATACGGGGTTAGTAATTACCGAATCGAATTGGAAAACGATACCGTTCTTCACGAAACATCAATTACGGCATTTTGATTGCATTTAGGAAGGAAATTTCGTTTTTAAATGATCAATAAGCAAAATATAATACACTATACAAAATTAAACAAAACCGAAAACCGCAAATTATTTTGGAAAGTGAATGACTACAGATCTTCGAGGAGGAGTTTTAAGGTAATGTGAATATTAATTTGAAGAACTATTTTTTCTTCATTATGTGCTCTTCTCCTATAGAGAATGATTTAATAAGAATGTACACCTCAAATATCTCCTTCACAAATGAAGGTATTTAAGTGCAATTTTCAGTGCGATAAACCTTGATAAGAATATAATTGGACGTATTTTTAATGCAGAGACATTGACACTTACTTTCTTAAATGGAACTACTTAAAGAGAACAGCGTTATATTACAGTCTGAGAAATTATAAATACAATGATACAACACTTATTGAGTCACATAATACGTACTCTTATATGCATGAGAATTTAGGAAAGCGTGCTCTTGTCCTTTATCAAATGCTTAGAAGTGTGGCACGGACAGAACAGACAAAAGTCTGAATAATGGCTAAGATGGATTGCCATGTCGACCATGAGCACTGATTGAGCCTGTAAGCTAATCTCTTGAATTAGTGAGTAAAGTTTTCTGTCTAAGATGGCTCTTTTCTACTAGGATACTCATTGAGTGGTTTCGGTTACTCTTGTCGTTTCTGATTATTCGATATCACCAGTAGTGATATTATTTAACTCATTATTGTATACATTATCTCTGTAGCCCCATCCTGGCCCGGTTTTTTCCCGGTTTTCCTCCGGGTAGTGATTTTCCATTGGTGGGAATATCATTTAATACTTTGGTCATTATCGAATTTTGACTGTACTTTATATCTACGATTCATTTTGGAATAATCAATTGACCACAGTACGTATTGATTAATTTTTTTTAATAAGATTTAATCCGCCACTGCCCTCGGAATTGATGTGATGGCCCCTTACTTGTTTCCGGAGAGTAACTTAGTTTATTATCCCCCAAGTGGCCATACGCAGTTCTTGGAACTGCTCTTTTTGACAATAAAGTTTATTTATTTATTTATTTATAAGCTAACATTCAACAATTTTTAAACTCGGGTTAAACTGAAATGTCACCAAGAGTAGTCAATTTAAAACATTAACTTATGTTATAATAGTGTGGCTGGTTTCCTTTTATTTTGTAATAATCGATTCACATTGTTCAAGTGTAGTAATGTAGTAGTTTCTCATTGTATCATCACAGGGATAAGAATAACTCAGCAACAGGTCAACGTATTTCTAGGAGTGGGGGAGGGGGGGTTACCTACATTCCTCAAATGAATTGGATTATTCTTGGTGGTCGAAGTGTAAGGACACAAGAGCGTCGTCACCGTCTGAGCCACAGGTGAGTCGTGGTCATAGCAAGCACCAGAGTGAGGTGGCAACAGGACATGAACTGGCAATAACGTTGCTCCACCACTCCGTCACATCAATCCTTTTTCTGTTGTATACAGACTATAGACTCAGAATAACACAGCAATGACGAGTCGGAAACGATAAGTTCATTCCGACACAAGAAATGGGAGGGCATTATGAAAAGCACAATGCACATCGAATAAAGTATTAATGGTCAATCAATTTAACTTTATTCTACTAATGGCCAACAGTATTTGAATTAAAGAAAATGTAGAGCGGGGAAAATTCTTGAAGCTGGTGTATTTTCGTATTTGAATACGGAACTTCATAAAATTGTCATGAAAATTTCATTATATTCAAGACGGGGGAGCGCACTAACACAATCTCATGGCTTTTGTATTTTATTGTGATATAATACGTACACTAAGCATAATGACATATTATAAACTTATTTTCCGTGTTTCAATAATAGTTTTTTTATAATGAACATTTCTAAAGTGCTCATATTGAAGTAGGGGCTACATACATTCCATTAGACACATTTTAAATGAATTGATGCAATAAGACTAATTATAACATTATATTCGGAATTAATCCGGGCAGTCACGAGAGATTCAGTGATTTTTCTCTTGTTGAGAATAAACAAGATGTAGAAATGGTGGGAAAAGTCAGAAGGAATGAAATTCCCTCCCTTCCCTATTAAGTTCAACTAATTTCTAGGTCAAAAGTGATGTTCGAATGATCATCCATTGCTGTGACGGAGGTCTCAGAAACACGTCTTCGGCACATTGAAGCCCATCCAATCTTGAATATCCCCGGGAGCTTCTGTGATGCGTGTAACCATATGCAAGCTGTTGTCAACAGGATTTAATACATCCATGACTTGACATTTGTGGCTCTTTTAACAATTAAGTGCCTTTGCATTGGCATTTCCGTCCATACTATTTTGATTTTACTAAGCTTGCTTAGTGCTGATTTTACTAAGCGAGATATTAAATATCGAATGAAATATGCTAGATTATGTTGATTTGTTTTCAACAGATGAAATCACACTATTCTGGAGGCACTTTTAAACGAAGACATTATGTAATAGAAATAGAAAGCTTAGAGGAAACTCTTATTTGAACTTGGATTATGACACAACACGATTTGCTTAATCCATTTTTCCACGACCGACATGAGGTTTAGCACATCCCGCATTGCTCTGTGTTCTTTTTTGTGGCCGGAGTTCCAATATCGCACCGTTTCCATGGCGTAGCTTGGAAATTTCATATCGTACCGACGAAGACAAGGGCGTAGCCATGGAGAACAAGGGGGGGGGGAGGCGACACTTGTTCCACAATCTCTAGAAACTTTGTTAGGGGTTTGTGTCACATTACCAAGCACTAATTTCAGAGATGAGATGTACCTAATTGGCCTTCTAATATATTAAGTTCTCGACCCTCCCCTCTCAAAATTCTGACTTCGTCTCGTTGAGGTAGTTGAGGTAGGCCTTACTGAATATTGTCATTCTTCGAACCTACGTCTTTGATGTTTGAGAACAAACGATAAAAACAACACCAATTCAGGGCAAATATTATCAGCCTCCCACAGTTCACTTAGATTCATATCTATTAATAGCAGTCGATTATGTCGAAACACGCTTCTTATGTTAACATAACTGTTCGCAAATTAAAAACGAACATGGTTCATATATTTTCACTCTATACACTGATGTGTTCGTAATTGTTATCCTTTTCCTCTTTTATAATAAAATTATCAAAGAACATGAAAATTTTATGTTTTTCAAATAGCTGGCACAAGAGCATAAAAATATCACCCCTTATAATTAACGCATATTTCCTACGAAACGTCGAAATTTATGGAGAGGATACATTAAAACCCAAAGTGGTAGTCACAGTGTGGAATGGTTATATTACTGTTCATTATCTCTTGCAACTCAATTCTCTCTTTCTTCGTGATTTCGGATAATAAATCGCTATCTGCTTCGTCCATAAACATGAAATACTAAGCATAATTCTGAATTAATTTTCTCTAGCATAAATTTCGATACCATAATAGTTCGTCGATTTTCAATATACTCTGAAAAGTAATGTTTCATTCAAGATTTTGATGCATCGCACGTAATTTTGATCTTTTTAAGTTAAATCATTAGCATACATTTCAAACGGAAAGGTTCAAATATACATAATACAAAACACAAGATACATCCATATAGTCCAGGAAATCGCATGAATTCATTATTGAGTCAGTACATCAAGAAAAGTTCATGTTCCTATTAAGAGTGTCTAAATCCGTTTAATAAGATATTTAAGGTATTGCAAGCAATATTAAGCTATTGATATCACATTTTGATCAATCCCTCGTCAAAAATACTTCTGTTTATTCTAAAAAGTAAGCACTGATTAGCGAATTGTAAACAGATACGCCAAACAAAAGTTTCCTGTTTTACAATTTCCTTAACATCTAATTAACATTTTCATTTTTATTTCTTCGTGTTTGAAAAGAATTGTTAAAAGAGTAGGAAACCTCATGGCGCCACCGAATTACTATCCTCCAAAAAATCTACAGCACCAATATTATTTTCGAGAAGCATGTGATGTAGGAGTTACTGATTGAAACGTATGCAACAGAACGATATCTACCATGCATAAAGCATTGTGACATTTACATCAGGGTAAATCTTCTTAAGCCAATATGTGAATAAATTATCGTTGGAATAGAAAAAAATTCACTAGTGCGTGAGAGAAATAATTTGTAAAATTTGGAACTTCTAAATAAATTTTATGAACCGCAATCCAAATTAAATGAACCGGCAAGTTTCTCACAATCCATTACACGTGTGATTCAGCGACGTATTCTGCTCGTGGTGTCCGTTGGCATTGATGTTATCGGTGCCCATTCCTGCAGGCGCCGCCGCCTCCCGGCCACACATCAACCACAACGGGGTGCGGGGTTACGCGACGAGCCACCTCACCTATTTCGCAACACAGCTCCACACCACCGCGTCACGCCACGCCGCCTTCACCGCTGCCAGTCCCCGTCCCCGCTCCCACCCGCACTCGATCGCTCGGCCCCGCGCCTCGTTTCGCGCTCGCAATACCACACGCGGCGGCAGCGGCCTCGTTATTGACGAGCGGTCGCGCGGGTGGACGACGGGGATGGGAGTGGGGCGAATGGACGGATGGGCCAACAGCAGCGATGGCAACGACAGAGAGAAAGAGAGAGCGCCGCAGACCTTCCATGTACCGTTTCTATGGCAACATTGCGGAGCAAAAGTGCCTTCCGCCAGCCTCCACCGCTGCACGCGGAGCACATCCGGGTATTTCCGTGAGATAAATAGGGCTGGTGAGAAGGGCGCCGGGAAAGAGGGGAGTGTAAGGGAAGAAAGAGCGAGAAAGTGGGGAGATTCGCGAAAGATGCGAGGGGAACTGTAGGAGCACGCCGTTTCCCCTTAAGCGGTTTTCGCTCCCTTTGGCCTTTCTTGCTATAAGGGAGAGACTCCGCAACGGAAAGGGCGCTTTTCAATATCCCGTGCGCCTCGCGGATGGTGGCGTCTGCGGCCGCGACGGAGATGGGAGTCGCGGGAAATGGAGCGGGAACCGAAGCAGTGGCGGGGAATGAGCGAGCCTCTTATCACCAAGAAATCCCCAGCAGTAGCTGCTACTTGGCTAAAGTTCGTATTACTTAGCGGCTTGGTCCATTTCGGAACATTTAATTCCCGCAGAAGCAGCGTGGAGACGGTTCAAGAAAGCGAAGCGAAGCCAAGAGCGAGCAAACAAGCGAGGGAGAGTGTGCACGGAGACGTAGCAACGAGACAAGACGATTGGCAGGGTCGCGTCAGCTTCGGAGACTGCACTCAGCGACGCTCGTCGGGACCAGATAATCGTCGAGTGCCAGGCACGGCTCTAGCCACTCAATCGATACGTAAGAAATAGTACGTGATTCCCTCAGCATCCGGCAGCGCAGAGAACGAACCATATGTCCGACACGAAAAGCACTAGGGACAAGGCATTACACAGAGGGACGGTACACAGGGGGTTTTTATGTCGGCAGACGGTGCGTTGATAATGGAAGAGTGGAAACATGTTTGGAATACGGAATGGGCATTGGGGTGATGGTATCTGAGCAGGTGTTATGACAGTGGATGGGTTGAGGGTGTAATGGAAGGGTGGAAGATAACACGCCAGTAAACCGAAAACAACCCAAGGCATAGTCAACAAATACGAATGGAAAGTGAATGCGACAGGGGGAGCATTGTGAATACGTAAAAGACTAGGAGAGTCCACCAAATGAGAAAAACGAAATAACGGAGAGGTGACGACAAAAACGAAATGAGCATCATGACGCCAACGGAGGGATAACTGATGCTGCGCGAAGGGTGGTGTAGAGACAGGAAGCAGGGCGTGGCGTGGCACGGAAAGGCAACGAGGAACTGAAATGGTTGCTAAGGTCGCAGTGCGAGGTTATTCTACTATTCGTGTTTCAAAAGCAGTCAAAATGCGTTTGATTCTCTTTTACTTTGATACACTATGCAATGGGATAGATGTAGGAGTGGTGTGGAAGGCAAGGCAAGGACGTTTGAGGACGGGTGACTTTCAGAAAGAAAGGGTTCCTGTTACTTAGGGTGCCACACAACGATGTTGTGTCTTTAAAATAAATTTACTTTACTCTTTGACCAAAAAAAATTCAATTCTTAAAGCTACTACATTTTCATAATTTTGCAACTGAATACAGAAAGTGTAACAGTAATGTAAATTTTCCTTCTAGCAAACCATCAAATAAAATTTGAAAATAATATCACTTTCTCATGGCCAAATATATATGCAAGAGACGAAGTAAATTTTTATTGATAATATAACGATTCCCAATAAATATTAAAGTAAAGAAATCATGTTCATCCCTTATTCGGAATATAACAGTTTAAATATCTAAATATGAAATAATGTTTCATGTAGATATCTTAATACTTCCATTTCCTAAATTAAGGTTGGAGGGATACAGTTGACACTTCTCTTAATGTGAATACTAATTTATATTTAATCAATACCGATTTCTCAATGATGTATATTGAACCTGATGCCTCGCGGAACAAAGAAAAAATATATAAATCGTATTAAACCAGATTTTTTTTTTCAATGGTAACGGTCAATGTTCAGAACAAAATTATAAGGAACAATCGTAAATCACTGCAGACATATCGACAGATAATTTTACATAAGTTGACTTGATATTGATCAAAAAAAATTCCCTCAGCACTATCTAAAATCTACGTTATAAATAATTTACAGTAATAAGTCAGTGGACACAAATAAAGTGTTCAATTTATCATTCGAGAGTCTTTATAACATTCTCATAGGAAGAGAACTTTAAACCATATTCGCAAAAACTGTGTTACATTGGCACAGGATGCCGTTGGCCAAGCGCCGACATTACGTCATAAGATGGAAGTGGTTGGAATGATACGAATGAAAATTTTTTAGTCGGGGAGCAATTTTCAGAGTTTCAATTCGTGAATGCTTAAATTTGTCCCAATGAATTCTGGGGGTTGTGTCAATACCGTTTTTACTCTGATAAAATATATAGTTATACAAGCTTTAAAAAAAATATTCAAATTACTAGGTACCTCAACTTGTCTTCATTTTATGAGAAATTGCTCCAAAATATATTCGATTGCCGGATCTTGTCACAATAGATGAATCAATTATTAACTTATCTTGAACTAAGTTTTGCGCCATAAAAACATATTAATGCCTATAAAATTTTCTATAGGGAAGTTTTCAACTCCTAAATTTTGTATTACATGATACCAAAAATTATAACTCAATTCATATACATTACTTCGATTGAAATACTTTCCATATAAATTACATAATAAGAAATTTATTTCATGAAAAGATATGAGTTATTTCGTTATTTCGTTTTATATTTCTATTACAGTTTACACGGCGAGGTAAACCATGTTTCTCATATTACTGCTCCTTTTGTTTTCATGAGCACGGAAGTCGAAGCTATACGATCCCGAGGCAAAGTTGGCCCAGAAATTGCTCCCTGAATGGCGCAAATAGCTTTTTGAACAAGCCCTACAGGCACTGTATCAGAAAGCTACGTTCTCCAGCAGAGTGCTTCAGGGTGCAATGACTCGAGGGAAAGAGGAACATACACGAGACCGCAAGACGGGAAGTGGAGGGCGAAGCATGGGGAGGAAGGAATATAGGTTGGGGAGAAGTCCTAAGTGAGAGGGGCACGAGCATCAGAGATGGGAAATGATAGAAGCAACAGCGACGGTGACGGTGGCAGCAGCCGCGGAAAACAGTAGTGCTCCTAGAAGTTTAATAACCTGCCACTCCGGGAGATGAACCTGCTTCGGGGGAGGATGACAAGGATATGGCCAACTGAGGATGACTGTGAGGGAGATAGTATGAGAGGAAAAAGAATGAGATGATAGATTACAGAAAAAAAAAGTCAGCTGCGAAAGAGATAATAAAATCACACTAAGAATCGAAGAAGAACAAAAGAATTCATATTCAATAATGTGCAAAATGAGTACAGACAAAAACATACCTCTGAAGTGAAAAAAAGTGAAACGTGTCGTAACTGATATTATACAAAAGTAAACCCTTTAGATAATTATGCATAAGAAATTGAATATTTTTACTTTATAAACTTATAATTCCTCTTACTAGTATTTTCTTTAACTAGTTCATCTGATAACCGGGACACAAAGTCAGTTTTTTTCTTCGGTTCCACGACATGTTCTGGAAGTGGAAGGGATATTCGTGAATCTAGTAGACACAGTACGGAACTAGACCCAAATTCTGATTCGTATTACGCCCTTGGTACGAAAGTAACAATAAAAGCAGCAAAATCGCGAAAGGAAGTGTAACCGATGAGAACAAATTGAGGTAAGAGAAAGAGAGGCTTGGGTGGGAAGGCGTGGTTGCCTGGTCGGAAGCGAAATCGTTCGCGGAGAGATCGCCTCGTTCTCTTGCGCGTCCGATTCCAATCACCGGAAGCTGAAAAGTAGAATTTAGTGCCGGGGGCAAAAGGAAAAGAATGGCACTCTCGGCAAACAAGTTGGATGCGTGATAACGGAGGAGTTACCGTGAAAATCGATGGCTTTTCGCCAGAGGCAGAAGTCGATCAATAAACAGAGAGGAAAGATCTGCTACTGCTGAAGGAGGAGAACTGACCGGAATCGCGGCATTTATGTTGAAATATCAGCCTGTTGAGTTCGAAATTCAACATCATCAACAAGACGAAATCTTAATCGATTGAGGGATAATTAAGGTGTCACAAATAATGTTTTACGTGCAAAGGGAAAATGAAAATGACCATCCAATTTCTCTTTAACTCGAAACAAATAATTTGTGATGTCTCGTTAAACATTCAGTCACAGAATTATGAGCTCGTTTGTGCTCGGGATTATATGAAGATCTCAAAGGAACAAAATAGCGAGACTTTCAATGAATGTAAAGGATTCGGTTAAACGTTGGGGTCCCATTAAATCAAAGTTGCTTTAATCTCTTCTCAACGTTTTATTTTGTTGATGCGCTTCAAGCATTTTCGCAGCTGAACCTCACAATATCACATCTCCTTTAAGCGAGCGACTTTATCGGCTTCAATCAAGATGCAGAGTGTGCCAAAGTTTGTATTAAAACGGAGTAAAAGCATATCCTCTGGCTTTGACAGCAATGCAGAGTTAATAAATCAAAAGAAATTAAAATTTACGAGACAAGACTCCTTCATTGTTGTATTTATGTTTCCGAAAAACTGATCAGTTTTTTGCCTTACACTATTTCATTAAAAAACAGCAATAAAAAGGTAATATTTTACTATATTCAACTACTTTTCAAACTAACATGAAAGACACTCAAAAATAAATATGGAAACACACATTTCTCATTTAAATCAGTTTTCAATAAATAAACAATGTCAGAAAAACTACAAAATTTCAGAATTGATTTCATAGCATTTATAATTAAATGTTCTTCTCATAAATGTCACATGCAGTATATGAACACTATAACTGGAAATTAAATTTTCTCTCTGTTCAGCATTGTGTTGTGAATATTGTCCTATTGATAACAGTATGTGTTAATAATTATCCGCTCTACAAATCAAATAAAACGATTGTGTCATTGTGCATTCACACACCATTATGCACAATCCCAATCCTGCGTTTAAACACAAGTGCGAATTGAGGTGCGGAATAGCAAATACATTTCACCATTATGCATTACACGACTTTACAGTACAATTCAGAGGGAAAAAATATTCAATTCAATGCAATATTGTTCATAAAAGGGATACTTCCATATTTCAATATTAATTAATTTCAGAAACGAATAAGTTCAATTCATATTAATTAACGGTAACGACACTACAAAAGTCTACCCTCCTGAGAAAATAAGATTTACATAAATGATTCGTCTAGTGGAAAAGTTTGAAAGCTTCTGTAATTAAAGGAAATTGATAAGAAAGCATCAATATTGCTTTCGGAAAATTTGTGAGATAACAGTATATAGTTAAAATGTTGACAAGTTTAGAGTGTTCATGTAAATTACTCATACAATATATCCTCAAAAAATCACAATACCCATTCGACCACGAATTATCAAAACCTTCAAAAGATCTATAATTCTTTGAAATTAATTTATTTGTCAGGCTTTGAGAACTCGAAAAAATCCTCCCGCAAACCCACTTCGTTTTCCCTAAAAAAAAAAAGAGTGCGCGATTCACTGCACCACGGGTCGTCCAGAATATTTTGTTTGAACCTGAAGAAATGTGGAAAGTGTTTACAAGAATTCTCTAAGTATATTATTTAAAAAATTGCTTCTCTTGTTTAATGTATATTCATTAAATCCAGGAGATTACATCTCGTTCAACTGATGGGCAAAATTTTACAAATAGAGCGTGGTTTTTGAGACTCCACTCAAAATAATTAATAAGAAAAAAAGGAATTTTTCTTACTAACTAAAATGAAATAGTCTAAC
Source organism: Laupala kohalensis (assembly GCA_002313205.1). Taxonomy (NCBI): domain Eukaryota; kingdom Metazoa; phylum Arthropoda; class Insecta; order Orthoptera; family Trigonidiidae; genus Laupala; species Laupala kohalensis. The sequence goes on along the minus strand of NNCF01128304.1, from coordinate 285,335 downwards.
ATAAAAGACTTTTGTGTCCGTAGTATAGCTCCACAAACCATAACATTCGTATCTTTGTTGCCCACAACCTTCATTTTACTTCAGTACACATGTCAAAAATACTTTGACTCTGAATTTTTATGTTGTAATAAAATGTGTTTATTGTTGATGCCAGAGATACAAGGTAATTGTTCTTTACCGCCTTCCCCTATTTGGAAGTGAGCTTTCTTTGGCAGCGTTGGGAAATCTATTGACAACAGGAGCGATTACGAAAATCATAATTCTAGTTTTCAATGGGATACGCTTATAGAATTTAGAGATCCGTGAAGTATTTATTCAAGAAACAGTCAGTCTGTATTAGGATTATAATCACTATACCAATAAATATAAAAAGGCAAAAGACGAGATCTATCCTTTTAATAAATGATCGATTTTATAAATGACACAATTTATGTGTAAAGGTTAATTAGTATAGAATTCATTTATTTATTTGACAAATATTAGCGTGTATTTTTTTTCCACATGTTATAAAATAAACATAATTCGTGTAAGTGCAAAGATGAATTATTACACTTAAATGGTTGTATAGAAAATAAATTATCACTGTAACGAGGTTTTTAATGCATTGTCAAACTTTTAAAAGAAGATCAATGTTTGTTAGTTCATCCGAGTTTACTGCATTATTCATCATTGCTACCAAAACCTCAAACTTCTGACCTACTTCATTCAGACGATAGTAAACCGAAGCGAAAGTTCGCTCAAAAAAAATTGAGTGTAAAGAATGAGTTGTATTTTCTCCCCAAAAACTCCTTTCTAACTCTCGAGGGGTGGATGGACACACCGATACGTGCAAGTAGTTTCATTTTCCGCCTCAGTCAAACGCCGGGAATTTGCTGTTTCGCTCCTGGTCACAAGAAAACGACTGACGACACGGCGTCGTGCTGACGCGGTGAAGAAGATGGAGCGGAAGGTACGGCATCACCAACTGTTCGAATTGAGAGAACGGACGCTGGACTTCCGACTCACAAACTACCTCATCTCGCTCTACAACAGCAATGCCATTACAAGACCATATGGCTTTCTGACGCATACATCACATTCGCCAACTCCGTCCTCTATCGCCACAATCACCATACACAACAAAATATATCACGTTACTCGGTTTTTTAACCTTTTCGTTAACAATGCCGAAACTACGAGTCATTCGTCAAACTTTCAGGAGCACCAAAAGTATACTTTAGATGCAGCACAACAGAGCAATATATTCAGCTCAAAACTGAGTATTGTAACTTACTGAACCGATAAAGCAAAAATAGTCGAAAATCTTTCCATCGAGTTCCGTAACCAGAAATTTTTTTTGGAGGAGACCTAAAATCATCTTCTCAAATTTATTGATGCTTTAAATTTATTTTTATTAATAAACATATTTCATAAAGTATTGTACTACAATACATATAACGTATAAAGAATTTTGTGAGTCGTCGTCGCCAGCACTCTCCCTGGCTATGTGCATGGCTTAGGTACTTTCCAACATCTTGACCTCGTCGGAGCGTCAGTTTTTGCGGCCGCGACCTCGAGTCCTTGCGCTTCTTGCTTTCTCATATCAGAGGTTATTATTGTTGTTCATTGTGTCTCAACGGATTCATTTCTGCATAACGGGTGGTGCTACACAAACATTAAATTAAATAATACACAAGACATTATTTATTTATCATTTATTTATTGCTTTAATATACTAGCGCAATGATAAATGGATTATAATAATAGCATAAATAATTACTTGGATACACCATCGCTAAGTTTTTTATATTTTAAAGTGATATAAAAATGCATTTTATGGTTTTTGAATATTTTACTGCTTTTACCATACAGATTGTAAGAACGAAAATGGTGAAACTTGAATTTACTCGCCACTAATAAGCGAAAGGGACTAGAGGGAAATAGCGATAACTGGGAAATTCCAGACGCAGTGATATCTATTAGACCCCCTACCCTGCGTCCGAGTGCCAGGGTCTCATTATTACCTTCAGTGCCGTATGAGCAGACACGACTAGTAATGGTACAGGATTTCCATGGTAGTTCTTCCAATTATTTTCGTCAGCTTTTGTCTAGGGTTTGCCCGCTCTTTTTAAAGCAACATATAATTTTACTTTATTACTCAGTAAACGAAGATTACTAAGCAAATGAAGAATATTCTGTTAGTTTATTTTAGTGAACGTACCCATCAGTTTTGTCGTTATAATTTTTAATGGTTATTCGGGGATATCGGGGACAAAGGTATAAGGAATATATTCATAGGTTCGTGTTTTTTTTACTTAAACCGGAATGAAAACAGCAGAAAAGAATCCAGTTCAAAGAAGCCATGACATCAACGCATTAGAAGAGACCTCTTTTAAAACTCTCGGAGGAATGTTATTGTGAAATTTATTATACGTGTGTAAAATTAAGTTACCGTCAGGAAAATAATAAAAATGACTTTTTCGTAACAATTAACATGGCCGAGTGACGCTGTGTACGCGGTCTAGCATATAAAATTATGTAGCGAGTTAGTCCACGAGTTTTATAAACCTGCTCCCCCTCGAAAACCTGCCCCAGTATTTTCTATGTGTAAGTTGATATCTTGTAATTATTTGTTTGATGTGTAATGAAGAACCCAAGTTTAATAATTAATGAAGTTCAACATATTTGATTTAATAGTGCAAGACCACAATAACGCCACTCACCCTTTCAACGTAAGAAAGGTGTTCGACATGACCACATTGTCTGTTCCCCTCCCTCGTCCGCCACGTACCCTAAACAAAAGTATTTCTCAGACATGTCACTTTTTTATTTATAATTGTTCATTCAAGTATTCATAACTGTTTTGAATTTGTTTCATTATTAAGTGATATTCTTTCGCCGTCTTCTGATTTCACATATATATTAAATTGTAGTCGGAATGTATCAGATATATTAATGGAAGTGCCCTTCCTCATCCCTAACACGCAGAGATACTGGCGGAACCGCAACGACGAAGAGGTTTGAATCGTCGAAGTCGTTATCACCGCGATAACATAATACTCAAAATCTTGTTCTCGCAGTAATTGAAAAACAAATTCATTTCATAACTGAAGATTAAATGAATAATGACAGACTTTTATGAACGAATAATATATATTTTGTGTGAAGATTAAATGATTCAATTAAATGTAATTGTCATGAACCTAAAATTGCACTTAGCTAATGCAGTTGCATCACCGAACAAGTAATTATGTTACAATATCTGCTACTTCTCCCAAGCATTTATGTTACTTTACTAATGACGCGACATTCCGATTAATATGACAGATCTTACATGAAAGAATGATTTGTAATGTGGTGAGAGGGAGGAGGTGTATCTATTACACTCTCTTCGTCATTCGTGCTGAAGTACACTCTTTAAAACCTCGTTTACTCCATTCTGATATAGCTCTCCCTCTTCTCATATTGGGTTGCAGCGATATGGAGTGACAGCCTCCAATAGAGACAAACGACACTCTCAACAATTCTCACCTCGCAGAAATGACTTTACGTATGATGTCCTCGTTCCGATTTAAATAATGCCCCCAACCGGTATACAATCCCGCGCAACAGTCAACTTGATAGCGAAGATTTTCTACCGAAGTAATGAAAACACAGATGAGTAACAGTGAAGGAGGAAAGGAAATCTGACGAGGAATGTGCGATAGGGGAATATGTAGGTAGCAAAACACTACATCGCCGTCGACACCACTACGGAACGGAGAGACGTATGTAAGCGAAATCTGAGAACCACAAGGACGAGGGAGTAACAGCAAACAACAAAGAGACTCAGAGGGTGGTATGTGTTCAAAGAAGTACAAGTTCTTCGCTGCAGTTGCACCATTGCCTCAGCGTCTCGTCGTCGTCGTGTAAAAAGACGCGGATAATAGCCAAGAACAGGAACTCGCTTCGCGAGTGTCAAAGGATTCCGTCGAGATGAAAAACAGCGCTGAGAGAATGAAAACTTAACGTTAAAGCGGAACAACAGAAGATGAAAGGAAATTTAGAATAAAAGTAGCTGAGAGAAGGACGGAATATATTTCGATGAAAGAAATAAGGAGACGTATAAGTTGCGAGGGAAGGAGACAACTTCGTGCAGAAGTGTTAGGCCGGAGACAGCACGTAGCAGACTGGTGCACCTGTTGAAAGGTAGAAACTAAGTTAGATCTAACGCAGCGTCGTCGCCACAGCCAGTTGCAAAATAAAACAAACTGTACGCCATACTGCTGCTTTCGAGTTATGGATGGAAACGTAGCAGCCGGCAAGTAATTTGAAAACGATATTACATGAAATAAAAGTCAAAGTTTCGTGAAAATTAAACTGTTTGACTCGCTCCAAATATTATAAAAGAATCCTGATATTAAATGCGTAAGATTCAGTTCAAAAATACGGTAGAGATTTTATGCAAAATTGAAATGACACGTGAGAGAAACACGAATTGTTTCCGAGATAGAAGAAATTATAGAAGTAACAAAGCGGCAAATAATACTAATAGAGCCTATAATATTCACATAATTTCACTTCATCGTTAAATTTATCATTATCTAAATATATCTCGAAAGGTGGTATTACAGTCATGAATATTTCCATAAAACAATATCCCTCAAACGAAAATGATACCATAACAAGTCGAGAATACACAATTTTATTAAAAAAATATTAATGAATTTAGTTATGAACTATTCGCGTCTCTACCTTTTTGCACTAGTTTGCCCCATTTTTAAAGATAAATGTGTATTTTTATCTTGGTATTGCAGTGAATGCAAACCATCTCAATAAGGGACAAGGGACATGAGCAAGAAAAGCGTTCAATGGCCCCCAAACTCAATTGATTCGTATAACAACTCCTCAGTGAATGTTATTTTAACTAAAAGGAATTGACCTTTCAAGCTTCTAAACCCTCAATCAAAAGGAAAGCTATATATTTTCGCTTTATCATTCACAAAGTTACGTCTGTGAAGACCAATATCTCAAATTTGAAGAAATGAGATTATTTAAGGCACTTGGATAGACTCAGCTTTCGCAGCATCTTCGTCTTAAAATCTCCCAGTCGCCTTCCATCGTGTTTCCAGCGGAGGAGGATCCCTCCCGACAGAAGATGTAATTTAATTGCAGCTTCTCGCGAAGTGTAATAGGAAGCGGGATATAAAGGCACGTGGCAGCTCGCTCCCGCTTCTTCTCCCGCCGCCGCCGCCATCGTCTCCTTGCTCTTACCAGTCGCACGCCGCGCCGCACCGACTCGAAACACCGACTCGAAACCCCCCGACCCGTGGCGAGTCGTTGGCCGAGGGGGATAAGGCGTGGTAAAGGCGAAGACGGAAGCGAGGCCGAGGACAAGGCGAGAAATCGTAGGAGGACGGCGAGGCAGCTACGGTGGCTGTCGCAATCAAAGCGCTGGATATCGAAAAGACGGACAATAGAGTACTGTCCATTCGCGTCCAGGTTTCAGGTGCACCAGACACATAGATATCGGAACATAGCTGTTTATGCGGCTGTGGTCTGAGACAATGTTTATGCGACTCACTCTTATTTGGTTTCATCCTCATTTGGGTCATTTAAAATAGTTATAAAATTCTTTACAAAATGTGTTTGAGGGTCTTTTGTCTGTAATTTACTTATTTAAGTTTGCTTTTTAACTGCAGTCATCAGCAACAGTTACAACACTTTAATTATTCACAAAATAAAAAGAACAAATACTGTACAAACAATTTTTCACACATTTTATACTCATCCATGTACTCGTATACGCAACATAAAACTGTCATAAGCAGAGAATGGCACTTGATCAAATTAAATATGATTGAAAACTTAAAATAGCGAAGTGAAATAGAAAGATAGAAAAATTTGAAAGCTTTTCATTACAGCGGTAATTGAAAGTAGTCGTGGACCAAAGGAATGGGATGCAGGTGTGAGAGTGGCGGAAGTCATTAATACTTCCATACTTTTGTTTCTAAACGTTCTACGTAAGTGAAATTCTCATTAAAACTTCACATGATCATAATGATGCGTATAAACGACCAATCATGGAAATGTGTTCAGTAGTTTTGGAGAATTAGATACCACAAAGATTTCACAAAAATTTGATATTCTTTCGGAATCAAATTCTGCATTTTCGTTTTTTATATTAATTTTTTCCTTTAATTAAGACCATGACATAGCACGATCTGCTCATATTTGGTAAAATGAAATTCTTGAATACTGGAATACTTTATTCTAATAATATAGAAAATGTATCCCGATGAAAACCGGGCGGAATATTGTTTCACAACGCTTAGTTTTCTTGACACCAACTGAGGATGAAACCAATTGGAATTTTCAAAATTTATGTTATATTACATCGATTATAGCAAGAGACCTTGAACCCAGTTAATGGTCGTTTGGCTGAGAGACAGTAAACAAAATGAGAAGGAAAAAATCCAACTACCCGACGCGAAAATTATTGGTAGGATACGATGTATGAATGTTTAAGTTATTACCTTAATTCAGACATCATTGGTAGTTTCTGTAGAAAAAATACATGCATTTAATAATAATTTTAAGAACGATTTAATTTCAAAAATATTTAAAAATAATAACAAAAAAATGTTTTATCTAAATAATTTATTGAATCTTTACCGGGTAAATTAAACACTAACATTAATTTTTTGGTATAATTAAGTTCATTAAATTATAATTTAATGCTTCCTGTAAATTTTATCGCCGAAACCTTACTTTCTTGCACCTAAGAAATAATCGTCGAAGAGGTACTTTAATAGGTATAACAATAACGGAATGAGAGCTGATATGTAACATTAGACGAATATGTTTCGAATGAGAATGAGAATGAGTATTTTAATTATTTTTTATTGTCAACAAAATTGTTGTTGTTTTTTGTTGACACATTTCACTGTTTTACACGCGATATTTTTTATGCATTTGATATGATACGCATTTACATGCGATACATGCAACAGACGTGAGAAATATGAATATGTAAGAAATTAATGAAATCCTTTTCACTAGAATTCGTTCACTATCCATGGGTCACATGGGAGAGTTCTCCAAAAGTCACTGGCCCGTGAGCAGCATCGGAGACGGAAGCTGGAAAGCGAATGAGATGCTCGGAGGAAAGGGGGAAATTGTGAAGGGAAGCTGAAGGGACACAGGTGGAAAATGAGTAAATTAAGGGATTGTCTCTGTGAGGTATTTTATACTGTTATGGAAAAGGGGTTACTTGTGGCACTGAAGGAACAACAAAATCACAATAATTTTTGTTTTATGATAAACGAGAAAATTTGGATCCCATTGGTTCTGTATTAAATTTAATTAAACAAAGAATTTCTTATATCTGTAAAACAATATTCTGAGCCAGTTCCACTTCATAAAATATATTATAAAAATACGTACTTCATATTTATATAAAAAACTGCATGATCCTCCAGATAATTATCAGTTCCAGACAGGATAAAATATTAAATTTGAATGAGTACAAATGCATCCACGTAACACAACAAACAAAGTACAGAGAGTAGCACACAAAACAGGAAGCAGGCGAAGGAGAGATGATGACTACAGTGGTGGAGATAAGATGATCAGCGACACCCTAGAGCAGTGGTGGAGGCAGTAAAAAAAAAAGAGCGAGGTATTTGCTATTTGTATCACTATCTCTTGTTTCCAAATAGTAAACATACTTTCTTCCCCCATTGTCAAAAATAAACTGTCTTCACAAAGATTATTTTCTGGATAGGATCGTATCGTAATCTTATATTTTATCAATGAATAATTTGTTTTAAAATTCACATTGAATTTGAATTGCAATGAGTACGTACACGTCGTCCTAGGTAGCACTCCTCCGGTTTACGTCTCACCACGTGAGAGTATTCGAAGACAGCACACGTAAAACATATTTTCCGTGTTCAATGGTATTACCATTTTTATGACAATACTGCAATTTTGAAGCTTCAAAATGCTCGATTAAAAGTACCTCGAATAAACGAGGCGTCAGAACAGACCATAGAAAGAACAGCAACAAAAATCGCAAATCGGCTCTTACGAAAAAGTTGAAGGAAGAGATAAATCACTCTTGCGGGCATTTAATCCAGGTTAGTAGCTTCCGTCATGCACTGTACTGAAGTCTTAAGTTTATTATATTAAAAAATCCATTAGCAAGTTGACGCATATTCTTGTCATTCTTCTTCTATGGCAACTTCAATAATGTTCTTCTAATTATTATCTCCCTTTTTTGTTATTAATGTGTCAAAAAAAACTAATAAACCATAATTCCAGTATATCATAGCTGTAAGTCAATAAATTGTAAAATATTTTTCGGATAATTTTCTATGTAAAGATTTATATTGTTCTATGTATAATTTTATATTGTTTAAAAAACCTATATCCTCATAAAACCTCTTTACAACTTATATGTCGAAAAGTTGTGTACATCAAAGCACAATGAATTATTATTAAAGCACAATTATTCATCCATAATGTCATAAGTCTTGAACTATTTATTTATTTAGTAAAGAAACGTACTCTGCACAGAAACGGATCGATTTGTTAATTAGAACATCTATAAATGCTACAGGGTAATAGTATTATTTAATAGTTCAATTTTGGTTGGTTCTGGAATTGCCAAATATCGTTATTGGGTCACGCAAAAACACAAGTGTAGTATATTCGTCTAATAAGATTATGATTAAATATATTTATTAAATAGAATTAAATATTCGGAAAAAGAAAATGTATTCTTAATCATTTTAGTTTCTGAACGTAAAATTTGTAAGTAAAAATCGTAAACAATTATATTTACGTAAATAGTCAACAATTTTGAGAAATTTTTCTTCACTAGAAACTCCAATGATTTCTATTCTTTTTTGTTTGTATTTACTTGAGTACGACATCCTTGTTTTGTGGTTGAAATCAGTCCGGGTCGCCTACACGCGGATTGAAGACCACTGTTCTCTAGCGCAGAGACATCACCCACCCCCGCAAGGCATCAGGGCGAGGCGATCTGCTTCCGCAAGCATGGACGACGGGAGCGGAGCTGCCGAGCAATCGGGGCGCACGCTCGGCCAGCCACCGTGGCGAGCGCCAGGAAAGGTCTGCTCACCGGAGGGGAACTGATGAGAAGGCTCTGCTGACTCCCTTACCCTCCCTCCCACCCTCCTACGCTCGAGGCTCCGATATCGTTCCTATTCAACGCCCGGGAAGAATCTGTTCCCTGTCTCTGGAATACAATGAGCCTCTACCTTGCACACGTGTATCTCGGGCAACAACAAACGTTCTTTCGCTGTCGTAGTGGAACAACGAGTGTAGTTTCTTTTCTACGTGGACGATGCTGATCGTAATCAACAAATTCTCTTCCTCTATTAACAGTTACACACTCATCTAGTTACCATGCAGTAAGTGCCAATTACAGGTACAAATATTCGGAGTCTGTAATCGTCTTTTTACTATCTAATATTAGTATGAAAAGAAATATTTATCTATAGTTCATTATATTGGAGATATTCGACCTGCCCTCATTTGTTAACGATTTTTTACATATTTTATATACATGTAGATCAAACTTTTTGATATATTCCTCTAAGATTTTTGGCACCTTCTTGAAGAGAGACAAATTTTTCAGGGTCTTTTCTTTCCAATGATAATTCAATATTCTGATAGAATCGGTATCATTACGTGTAACCTCAAAATTAAATAGCAAATTGAGTGCAAAAATCTTGATACATGGGCTCATTACAGAGTTTATTTCTGGCCGATAATTTCTAATAATCCATTTTAAATTATTTTGAACAATATTTAAGAAACACGTCGACATATTTTTTACTTCCTCACCACATTGATTAAGACCTTAATTATGATTAATATTTAGATTAACAATTTAGATATTCATCATTCTAATCCGTGGAATCACTTACTCACACCCGACTCAAAATCCTGCGTGATATTGATCACGATAGGATGTCACCAAGTGCATCGCAACGTCAGAGCGCGTCTCGTGAACTGTGCAATGACCCACACATATTACATCTTGGCGTGTCCCGAAGGCTTCCCCAATCGCTATCCCCTCTCTCCACAGGCTTTCCTCCGCTTATTAGAATCACACCCAATTACTGCGGACACTAGCTTGCGTCACTTCAAGACCTCTTTACACTCGTCTCCGCCGCTGTCTTTATTTTGCGAGTGCCAAGAGCGCTTCGTCATTTCTATTACGGTGAACGAAATCACTTACGAACTAGGTTGGCAATTTCGCTTGGCGAACGAACAAGTTTGATTAGCACTAATGTTGAATTGCAAACTTTGGTACATAAAAATAATTGGTAAGGATGATTTGTTCTAACTCCTCTTTAGAATTGGGTTTCAAAAAATCTTATTGAAAACAAAACTGCATTAGTTAAATGCGCACAATGAATACACAAGAGAAACTAATCCACTGTAATTAAGAATTAGTTTCTCTACAAGGGAATTTTAAAAAATAACCAGCAAACAATCGTAACAATATGTCGACGTGTGTTAATTAACTTTTCTGAATATTATTTACCGGAGCGCAATTAATAATTTGCAATGATTTGCAATCTAGTGTAAAAGAATTACGAGCTAGTCCTTCAATTTTATGCTTAGAGGAAAGAAGTTTCTACAACAAAAATTACGTGCAGCATTTTCTCTAACAATTAAAAAGGCGCAAATTCTATAAATTAATGGTGTAAGAGTTTTGCTTTAATATTTAAATTTTTAATTAAAAATTTATTTTCACTCTGGACACTTTTTTATGAATAAGGAACCTCTCCTCAGGTCGAACATGAACTTCAGAATACTGTTTACAAGTTCTTTCCCGCACAAATTGTAAATGGATATATCAATATCAATTCGATATATATGAAATCAACATTAGCTTGGCAATGGCGATGTAAAGAATAATCCACTAGTACCCAAAAATGGTTAAAACACTATTTCAGGGTTAAATATTTGTTTCCTCTTTACGAGGTCCGCTTGATTTTTCCACAACCCACATGAGTGAAATCAGTCTAAATCGTTGACGCGTGTTGCCATTAATAAATAGTATATATATATNTATATATATATATATAATATAATGAGTTTTTATTGCAAGTAAAGTGCAAAGTATGGTTAATATTGATGAATTACCATTACAGAAAAACAATTAAAAGTGACTGCTAATCAGTAAACGAAAATCTTCACTCTCATGACAAACTTCCTAAAGTAATCGCCAGAGTTCAATTCCGTTACGACAGTCGGACGATACCCAGATCGTATAATCTACGTCACTATCAAGCGCCACTGTCTTGTTTTATTTGAATGTTTTGATTGGACCAAGGACAGTATTTAATCGTAGAAGTCAAATTATACGAAGGTTGTGAAGAATGTTGTTTTCTAGTTGATCACGTAAAAGTGGAAGTAAAATCTAAGAATTCAGAAGTCTCAACTATGCGCATTGTCTATTAAGCTTTCTGTGAAAAGGGTATTTTTCTTCCGCCTGGATTTTAAAATAATTCGTAGTTACGCACATATAAGTTTACAATACTAAAAATTATAAGTTTTTGTGAGTTTTCTTCTTGGTATTTAATTTTTGAAACTAACAAAAGTGAAAATTTAATTTTCACGAAAGCAGAGAAATATGTTAACTTACATAAATTAAGAATATTGTATAAGAACCCCAGGTAACGCCGGGCAAGTAGTATTAAATAAGTGACCATTAAAGTCTTCGATTAAAGCAAAAAAAAAACGCGAATCATTTAGTTAAAAAAGTTTGGTGGTGGAAGCGAGATTCATTACAAATCCTAGCCTAAGGAAAGTTTTTACCATCTCCGCCTTCTGTATTGCGATGTTTCACTTCTCTGGCTCGGACCACTGAGCCAGAAAGTGCTAATAAGCTCGCAGCGAAAGCGGATGAATTTGAATGCAGCGGGGACTTGAATAGCTGTTCGTAACCTCTGTATGAGTTTCAAGCGTGCAGAAGACAAACTTTGACTAGTTACGAATTGCTGCGCGTTTTGCGTCCTATTACATGTGACTAATTATTTAAAGTAGACTGTACGAGTGCAATTAAAATATTTTCATTTTAGTTCACTATACATGTCGAATTCAGAGTTACTGATATAGCAGAATAAAATTCTTTGAGAAGAAAGAGAAAGAACGTTTTCGATGTTTTCAGTACTTTTCCCTTCAGGAAACGACTGAAATTCACTTGAAAGAGTAATTGCAATATATAATTAAACATCCTCTGTTGCTGTCATATATCTGAAGCATTCGTTAGGACTTTGGGCGCGTACGTTAGAATTGGGTGCAAAGCAGTGGGGATAAGTATGGGTCGGCGGACAACTGTCCCACTCTCCTCACAGGAAACATTTCGCACACTTTTGACATTCCCCTTCCCGTCGTACTTGACTCCGGGGACAGTTAAGATGACTGAAATTTGCATCATTCCGTCTGAAAACACTTGGTTCAATCAATTACAGTATTTATAAATACGTGCTTCTCATACTCCCAGAATTACACGTAGAGTCAACTTTAAGTAATAACTCCCACAATTCGAAGTAGCCAAATTTCAAGATTCAAATGACATAACAAAATAAAGAAGGTGATAAAGAACTTAATTTAAGGAAAGTTGTGTACTTTGAAAAATAACAAAGAAAACTGCCATAGTTAATTTTTACTTAACTCTACTTTCAGCTACGAATTCTTAAAAAAAAAGGTTAGTATACATTTTTAGTTTTCGTAGACATTATGCTACGTTGATAGTTGTCTGCGTCTGGATTATTTCCCACAAGAATGGAAGCACTAGGTAATAATCCTAATCCTAAAACCTAATAAACCAAAATATCTCGGTAGCTATATGCCAATTAGCTTACTATCAATTCTTACTCAAATATTTGAAAAAACTTATTCTCCAACACCTTAATTCCAACATCGAAGTACTTCACGTCATTCCCCATACACAGTTCGGCTTCAATCTCTCCAACACACACCAACTTCTGAGAAGCACAGAAAGAATAGCAGAATCTTTTCAAAAGATTAAAAAAAGCTATTACAATGTTTATTGACTTTTCTCAAGCGTTTGATGAAGTTTGACAAATGGGTGTTGTCTTTAAATTACGTACTCTCGGCATTTCTGATTACTTATACCACATTATTCGAAGTTTTACCGCGAACTGCACTATCGTAGTCCAGGTATTCACTCCAAATATTCACACAAGTAGTGTTTCCCCAAGACTCCCGTCAGTCCCCAACTCTGTTCAAGATTTACACCTCAGATGTTCCCAATTTCCCCAATTCTACAATAGCACAAAACGCTGATTTATCACTGACTATGATCTAAATACAGCCACAGCATCTCTGCAAGAAGCAGTTCTTTGTGTTTCCTGGTCGAAAAAATGGCGATTGCAACTTAATCCAACCAAATACGAAAAAAATATGCGCACTTCGCAGATTGGAAAATCTACGATTAATAAAAATGACGGAAAAGGATGGACACCGAAATCAAATTCAATAAGATATATTTTTCTTATGCTTAACTTTCCTCCAGGTAAATTCAGCATATTTCCCATAGTCTATCATAACAAATACCACATTACTAAAACTCCATCCTCTTGTCAACAGAAAATCTTCCCTTCAGATAGATACTCTACACCTCTATAAAACACTTCTTCCGTCCACACTGTTTTACGCCTGCCCGGCCAGGAGTGCAGCAGCAACGTGTAATTTAAAATCATTACAAGTTTTCCTAAATAAAGTTCTAAGAAGAGTCACCAACGCATCATGGTTTATGTCAAATAACCAATTACACAGAAAACTTAACATCGAACCCACTAACCGACGCATTGAAACCCTGATTAATTTTTCCCAATCTTCCACAATCTATGTGCTCCAGTCATTTTCATCTTAGGAAATCTTCAGATCTTCATCAATGTATTCTTTACATCCCCCCTAACTACTATTTTAAGCACACATTAAAAATAGTAGAAAAAACTATAAAATTGAGAAATTAAAAATTCACTCATGTCACCCGAGTGAAGTATGAACGCAGGAATTCCTCATATCTTAAATTTGTACAGTTTATTTTTTATTATATTTTATTTGTTTGTAAATGGCCTGAAATTTAAATGTGAAGAAGGATCCCTTTTGGAGACCGCAATTCCCATACAAATTTATCTGTTGCTTCACATCATTAAAAAGAAATTCATTGATTTATTTCTGACAAAGAGTATATGTGTTCCCCACGTTTCCATAACAAAGTCTGTAACATATCAATATATAAATATAAATTAATTACACGCAGTTTCATTTTTGCAATTTTATATATTAAGAAAAATTACTTATAATGTTTACAATTTCCTTTGCAACTTTTCAGAATTCGGTTTTTTTGGCTTATCTATATACAAGAATTTGTTTACAAAAATATGAACTATTTTACCTCATACCTTGCAACTTTTGAAGTTTTATTAGGCCCCGAGTGAAAGAATGTAAACTATTTTGTATCAAATTCGCATTTTGGAGGACATCTATTATTTCGTAAAGGTTTCTTATATTTCAGCAGCTCCATTGAATCTACGTAATTTGTACGATTAGTGAAACCATCTTGCACATACTACTTTCCCAAATTGCTCATCAAAACTCCTTGATTAGGTATTCCGTACACTTCAAGACAAACGTTCATTGTATATATGGCTCATTTGGACACCATTAGTCACTGCAACGGTGATTTGTCAAAACACTGTCTTTAATTGATCCACACAAGCTTTAACAAAGTAAGAAAGCTCTGTCAACACACACTAAACCCAGGTAATGCGTATAATCCCCACAAATGCGTGCACATAACTGATTTGGACACAGGAAAATTTACTGCTTTAAAAAATGAGGCGTGTTACACGGTAGGTTTCTGCGCTTAAAATCTATAAGCCTCTCTCTTTCATATCTCTCATTTTCATGGAAGGCAACAACAACTCTACGATTTAAACTAACACTTTAGTGTCATTTACTAGTTCTAATTGTTCAGAGATTTAACTCTTTCGACGTGCCATTTTTGCAAAGAAACATTTATACTAAATTTTCGTTGAAATTTATACAAAAATAAAATTCAAAATAACAGTAAACCATTGTTTGTGTTAGAACTTACAAATTACTTTACAAAACAAAAAATTACAAAATGGCAGATGCTTTATTAAATATTTTGGTAATTGAGATTGTTAGCAAAGTAATTTTAATAGAGAAAATGCTAGACCAACAGACACCCAACACATAACGACACCCAAGTTAACAAGACCAACGCGATATTATGGAATAAAATAGCAAACGTTTGTGCACCATAAAATGATTTATCATGGTTATATTGAATATGATATTTACACATCTGATTAAAAATAAAATATTACATTCACAAGCAGTATTAGTGAAGAAAGGAATGAATACTTGGAAATATTTGGGGAGATTTTCAGATAGAAGATATTGTTCGCACTCTGTCGGTTCCGGTTTCCAGTGAAACCCGTGATGTACAAATCGTGCAATATTTCACAACCACGGGGTGCAACAGTGTTAAAGTGAAAGTGATCCGTTGCAGTTGTGAAGAAAAATTAACCGTGTACTCAGCAGTCGCACTCCTATCTTCAAAGACAATTGTTTTAATCATCGATCATCTGACCTCGTATACAAAAAAGTCATTACAGAATAATTCTTTTCTTAATTTCTTTTCTCTCTCTTCATGTTTCCTTATTTTCTCTGGCCTAAAATGTCAGTTTTGTAACCTGTGTATTTCACAATTTTTTACACTTCACATTCAACACGTTTACTTATGTATCAATTCAAATAAGCGATGAATTTATTTTAGATCAATTTCAAAGAGTCACATACCTCTCAAAAAGTACATATTTTTATTCGGTATTAATTTGTAATCGCTTGTTTATACATCTCAACGTACCTGGATCCAAGAGCACAGGGTAACTGTATATAAAATTTACTCTCAAAGGGTGCGGGCTCAGTGAAGTTCGTCCACCAGTGCGTCCCTGAATTGAGTCCATTATAATTCCAGGTTTAACTAGGTTAAGTGAACCAAAACAAACATAGATTTTAATTGTATTACGTAGCAGCTGATTTTCCCGGATTCACTGTGATCNATATATATATATATATATATATATATATATATATATATATCCCCAGTAAAAAGCTTGAGACTTAAGTATGACATGAGATTTTCATGGGCATCCTATCAGTCAAGTCACTTTTCAGGTGAATGGTTACTGAAAACTTAGGTCACCGTTGCGTATCTGCATAACGCAGTAGCTCAGTTCTGAGAAGCAAAACGATCATAAAACTCGAATTCCTCCCTCAAGGCAACATTTCACGCAGATGTGACTCCATATAGCTTCAGCTCGCTTCTGGAATTGTTGGCGAAACCATTATCTCCGTCAACTGTGGCGCTGCAGCACTAGCGAACTCCAATTGCGTTTCGAACGAAACACGATTTTGTAAAATTCAAATGGATTCTTCATTGGAGTGGCAAGAACAATCAAACGCTTGATGACCGCATTAAAAGTTGATCACCTCATCGGAAGCGTCAACAACACACAGAGCGAACTTTATGGGAGCGTCGATTTGCAGCGGCATACGCAGTCATCCAAAGTGCAATAGTGCAGAAAAGCTTTTTGTCGAAATTTTCTGACACTATTTGGATTATAAATTTTCAGAGCGACAGCACTAAGTGGAACGTGGAACCGTTATTCAAGCACGTGCAAACTACAAATCTGGTTGGGTCATGAATTTATACCTCGCGCAGGTAGATGTGTGTTTTGCGGATTTTATCTGTCTTCCAAAGAGCCGCATAAATCTACTAGAATCTATTTACACAAAAATAATGTATGGTTCGTGATGAAATATAGTGGGAATACTGTTAAAATACGAGACCTGCAGTGATATAGAATTATTTCCTGTATTATTTGAATCGCGTGGGTGAAACTTATTACTCTTTCAAAGACAAAATATTGAGAATTTTGAAGGAAAGAAATGCTCCCAAAGCGATTAAACCATTGAGATTGAAACTTATTCTTCGATTACTTAGTGTGTCAAAAATGTTACGAGTTTTTTGTCTCACGAGTTGTTTTTTTTAAATATATGTTGTCCATATTAAACTCGAAGAATCAATTTCACACATTAAAATCTGATTCTACTAAAATTCGACCATATTCGTACATTAGCGATTAAATATTGAAAAATATAAAAGAATGGTTTTGGAGTAGTACTAAAAGTAGGACCTTACACATAAAACGTTTGCAAATAAGAGTTCGAAATTTTAGATTCGACGTGTACAAATTTAGCCACAGAGTGAATTTTTGACTGTAAATCCTTGAAAGAGGTTATCCTAAAACTTACTGTAAGATATTGCCCTAATTTAATATAAAGTAAACATTTTTATCCTCTTGGTTCTCTGAAGAGAATTATATTTGATGTTCAATATTATTCTTTTATAAATCTATCTTTCTACTTCTTCGTAAGAAATACTGACTAGAAAATGAGCAATCCTTTTATCGTATTCTAATCATTTGATTAGGTAATGTGCAATCCTCTAATCGTACTCTGATCTCTTCCCAGCGGTGCCCTCTCGGTTAAATACGTAAACACTCTGAGATCACTTGTTTTAGATATCTTCACAGCTAATGAAATAACCTCTATCTCATCCTATTTACATATTAGCTTTTGAAATTAAGTTCAAACATTTCTGTCTCAAACTCTGCGAATCCGTAGTTGAAGTACGTGGCTCCCGTTTCCCGAAAATATCCCTATAATCTTTTGACATGTTGAAGTTGAATCGAACGTCTATCTTAGCTCTCCATGTTGCGAAGTTGCGCTCGTAAGAGTTGTCATCCGAACGCCTCTTGTCGCCATCGTCTCTCGTTAGGTAACGCAGTGCTAAGTACGCGCCACGACGCAAACAACCGAAGAAGCAAACGGTCGTGACTTCATTAGAGGGTAATTGACATGTACGTGTAAAACAGGCCTTGGCAAAGAATCCTTCCTTACAATTTATCACTGGTTGCGCAGTTTATCGACAGATGGCTCTCAAGAAATGGAAATTTTGTAGCTTATCCGATCATTAAAATGTGCTACAACTAAGAAATACCTTTTAGCTATATATTTGAATTTGTTATGAGAGTATTAAAATTTCTGTTCTATTTCTTTACAGCTGTTTTGTAAAAACGTATAGATAATACCTAAAACGGAGAAATTAGTTTCATTTATTTCAAGCTCAAGATAATACAATTTCCCAAAATTTTATATGCAAGTATTCTCGTTTGGTTGAACTATGGACCACAATGATGAGCGCTATTGACGTCTAGAGTTTCCCCGGTTTACTCATAAGTCATTCCTATATTAAATCGAGGGTAACTTTGTTTAGATGTAATCTAGATTATCGTTTTTACAAGTTTACAACTGCGGCTGTAAGCCTCAGAGGATTCACTTTTTCTTTATCACAGTCACTCGTGGGGACTGAGACAGGGAAAAGAAAAGCTACAAATATTTGCTGGGATGTCTCAATGGGAAGGACGGAGTGAAAACCCGGAAATTCTCAATCGAAAACAACTCTAGGCATGAGTTAAGAAGGGGCTATTTTTTATATTTATTCCCTTTATTTTCTTTATTAAAATGCTACGTCTCGAAGTTTCTACTCCTGCACTCGAATGGAGATGTGACGAAATGTTGGTATTTTAAGGTAGGTACAAAATCGACATTGTTCACGGGAAGGGGAGTGAAACTCCATAAGCAGTCTGGCCGATCGGGAGATCAGGGCTCCCACTCCCTCAGCAGTTCTGAGACTCCGGCACAATGTCTCAATTGTGGGTACAGATTTTTCTAAAAGAGTCTTTATTGTAATTCCCGTCCTATATATTATATTCGAATGAAGTTTACAACAACAAAAAGATATTGATTAATCTTCCTCCCCACTGAAATCTAATATCCTTTAATACATAGAACGCATTAGGGGAACATGCTTTGTAGAGGACCCTTAATTGAATGCCAATGTGCGATTATCACTAAACTGATGTTTAATTATCGCACCAAATACTGGGTTGCGATACGGAAGCTTTAATCCTTCCATCAAAGAATAGACTCCATTAATGGTTGTCCCAAAAACCGAATATTGTCGGGTAAATGTTTGACAATAAGATTAATGAGTAATGTGAAAGTCATAAATCATTTGTTAATAAATTACGATGTCACAAATATTATCTTAGAAAAGTTTTGTTATTTGAACATTAAAGAAATTTGTTGTTAACAGATTACTGATAAAGTACGAGATTACATTAACATGTTAATTTCAACGTTACAGAGTCAAAACAACATTCCATTTGTGTTTGAGCCGCGAGGTTTAATTATACTCGTTCGAGAAACACTAAAAGCAATCAATACAATATTTTCTCCTCAAATATTCATAATTTAAAGTTATTCGATCAAGCAACAAAATTTTAGTCACATTTAGTTTGTTTTTGCTTTTATTTCAAAGCGAATTTTTTTTTTACATTTGCCTTAAGGATTTTTTAGAGGGACACCAATTTTCAAACATATTTTCTTTCAAAATTGAATTCACCACTCCCATTATTAAAAAAAATGAACCGATGTCATGATGTAATATTGTGTGAATCACATGAACATTCTTAGAAAATCACAGGTTGTCTACTTACAATCAAGTTTTATTCCCCGTATACACATATTTAATTCCACCCACTGAAACTATTCGGCTAACAACATGGCAACACATTTCTCCCCGGCGCATTGCTACATGTGTCGCTTCAGTGAGTAGATAGCTGTTGTTAGTCGGTGTCTTTTTTTGTTCATTTTGTTTTGGCCTAGGGTCTTCTAGATCGCCTTGTCTTTAACCTGGTCGTTACGAAGCTCATATTTCTTATCTATTCTTTATCTCATTTTAATCCTTTATCGTGTTTCTTTGCCATTTGTTTCAGCAATATTCCCGTCCCTGCCACGAGGACGTGGATATTCATCTGCTATCCCGTGTAATCTCTCTTTTTAATTCGTCACGTATTATGCTTAATTTTGTTCATTTTGTTTCGCTTTTTCAGTGTCATCGATGACAGGGTAACGGTGGGTGGAAACTGAATATTTTAGACCCGATCATAAATAAATCAGAAACAATTTATGATTTTACATGCCACATACCTTGGACTCCGACTTCATGGGAGAGTCACTTTCTCTCAAAAAAACAACAACGTATAGTTGCATACTGGTAATCATGTAGTGGCAATGGAGCGATAATCCATATGGTTGTCAAATGAAGGCAAGTGAATCTTGCGTGAAAAAAAGGAGCCAGTTTTGGAGTATGTCAAGAAAACTTTGACTTGTAACGAACGATGTTTCCCACGAAGAAAAAGTTATTCTCATAATCTTATATATGATACACACAGCGATCTCTACTGTGGATTGTCCGTAATAACATAAGAGAGAAGGTACTGTTTGGTATCGCCCTCTCTGTCACACATCCTCTTGGAAGGGATAAGGTATTAGTGCGCAACGACTTGTGCGCAACAGCCAACAGTCAGAGGGTAATAATCAAGTTCCCCCTCACAAGTCGACGTGGGACAAAGAGAAATCCCTAACATCGTTTTCCCCTTTGAACACACAAGATCTCTGGATTTGTATCATATATGTAGGACACGTTATAGTTTTGGTGCGATTTCTCCAGATTTATCAGTACGAGTTTTTTTTTCTTCAGGTGGTCTGCAGGTCCTGTTTCTTGTCCACTGTCATTCTCGAGCATCAATGACACTCAACGTTGAATAACAACTGCAACAAACTCACTGAGTCGTGACATGTATCAGCGTGTCAGGAAGAAAACCTCATATTACCTTAAGAATCACCAATACTCCTTCCTCCGGATGATCACATTAAACACATGTAAGGCGGGAAATGAAACTTGATCTTGTGCATGTGAATTTGTAAGAGCTTTGCAATACTTTCTATTAATAAAATATTAAATAAATAAATAAATTTATTGTCAAAAAACAGTACAAACTGCGTATGACCACGTGGAGGAAAAAAAACTAATTTACTCTCCGGAAGCAAGCAAGGGACCATCCCATCAATTCCGATCAAGGGCCCTAAGGCAGAGGCGGATTCAAAAATTTCAGCAAAAGTTCCTAGATAAGATAAAAAGTTAGCTGCGAGTTATAATACTAATAGAATGTCAATATGTTTGTAATTTTAAGCAAAAAATTACATGTACAAGTTATTATCGAACTATAGATTATTTTGAGTATAGTGTTTAAAAATCATAAGAATTGAAATAACACTAAATTCACGATTTATTGTTACAATAAACACGCCTCTAGACAAAGCCTAGAAAACCTGTATGATTACATAATGATATTTTCAATAGTACACGGCAGGCGCATCTGCGCTCTAAAGGACGTCCTTGGTCTGGATGATAAATATATGTTTAAATACATAAAATAATATTTCGACTAGAATATAAAAACTTGGTCATGTTCAAAAATTACTACGCAAACAAGTTCGTACGGACAGAAATAATAAGAGACTGAATTTCCTACAATAGTGGCATTTTAATAATTACTTTTTTATGCTACCAATGCAGCTCAGTTCTTGCTTAGATAGTCCCCTACTCAGGATACATTACGCAATACATCGATAAAATTAATTAAACTTGGCATTTTCCTCTTGGAGAAGGGAGGTCCCACGAATATTCTATCACTTTTACGCATATCTCCCTCTGGTATCTTTTAAGGTGCAAATGACAACGAGACCAATTTGCATCAACATTTGATGTCATACGTACGCTTCTCTACTGGAATACTCCCAAAACTCAAAGAGATGTTGGGCAAAAGGTGCACTCTAGCGTACGATTCATTAAGGAAGATTCGCACTTTCTCCAGTGAAGCGTAGTATCGCAAGGAGACCAGCGAAACAGAAACGGGGGAAAGTACTTCAAAGCTATTCCAAGTACCTGACGCACACCCTCCTCCCCTTTCTTTACGTGACGGTCGACGGAATACAAACCACAATTAAGATTGGATCTAAAGCCTTGAAGGAACATCAGGTTGATGAATGCGATATCTCTAAAAATTAATGTGCAAATTAGGATACATGTCATTGAGACACTTCTCAATAATCAGTCCTTGACCCTAATTCAATAATAAGATAAGTTCATTCTCGTAACTATTTTATATTTCTTCGTAACTATATTATCATATAAATAATTGTAAGACGCGTAACCAAACACCAAAGTGTACAAGCAATTTTTAGATGTATAGAACGGTTTTACCAACGTTTACGAACTTCTTCAGGAATTGGGGAAGAAAACAGTAAATGCATTCTAAGAATTACTTCAAGAAGAATGCAGAGTTTTGTTACGATTTAAAATTAAAACCAAAAATCAACATTGTAAACCAGTATGCACACTGAATACAAAAAGACAAGCTGCAAAAATCTTACTTCCTTTTTATTAATTTGTAACCTATTGCATTCTAAGACACTGACTGATAAAAAGTTAGCTCATTGCACTACATCTACACTAAAGCGCATGAATTTTCAATACTTCTATGTTTCAAATGAATCAATTTCATTTTTAATTTACACGTGTGTGAAGACATAAGATGTATTTTGATATTAAAGACGACGATGATGAAAATGCATTAGTTTTCTGTTATGAGATATTCTGTGACTGCTTAAGAAACTACCGTAGAAACAGCATATTGTAAGGTAATTTCGACCTTATTCTCACCACTATGTAACTCATATTAGCAATGTTGTATCTTTAATTTTGTAACTGAACATTTTAATCTACATATAAGTTCTTTTATAGAAATTGGTGTCCACTACAATAGCATTTAAAATCGCATAACTTCACAATATAAATTAGCTACCCCTTCTTTTTTGTTATTACATAGTATCCTGGGAGATGTCACGAAACAGAAAGTTGTTTGAGAACTGTTGCTCTAGGTGAACGAAGCAGCAAATACGCAACAACTTACGCAAACAAACACGCAACGATTTCCCTGCAGGACACATCGAACACGAAACAAAAGACTGCAGGAAATCCGACCCCAAATTCCTCCTACCACTCGAAATCCGTCGCGAAAGCGACTGCGAATCCTAAACATCGGAACGCGAAATCAAAGTGCCGTACAATAAAAGTTGGAAAAAGGATCGGCCGTCAAGTCGAACGACATAAAGAGCACTTTCCACTGTCAATCGACTGGCGTTGGCCACCGCGACAACGCAGCTCGCATCATTTATTTCCGCGCCGATTGCTACCTCGTCTTCAGCACGTGCGGCGGACCTTGAAGGCCTCACGACAGGTGGTGGCTTCTTCCCTGCGGCGAAAAGTTGGCGACGGGGCATTGGGTGGAGAGAGGCAAGCCAGAGGAAAAGCCACTGCCAAAGACGCGCACCGGTTTCTGTCTTTAATTTTAGCGGAAATCAGCGTAGGGGTGGTAGGTGAACTTTATTTTTCACAGACATCGATTCACAAATTGATATTTGAATAAATATATTTTACAAATTATTTGAAATGAAGTAACAATCGATAAATCTGTTATAAATATAAATAACTCTATAATAAATCGATAAATTTTCTTGAAATATAAATAATTTATAAATAGATATGACCAAAAAATAGATCCAGAAGATCGGATGTAAGTAATGAATAAATATTTTTTTAGTTCCGCACGTCACTCAACTGGAAACGAAAACATGTCGCAAAGTATGATTCATTCTTCTAAAAATATTAATTACAAATATTGGGTATCAATTCGAGTGCGATCACATTTCGAAAGTAAAATGTATTTACTCAATCTATCTTATTTTTAGACTTGTATTTGTAATTAGCCAACAAGAAATATACAAAATAATTTGTGAGGGTATGGTATGGGAATTCCCAACCATTTTTGACACTCAAAGACTGCACTGTAAGGAGCCCGTGTTATGTTATTACATGGTAATATTACACCAACGAAATGAAATAATTCAGCCCAACCACCGTAGCCATATTTAAGATTTTCCAAAAAGGTACGAATAAATGAGAAAAAAAATTGAATTTTTCTAAACACATTTTTTTGTGGAGCTTTAGGGTTCGCCGACATTAAGGTCATTAGAGCCCTAAAAGTTTGTACAGGTAGGGATATAAGCTCTTATTGTGATATATCTTTTCGCTATATATACGAGTAATAAGCATTATTTTTCTTAAACATTTGAATTTCTCAACTGACGGCGAGAAAGATAATTACATAATGGGCTAATATTTGTCTCCAATGAAGCCGTGACTTGATTTTTTTCTATTTTTAAATAATCTATTACTTATGATCCTTTTTTTGTCTCGTTTTCCTTCATTATAAATCTTTCATTCGTACTAAAACGTTTAAATTGCTCGTAATTTTGTTGCATTTAATTTTTGTAATAGTACATCACAAAATAAAATGAATCTTATGAACTACGTTACGTACAATGCAATATAAATTGCATACCATTGAACGTGCAAGATGATCATGAGAATTATAGTTAAGAGCGGTTCAATCACCTCACCGAAGTCCGAGAAAAGGACCTATAAAATGAAGCTTTCTATTACTTTTTGTCTCACGCTCCTTCAAACATTCCCCGCTTCACTAGAATCTGCGGTTTGGAAACGCAAAAGTGATGCGACACGATCGCGCGTTCCCATGGTGCAGCTCTCGACCGTCCAACTTCCGAGTTGCAGCGTCACCCTCTCCTTCCCCCAAGAGACTTCGGTGATCGGGGGTTTCCATCGATCTCTTGCGCACTTTTGGGTCCAAATGGAGGTTCTCGAGCACATAAGCACCCGAGTGAAACTTCTAAAGAGAACGTCCGGAGAGGTAGGGGGGAGTATGCGACGCAGCCTCTTTATTCGGTCGGCACACGGGAAGCGAAGGTTGGCGGAATGGTAGAACGAAGGAGATGGGTATAGGTAGCGCACAGGTAAAAGGATCATAGTCTCTGAATAGAAAGGAGCTTCCATTCAAGGAGTTGTTATGCGAAGAGTATGTTCGATAAAGAAAGGGACGGAAGAAATCATTCCAACAACAACATGAAGAATTATGAGAATCGTACCGATAATTTGTCCAAATATGTTCACAAGATTCAAAGGTGAAAGTCGTTTATGTTATCTAAAATAAGATTGTGCGGGTGTCGATTTATTTCACAGAAAAATTTATACAGTCCTCAAATAATAAACTGATCATCAGTTTTTGGAATTTTTTTTCTCAGCACATTTGTGAAGAGCAATGATAGATAAGGATATACTACATCTGAATTTTAATCACTTCTAAAAAAGAACTAAAATAATATTTTTGCATGATCTTCTCAGTGACAGTATAGTGATCAATTCATATTCAAATACACGTCTGAAAACTCAACTGAAATGCTTATGTTCATTTCAAGATTAATGACAATTTATAGGGACGAAGTCGAGATAAGAAATTTACTTTTCTCATTCTAGAGGAAAAGAACCACATCTCTTAGTGTGTATTGTATTAAAGTTTTAAAAAATGAACTTTGGGGGAAAACTTCGATCGGACATCGTGAGAGCACATTTCTCTCAATCACATAACGCAGTTATATTTCAATTATATCAGGAGTATAAAGAAAAATTGTTGAAGTTATCTGCGATTTGTGTAATGAGTCACACTTTAAAAATAAGATAATATAAAATAATCAGGAATATAGTTTTAAAACACTTATCAGATTTATTTCTTCGGATAAGCAAATTTGATAAAATCAATATAATATTGATACAACAATGACAAATCCGAACAATCGTAGTAACTTCATGACAACATCGGGCTTGGTAATAATTTGAAGTCTTAAAATAACGAGACATTTTGAATGTTTAATTGAAAAAATATTTCATCAACAAATACATTTCAAACCTCACAATTTCCCTAGTTATACACAACAATTATTTCGTGTGGGACACCCAAATTAAGTTTTCCAGATCCTGGGAAAACAAATAAAAATGTTACCATTTTAACCAAATTCTTCGAAACTTCTTTATGTTCGGAAAAGTTCCCGGTCCACTGATCCCCCTATCCGAACTGAATAATTTGCCCTGCAAGATAGTGCAGTGAGATTCATATATTTGGCTAAGTAGTATTGGGTCTAGCAGCATAAATTGACAAAAAAACTAAAAACAGATTATTCCTCAACAAAATTGAAAGAAAAAAATAGACAAAGAGCATTCGTATGAGTTTTGTATATTGTCTAAAATATATTTTTGCATATCCATCTAATTTAAGAACAAATTGAATTTTTAAAACGTTTCAACACTTTTTTTAATGAAATATTTTAAGATGTAATGGTAGATTGTACATACACTTAAAGGATTTTTTCACACAATTTTAACTCCAGCTTGTTGAGATATTTGTATTTCTTTATTTATATAAGCAGGTATGTTGTTGAATAAATAAGCATGTTTCAAGAAATTATAATCGCCAAAATGAAATATCTTCCGAATAAATCGAGGAGTATTTGTAATTGACGTTATTACACCGTATACTATGATGCAACTGATTCACCCGTCTCTGTCAACTATTCTCGTGTAGTTCGGATACAGACAGTAAGGTCAAGTACAGCAGTTCGGATCAGTCGATTTTGCATTACATTTAAAATATACTTCATATAACATGATATTTTCAATAAAAACCTAAAACATTTATTAAAAACACACGATTTTAAAATTCTTTATTATCAGTCATAGTAAAATAAAACCTTTTCTTTACCTCATCTCGAGTAAACCAAAGGTTATTCTTTTTCTTTTGTAGAGAGTTTTGATAAATAAATGAATCGTTCTCAGCTCTTGCTCAAGAAGCAATACTTCGTCAACATTTTATGTACAAAAGAAGAAGAATGAAGCAACCTTGAATAGGGTCTTCGTAGAAAACATAATGCCACAAGGTACCGGGAAGACAGAATTAAGAAAGACACCCACAATGCGAGGAAATGTTAGGTGGGCGGAGGTCAGTTATAAATGTAACTACTCAACTGCCGTGCAGTTGCATATACACACTCTTACTATGTCTCGCTACGTCAGACTACATACACAGAGTATTTCATGAAAGATCAAGATTTTATTCTCACTTGAATGAAAAAGAGGTTGGTTGCTTCCATGGAATCTGATGGAGTCTCTAATGTACAATGAAGTGTTACATATAAAAGGCAGTAATCCAGTTTTAGTGTGTCTGAAACTGTAAGACGATACGAATATTCAAGAATTTATGAGAGGTGATATTTATATTTCGGAATGTTGTATATTATTTTTACGTTAACTTGATTGTGAGTTTCATTCCTGTTCGTGCAATATAATATCATACATAACTCCCAGCATCATTGCTTTACCGTAATAAAAAATAGGAATTTCTTAAAGGAATAAATAACAATGGTTCAATTTTAATTCAATTTTAATATTTAGCCTAGAAAATTTTTCTTCAAGAATATGAAATGGGTTTCTTAATTTTAATTTTCAATAGTTTCAGAAGAAAAATAAATCCCGTGTAATATCCCCCTTACAAAGAAAAAGTACGACGATACAATAGATTAGAATTTCATCTAACATCTTTAAGTCCTGATTTAATGAAGTCTATTGATAAATTGTAATTTTTCGTTCAAAAGGACAACCCATTTATACATTAAGAATTCCCCAGTCTGCAGTAATCAATATTAGGTGAGATTAGACTTTCAAATTAGACAGTTAAGTTGTCACCATTCATAATATTATTGTATATATTTTGCGAGAGAATGAAAGTTAACCGTCCATTTCGTACAATGAGAGGAATGCAAGAAGTCGAGTCTTCAGAATTTTTCCACAACTACACAACGAAAGAGCATATGCAAAGTTTTTTAAACTTGACCATTTTCGAATAAATTAAAAAAGACCATGTGACAATATTAGTCAGACTTTTACACCCAATATATATTTAATATTGAACGGAATAAAAACCCTGCAAGTCAAATAGAATAGCTTCCCACATTGCTCTTTTCATTTATATACTTGCGATCCGTCGCTCCAATCGAGAACGTTTAACCACACAGAAACCCTCACCGACAGAGTGAAACTTTGTAAAATAGAAAAATGTTTAACACTTTTTACTTGAAATGTAGAAACAGTAATCGTCAAAATAAAAATTGTAATCTCTTCAAATCTTTTTGGGATTGGTACCTTGAAATTCTTTTATCAAAGTTTAGCGATGATGGTCTACGGTGTTGTGTATAGATGGATCAGTGGATGAGTGGATGTATGTATGAACAAGACTATTTTTTTGGAAGAAGCGGAAATCATTTTTAGAAATATTCAATACACACCTTATTTCTTAACTCGATATAAATATTGTAAATAGGGAACGTTAATTTGAGGTGACAACATGGAAGATACTAATATAAGTACTCACTTCGCCAAGTAAAAGAAAAAAACATGGGAGACTTGAAAAAATGACTCGTTAAACGAATAATAAACTAATAATTTTTAATGTGTGCTAACACCTAACATTTGAGACGAACAGACAGAAAAAAAAAATGATTGCGGATATCAGATTGGAGAGGTTTATTTCCACTTCACTAATACCTAAGTATAATTAAAAGCGTTCCCCTTTCACTTACACTTCAATATAATTTCTTAAATTTGATTACATGTTCTCATTAAATTTTGTAACTAATGTACATTAACATTCCACATTCATGTTAATTTTTTCAAACTTTAGTTTCTAGAAGAAAGAGACAAGGAAAACTTAATGAAATCTGAAATCTCGATTCTGCTTACAGCATTACGCATTACAGATGATTCAGTTCAAAGAACGGAAAATTAAGAAAGTCAGAAGTAAACACTTCCAATAAAGAATACAACAGTCATGCGCATAACGCGGCCGGCTCACGTTTTGAGCGACGGCGTACGTCAGAGGAATGCTTTCTCATATCACACGGAATGAAAGGACTCGTCTATATTAAATTCCAAGAAACAACGCGGATCTAATCCTTGAGACGATGTGAATACGCAGTACTCAGAGATTTAAATGGAAGTGATTGTAGAGCAACTTAACATGAATTTATTTGAAAATATGATCAGGTTCGTGGTCAGAGGAGGGAGGGGTCTCCCCTACACTAAAGTTTAAGATTTAGTTTTGTACTTTTCACGTTTAAACATACGATATGTATAAAATATTATTTTACAAACTATAAACTAATTAAAAATGTGAAATACATAATTGAATAAATTTTTTTTTTCAATACAAGTCAAATAACTGTCAAGTTAAATCAATTTGTTGTGAAAATTCTACAAAAAAAACTAATAATCAAGAAAATTTTAAAAAGAATAACCACATAGGTCACTAATAAAAGCTAATGTCAAAATCCAATTACATAAGAACTTTTATAATTATTTTGTATATTCTATCGTACTCTTCAACGTTGTAGGA
The DNA here is from genome assembly GCA_002313205.1 of Laupala kohalensis. Lineage (NCBI taxonomy): Eukaryota > Metazoa > Arthropoda > Insecta > Orthoptera > Trigonidiidae > Laupala > Laupala kohalensis. The sequence goes on along the minus strand of NNCF01128304.1, from coordinate 255,879 downwards.
TAATTATAATATATTAGTTCTACTTCTGTAGATGGTAAGAACATAAGAAAATAGGGAGTTAGGAAGAAGCAACATAGTACCGGGGTTTCCCTTTCCGAAATAAATTATTCATATGATGCATTGCCAGTTAAATACTACTTTATCAGATCTGCAAGTGTCAGGGAAAAGAAATAATTCTCAAGAAGAAATTATAATTGCGACCTCGGCATACATATTTCTGAAGGTTTTATACATACGAGATTACGTACATATGTTAAGGTGAAAAAATACTTGACAGTTATGAACTCTTACATTAAGCAAGGGATTAATTATTCATAATATAGTTGATATATTAACCATATTATTTAACGTTACATTATGTTATTACTTTATTTCTCAGGTTAAGTAATTATACAATGTAAGGTTAAATAATTTGATAGAGGTTTCTTATATGCATATTACATGTATCCCATGAATGAGAATTTCATTGGAAATTGAAAACACTCAACCATTTTCATTTTTTAACTTAATTGAGGTTTCATCAAAATTTAATTTAGTGCGTTTTCAAGTGTCAAGTAACATGGAACACATGCTCTAGTAATGGGAACAAATATTAACCAGGTATTTATCACTTATGTACATAAGGAACAAATGTTCTAGCTTATACCAAATCTTAAGTCATTAGTCGAACTAAGTTAAATCATTTAATATTTAAGAAAGTATAGCAACAGTACTAAATAAGACCACGTTGCGTTATTTATTGGGAGTAAAGAACTATTGTTTCTGAAAATAATTCCCGTAAAATTCCATTAGTTCTATCTTGAATAGAGTTATATATAAAGTAAATTACATCATAATACAAGAATATATATTTGTTCTTGAATTTTAAATAAACCTCTAATGGAGTTTCTTTGTAAGTGTCTTTTAAGTCTACACATCTGGATTGATAATGTTCATTGTAGCTTCTTCAATATATTACCAAGAACAAGATGAAAATAACAGGTAAGTTGCCACTCTGATATATTAGCATATTTAAATTCACCAATCTTTATCTTGAACCTATTACCGGTAAAACAAATGCATACGTTTAATCTAAAATATTTACAGAATACAGTATTGGTATTAATTTTCCTTACCATATAGCTCAAAAACTCAAAATAAGCGAAGCATAATATATAGCTCGTGTGTCATTAATTATTTCTCGAATCTGTCGAATATTATAAACAAACTTATTTCTTCAAATATTGCAACGGAACTTGTCGTCTCTTATTTCACGCCAAACTAATTAACGTAGAACGAAGAGCTTAATCATAATCTAAGGAAAATGAAATTTATCATTTGTTAGTACTATTTTATTGATATACAATAATTACAAAGAGATTCGAACGCCTCTTCACAAGTACAATTTAGAAAATCAAACTTAGTCCTTCCAGTTTTTCCTTTCAATGGTCTAACGTAACACTCTTTTGACTATTTCATATTAAAAGAAAATATGTAAAATAATACGTTCTTACATGTAATACATGTAAAAGAATTCTAATATTACTTTAAAATACTAAAGAACGAAAAAATATTACAATTTTCTCATGCGAATGAAAAATACATGACTATTATTTGATCCCCAGATTTTTTCAATTGATTTTATTTCGTGAACAAATAGCTAGAAGACATAGAATAAATTAAATAATATAGTTTAAATGATTAAATAATCCCACGGGCTAAAATAAAATATGAATTAAAATCATGTAATAAAAACAATTTCTTACACCTTATTCTACAATTTGTTCTCATCTTATTTTATCACTCACCGATTTCCTAACATTTTATTTAGCGAAGAGTTCTTCATTAAGGGAAATTTACAACACACGAACGAGCACCGAGCTACACATTGCGAGATTTCTCCTACAAGACTGAAAAAACAACAACTAGTGATATACTAGACGTTGTACGTTCTCAACTTTCTCGCTCTTCCGTCTGTCTCAACGAAAAAGGGTTCGCTTGTTCGTGTGCTCACAATGTCGTCCGCACCACTGGATAATGGAGAGAGCGTCCTCAGTCTTCAAGAACTTGGATTCACTCGTGCGTACAACTAACATTTTGTCATTGTCCAACCGTCGGAGGTCCCTTGTTCATTGCAGCGACGAAATCATCTCAATACGATGACCAACCCTACGGTGTACGACTAATTTCAGTGAGTGGTTGTAATATCCATGAAGAGATTGTTCAACTCCGATTTGTAGAAACTTACTGGCTTACGCCGTAAACTGTTCACTCAAGTTAGGAGCGATTCATACTATGGTTGATACATTTCTTCACGCAAAATTCATTGGCTACGTATTTTGAATGATTGCATAAAGAAGTCAATATATACAGCATTGCATGTAAGTCTGGCACCAAGAAGCAAACAAAGCGTCATTTCCGTTCAATCATTCTAATAATGATTTTACTATTACGCTACTACGCAACTACCGAATTTTGCGTATATTAAATAAAAATTGAATATTTCATTGAATTGCATTGGGATTGTTTTCTGAAACTGAAATAACATTCCTACCACTGTGTTTTATGTTTAAAATATAGAAACACGAGATTAAAATATTTCAAAATCAGTAAGTGTTCATAGTAGTGGTAATATTATCCTTCTAAAGAACATGACACGTGACTTTAATAGTGTTCAAAACAGTGGTGGCACAAGCATCTGGTTTTATGTTTTACGTCTTGGGAGTTTCTCTCCCACCCTGAATTTTACAATTATTTTTCTGTGCAGAATACATATATACAACCTTGTGGTAATTTTCGGTCAAGGAAAAATGGCCACGAGCCGGTAATCGAACCCGGAATACCTGCTTTGATCGCAGGGATGTTAACCACTTCACTACACGTTCGCCTTCTACAACTGTACACCATTTTCACCCACACCTAGACTCCGTAAGACCTGAGACACTTCCCCATACAGGAGATAAGCGCACGAAAGAAATATATGCATTACCACGTAAGTTCGTGTGAAACAAATACTTAAGCTCACACAGCATAGTGAGCCGCCTGATTCACTTATCTTCTGTATGGGGATGTCTCAGGTCTTCCGAGATTAGTCTGGGTGGAAAAGGTGTACATTTGTGGAAGGCGAACAGGTGGTGTAGTGGTTAATACCCTTGAGATCAAAGCAGAGGTCGCGGGTTCGGTTCCCGGCTCGTCGCAATTTTCACCTGACCGAAAGTTATATCTTCTCCATGTATAGGTATACGGAAGAAATATATGCATCTACAACCTTGCTCGCTTGGCCTCATGTTTGTCGTATCTCACCATGAAAATGATAGTTCCCTGCGAAATACCTTAAATACCTGACCGTTAAAAGACTTGTAGGTGGATGAAAAGTAAGACAAGTCTTGGAAAATTAGATTTGTTAATTACAAGTTACTTATTCAAACCTCTCACGCGTACACCACCAGGTTGATACGCCTTCCGTCTTTCGAGAGTTCACATAGAAAGTTTCACCAAAAATTATATATGAAAGAACTATTTTTATCCGTATACTTCTTTACCATAATAGCTAATATACATCGAACAATTACTACGAATTCATCGAACAATTCACTGGAAAGTGGTGAGTATCCCAACAAAAGAACCTTCACCTCCCTGTCACAGACTTCAGTCGCCATGTAAGGTCCCCCATTAGCAAATACTCTTTGACTCTTACGCTTAACTAGTCACGCTATTCAAAAAGAGTGAAAACAGTTGTTCTGATCCACCTTGTCTTTTTTCTCAGGAAAATCAAGAAAGACAAGTCTGGATGCTCTGACAAGTTAGAAGTCAAGTTTTCGTTCCCATAGTTCCATTACATAACACAAGGGGTAGACCTAAACCAGAATATATTAGTAGCTCACACAGGTTCATTATGCTTATTGATAAATAATTAATTAAAATTCAGCCAGAATCAATTAAAAATAAAGGTTTGTGGTAAAAAATATACAAATGAAACGTAATTTAATGCTGAAGCAGCCCATTAACATACAAAAACAATTATTTGTAAAGAGAAGTATATAAAATTTATTTTTGTCTACAATACATCGATAGAATATTTTGACATAATAGATTACTGCTACATTTTGCTATTAAGGTGTGCATTTTGAATACTAAAAGATTAATTTTCATAAGATAAAACTATAGGAGTAACACGGCAAATCTCGTAATTATATTTTTAACTCATTATTTTCAAACAAAGTCGAAAGAGTCCAAATTAAAAGTATGCGAAGCAAAGGACACTTGTCTCAATGCGTTCTTTAAAAAAATACTGAAGTATCTTCAGTTTGGAAAAAATTCATTTAAAAAATATATAACATTGATCAGAAGGTTTCCGATCCACCGCAATTCACAGATTTTGAATCCTGAATATTTTATAAATCGAAGACGCCTACTTCCAGTTCTTTTCCGTCACTGCAAATTCACAAGGAATGTGATTCATAAAAAAACGTCACAAGACCGCACTGGCATTACTCAAATCTAATCATCCATTGTCTGGGTATTTATGCTAAGTAAATTATAAACTTGTTAAAAAGTTGATAAGAATGCCAAAATATTTGATATGCCGTGTGGGTCAGTGCGAATTGGGGTTTGGTGGCGCCTGCAGCGGCAGATGACGTGTTCCAAGGCGTTGCAGTGACGAGAACGCGGGGCAGAGCGATGCCGACGTAGGCGGTAGCAACAGCAGCGAACTCTGGCACGAGGACGGACGGACGGACGGGCAGTCAGACAGGCAGACGCGCAAGAGAGCGAGAGAGAGATACGAGAACGAGAAGCAGTGACGCGCGGAGGGCAGTGAGGGAGAAGGCAGGGAGAGCAACAAAAAAGAACCTTCCTGTGCTCATTAGGAGACGAGAGGGAGTGAGGTAAAGGACGAAGGAGGCGCAGCTCGGGGAGACCTAGCGCCTCCTCACGTGCGCGATGCATTTTCGGAAACGGACCCAAAATAGAAGCCCCCTCCTCCCTTAAGAGACGCGAGAGACCCCGCGACGGAAGCGCCAGCATACGTCGAATCTTGCTCGGCCCGCGTCGCTGCCTGCGCCAACAATCCGTGCGCCGCCTGCTGCCGTTGAAAATGCGTGAAGGTGATGAGGTAGTTGCTTTCTCTTGACCTTCAAGTCGTCGATGTGGCCGAAAGTCACGCGAGAATGTTGGTTGGGTGATCGCACAGCGTAGGAAGTAGAAAGTGAATGCAGGAAGTTAGATATGTTCAATGAAATGAAATATTCACGGATTTATGTTTCATGATGACACATGTGCATTGAAACATCATCCATCTTTAAGNTATATATATATATATATATATATATATATATATATATATATATATATATATATATATATATATATATATATATATATAAAATATAAAATGTTGCAGAAACAAAAACCATACATTACATTTTAACACATCCATTAGATTATTTTATCTAGAAATAGAAATTTACTATACTCACAGAAACATTCAAATGGTCCTAATTCAAGAATTAGCTAAGACAGATCAAAGAAAAAATTGAAATGTCAAACAAGTTTGTAATGTTAAAGGTATGATAATACAAAAATACTTAATTCCTAAATTTCAAGTTTCATCACATTGATTACCGGCGATTATTATGATTCGGCATTTGCTAATAATCGGCTTAGCTGAAAAACAGCAAAAAAAATTCGCTGAAAATAGCAAAACCTGTTTCTAACTGGACAATATTACATCGTTCACAATGTTTAATTTACCTGGAAGAAAGTGGCAACTCACTTCTTGATTTTGCAAGTTGTGTTTTCTCTTCAAATAGAAGGTGGCTCATGGAAGTAAGAAAATTCTATTTTCGTCGGATGTAAATACAATACTTTAAATTGCAATGTATAGATAACCAAAATATTTACTGAGTAAATGCAATAATACTACTACAAGTAAGTGTTGTCATGTGCATATAAGCTAATGTGCAATGTGATAAATCTGTAATAACACTTTTGCAGGGAGATTTAATCCCCGTAAAAACAATATCTAATTTATCAATGATTCAATTACAAGTGACTTGAAATAATCAAATCATGAAATTTATGTTGTAAATCATCACAATCTATTGGAATTGTGTGTGTGTGTAAATAAAGCATATATCCCTCATGGAAAGAGGTGTGGTCAACTAATACAAAGGAGAGGGACAATCAAATCAACATTCTCCTCGATATTGGGTAATGACGTCACCCACGTGAACAAAGACATGATTCACTCTATAACGCAGTTTTCAAAATAAAATGGCTTCACTGAAAAATAGTAATACCTCATTAAAGTTCATTATCTGAATTCTAAAAGTTCTGAATCAGTTTCTTTAAAATAGAGAACCAATTTATTGTATTTGAAGAAACATCTCGTGAACGAAGTACGGTCATTATAAATATTTACATATATTTATCTAAAATTCGAAAAGGAAAATTACTTCAAAAATAACATATCACGTGTCTCGATTAAAACTTTATCATTTTTTATAAAACATCTCCGACGAAAGATTTATATTCTTTTCTTTTTGGGTCTTTCTAATATAAGGAAAATATATAATATAAACAGGAAAATCTTTTCTATATTCCATCTGAGTGTACAATTTCTGTGGTGAACCAAAGAAGCTGATCGTAAATGTTGTACAAGAGAGAATTGCCACGGTCCAATGGGCAAATTGCGTGACCAACAGTGACAGGTTTTGCTGCAGCGGAAGAACCTGCAAAAAATGAAAGAGTGGAAAAAAGAACTCTGGCATCAAGTTGTTCTTCGAGGTTTCCTTTCCTTCTTGTGCACCAACCACCAGATGGAATGAATATTCAAGAGGAAATGCATAAAACTGATTAATTTGCCGCACGACGAGAAGTGCTTAGTCACGACTCCTCGACTTAGGCTAAAGTAAAATTGGGGTAAAAAAATTCAATGGCACAGATAATACGTGTCAAGAATAAACAGATCAATGAAATGCAAATAAATAAATAAAAAAACATTCCGCAAGTTCAATGTAAATATTCGCACAAAGTAGTGAATTTGCATAGTTATTATCGCTAATAAATGTTGCTACATGAATACGTTGGAATATATTCAAATTCAGATTTTGAAAATTTTAATTAAAAAACTTATAAACCTGTAAGTTGAATAAAATACTTGAAAGTTGAACATACTAAAACTTGCAAATATTCACGAATGTTTTTCACTGTGAATGTTATTTTGAGTCAGGATTATGTATTCGACCACAACTTTACCAAGAATGAACACTTTCAAGTCACGTGTACTGATGTGTATCCTGGATAACAGGTTAACGAGAAACCACGGAGCAGACCATTCTTCCAAGGTTACTTCCCCATCTACAAGAAACAAACCAGGATGTTGGGTTCTCTGAGGCCTCATTGACTCGCGTGGGTCCTTGAGGCACCATGCGGGACACCACCTCCGGTCGTCCAGAGACACCCCACGCTCCACAAACAATTAGCTCCCCAAAAGCCCTGACACAAACAACATTTCTGCGCACAATGGCAAGTCGGATCGGCGCTGACAAACAGCGCTAGCAGCGGCGCTGTACGGCGCGGCGTGCGGGCGAACACGCGCGCCCGAACCATCGCGGTAACGGAACTGTCACGACAGCTTCACTTACCAGACCGAGGTTGGTGAACCCGTGCTTCTGAGCGATCTCGTCGGCCGTCTCCGGGCCCCCCGCAATGCCCACCGCCCACTGATGAGTGTAATGAGCCGCGTGCCCCACTGTCGCAAGCACTAGCACACACATCACATTCATCTTCGACAGCGGTCACATTAACACCGTCCGGGGCGCGTGGGGGTTGTGTTGATTGGAGCAAGAGGCGGGCGCAGCAGGAGGGAGCCGGCACTCGGGAACTATTTCACCGCACTCTGCATTTCGATCGTCTTTGGCGAGCGTCCGCCCCGCGCTGCCGAGCCCAGGCGAGCCGCCACGCACACGCGCCCGCTTCAACGCTGCCTCGCGCCGCGGGGAACCCACTGTCTCGCTGCGGCTGCCGCTCGCCGACTGGCCCGTTCGTTCGCTCAGGCCCGGTCGCTCGCTCGCTCGCGCGCTCACTCGCTCTCCCTCCGCCACCGTTGCCGCCACCGCCACCGCGCCGCGCCTGCCAGCGTCCTGGCTGCACTACGCGCGACCTCGCAGTCGCCACCGCCGCCACCGTCGCCCCCGGCGAGCACTGCCGCCAACCGCGCGGCGGTGAACGCTGCCAACAGCATTCCGATACTCCCGGCCGCCCCGAAGAAGACGGCGGCGCGGGTGTGCGCGGGCGTGGGTTGTTGAGGGAGCGGGCGGGGGCGGGCGAGGCCGGCGCGGCGGCAAGCCATTGATCCGCTGCGGATCCGCCCCCCTCTTCCACGCCCCGCGTTCTCAAACCGTCTGAGACGAATCCCGACCATCCTTCGCCAGATATTACTATAACGACGATGGGTTCGCGAGGAGTATGCCCGCCCTCGCGCTTCTTGAGTCGATGCCTATAAGAAATCGCGCATTATCACATCTGCGTTCGTTCCCCGGTGTCGGTTCTCAGAGCGGGGACTCGGGTCGCGGGGGACACCGTCGTGCGGCAAAAAGTTATGGAGAGTATCTCGCAGAATATTTCTGAGAGTTAGCATATCTTATATCAGATGGTTTATACGTCACGACAAATAGGTTAACTTCCTCACCCGAAAAGTTTTTTGTTTTTTTTCAAGAAAATACTTGCATATAGGTGCATTTGGAATTATTGTTTGATAACATGCAGACCGTGTTACTTGCTTTATAAGGTATCCGTGGATTTCCTGTTATCGTAAAGCCGTGTTAGGAGAATGACAATTAACAAATACACGTGAAGCGTCACAAACCGAACCCATCGATACTTGGATGCTATGACATTATGTGCTTAGTGGATTTACTGTGTTCAGTTGAATTATTTATTTCATCGATACAATAAACGTGACGTAATATAATTGACAAGGATGGATGGACACTGGTTGTATGCGCACCCGCCTACACCTCAGTAAAAAAAAAATTACAGTCCCATTACATCAAACTAACTCGGAGAATTTGCAATGACATGCAAAAAACCGCGAGATTGTCCCGCTTGTGAATCGACTATATGTAGTTAGTTCCCCGTATTCCATAATCATGACTATTCGCCTGAATCAATGAGGAAAGTGGAGTTATTGTCCCCCATGGACAGTCACGTAGATAGGATTATTTGTATTAACATAATGCTCTCTGATCGAAACAAACATAGATAACAATTTGAATGTATTAGTGATTCAAAGGAAAATCAAATGATACATCCTGAGGTAAAATAGGGGACGTGATACAACTTTCTATCAATTAGGAAAGAAGAAACCTACATTATAACATTGTATTTTGCTTTATATTAAAAATATAACTTAAACGAAACCACTCTTGAGAAACAACTGGATTCATAAGTCCAGTAACATTTATTGAAAGTCACCAGAACATTTTCCATTCAATGTTGAAAAATCAGTTTTTGTTAACGATTAGTAAATTGACAGATATTGAAGATGATGTCCTAATAACACATATTACATATTTTTCTTTACCATGATCGGGTCTGTAACTAGTATTTTATTTTGGAATTATTGTTTGATATTTTTGTTACTAATTCTTAAACTATTTTAAATCCCTCCAGTTATTTATTTTACGTGGTTATTTAGTTAACAAAATCTCATACACGTACAGTCATTTCATTACACATTATAAAACTTTTCCGGGATTGTCCGGATGTCCAAACTACACTTCTGACAACAATAAATACAATACTATATAAGCCTTTGGCATTTTGAGTTCGTTTACATATTGACAGAAATATATCAAACATGCCACTCCAGAAAATCTTCATTAATGGAGCACAAAAGACGGTACATAAGTTAACTCTTAGAAGATTATGTAGCAGAAAATCCACTATGAATAAAAAATAGCATTGGTCAGTGAAATAGATGACCTTATTTTATCTTCGAGCAACTCTTTACTCATTTGGGGAATATTGATGTACTCTAGGTACGAGATGCATGATGTTTATTCTTCACTATAATGGAGAAGACTTATTCACGTTCATCAGTTTCAATATCAAACGGGAGTGATTCGGTGGTTGGAAGAATGAAACCAGGTCTCCCCTCCCCCCATGAAACTAGAATGTTTAAAATTTATCATCTGGCATTGTAATTATGAGTGACGCATTTATGAGTATATTCGTTCTAACAAAATACAGAAATACACTATGTATACCCATATCCCCCTTAAAATACATAAAGAGAATAATTATAAACATCAAAATGCATTTTAGTCATCTTCATGACCCACCATCCTCAAACCCAAATCCTGAGTTCTTCTAACAGACAACCTTACCATTTCAGATCGTAATCGAATAATCGTAGACGCCTTGCTATCGATATGCTATCACTTTGTCACATCATGAAAAATGAGTCAGCAATCAGATACTATTTGTTTTGTTTATTCCAAATTAACGGAAGTATTAGATATTTCTAGACAAATTAAGATTTACTAGAAACACCTAATCTGAATATGAAAGTGGTTTTATCCTAAACAAAAATCACACAATTTCGTCTCTAATCTTTCTCCAGAACTCCGTCCTGTCTACTATCATCTAGCCATGTATTCTCCTCTCAAACTCAGAATGCGCAAATATTTACATTTCCATTCATTAATGTTTAGGTTAATAGGGCGACCCGTGGCGCAGTGTGTAACGCGCTCGCCTTCTACCTCTGGGGACGCCGGTTCAAACCCGGTCCGATCCAAGTAGAATCCGAGGTGGTGGACGGNAAATCACCGCTTCAGGGGAGGTGCGTCAGAAAGGGCATTCGGCACCATGAGTATTCCCCAGCCAAAAATCCTAAGAAGCATCATATCCACCCCCATCTGAGCCGACCCCACATTAAGTGGGAAAAAGGCTAGGAAGAAGAAGAAGAATGTTTAGGTTAATAATTGTCCACGAATTTTCCAGAATTAACATCAATTCCCTTTCTTCATCAATTCCCTCCGTCAAGTTCTCGAATTTTATTGATGCCGAACAATACAATAAAATAAGCGGTATTCTCGGGTAGTAATATTTTAGCAAGTTCGATTCTTTAGAGATAAAATGGTTTTTGCTGTTAAAATATGGATGCCATAAAAATTCAGGGACATCCCGAAAAATATTTCCCTAGCTGTTTACAGGATACTTCCTAGCAGTTATCAGTGAACTTTGTTTGACGTGTAACTCATCGTTGTCACCTCCAGCTTATTGAGTGTCAGACGTATTTGTCATCATAAACGTGAGTCGTGCGTTGATCCACCAAAACAAGCAAAAGCGAGTCTTGAGAATGTCGAAGGACAGTGAGCCATGCTCTAACGATCGTATCATCGCTTAAGAAGGACGTTTTCTTTCTTTTACGCTCTCGTCTTCCGGAGAGCGTGTGATGCGGCTCCGTGACGGACGCTGCCGAATCGCGGCTCACGCACCTCCGCCCTTCCGGTGGCAGCACTTCCGCCGCTCACGTCACACGCGCCACGTCGCCCCACTCTTTCCTCCACTTCGGGCGCACCGCTACGTGCCCTCCCCACCGACGCGTTCAGATATATTCTCATAAGACGTAAGTGGGGACGACCATCAACACTTACGGTTGATGTATTGGATTTCCTGCTACAGCTTATTTATGAATTTTTGGAAACATTATTTCAAAATTGGTACTATGTAAGAAATGGCAAATGACACAGGAACACGAACCAAAAATAGGTGTGTTCCAATTATTAAACCTATGTAGCCTATCTTTATTTATTTTGACGCGCTGAATCCGAATTCAGAACTGCTCCATCACCCCACAGTTTTTTAAAAATTCCTTCTGTATTTAAGGGTGGTTTTTCGGTAATTAAAAAATGGAGGGTGATACCTGGATTCAGATTTGTCGTGTCAAAATGTAACGATGTTTATTCTTTCGAACAGATCAATTTTGTGCGTGTGCGCGTGCGCCTGTGTTATTGTACATAGTACTTTTAAGGGAACACTTCTCTTCATAATTCGCAATGAAAAAAGAAAATTAAAATTATTTGGGGGAAAACGCATTTCTTTTATGTTTTTTTTTGAAATATGAAATAAATTTCAAATTTTATTTCTTAAGATCGTGATTCAGTATCAAATTGTCATTCATGTTATGAAAGTGTATAATTCCAGTGATATTACGTATTTCGACTAAAACAATAATTATTATACAAAATAGAGGAATCAATATGGTATTCAAAACTTTATAGAAAACTTTTTCTAATGTTAAAAGTAGTACAGAAGTGAGCGTGATGTATTATAACCAATAATTTTCCAAGCTCCTTTGTTATAAACATTAATTCATATAAGCGTTTTTTAGCAGAACGAAACATGATCGTGTAACTTTCTCAAAGTTAACGTCATCAATTCAGGAGGGAGACAAGAGGTTAAAAATGTGCGTGTGTATGTATTGGGAGGAACGAATTATAAGAACAAAAGTTTCTCCACAAATGCTACATAATCCACAATGTTATAAAATTGTTAATATGAAACCCTTTTGCATTGTAAAGGCGATAGCTTAAGTTCATCTTCAGAAGTTTTACTGATCTCGCTCATATCTTACCTCTGTGAAAAACTCTGGCTGCATCAAAAACATGTTTACCTCGGGAATGAATGAGAAGGAGGAACTGTCCAATACACGTAAAATGATAGTTCTATAATGCATTAGGTGATTACCAACCAATCCATGATATTGACGAAGATGTGGAAAAACACAAAAAAACATTTCAAGAATGTGATTTGTATTCACATATATTCACTCAGAACATATATTTGAGTCTTCGTAATAGACACGGTAAGAGTAAAAAACGGAAGAGTGCTGACAGCGATCATAATAAAGTGAAATTATCATTTACCTTAAAAATAAATGAGTGAATGGACACAAATCACGATGAAATCATAAAGATTAACCTTGAACTCACATTTTTAGTCAACTGCATATTTTTATGACACGGAGGTGCTACTCCCACTTATAACCATAATTTTCAGCATCTTCTTGTAGACTATCAATCAGATGACTCAAAATATTTAAACAGAGATGAGTGATAGAAAATTTGGTAACTATCCAGTAGATATTATAAGTAGTTGACAATTGTTGTTCCTTATTTAGGGAGAAACGTATTATGATTGTACCCAGTAGCACAATAATGTTAAACCCGCCACTGCTTCCGTAGAGTAAATTAGTTTATTATCCTCAACTTTGTCAGACGTAGTTTTTAACGTCTTTTCCCGCAATAAATTATTATTGTACCTTAAAATTTACAAATATTTATCATGTACATTTATCGTGTTAAAAACCTGCTCCTCCTAGCATAAGAGTAAAACCGCTGAGGTTGGTAGTGAGGTATGTGACAATGAGGAAAGTTAAAACACCATCTTCACTTCTTTTATTTTGAAGTCAACCACAAATGTCACCTATCATATTACCCTTTCTTGGTCAATTTTGCTATTTTAACTTGAACTTATAACATTATTTATGTATACTCAATAGTTTTTTATACTGGTGGAAAATTTCAGGAGCCGTCCATGAATTACGTAACTCAGGTATTTCCACTTTTACCACCATCACACTTGCAAAGATACCTCTTACCCCTCCTCCAACAATCACGTAACGCTAACCCTACCACCCCCCGTTAATAAAGGTTTTTGTTTTTTGGAAAATATGAGTAAAAATTTTGATACTCTGACAATTCTTCGTTCTTCATTGCTCTGTGCTATCACTAAGTCGTTGAGTATGTAGATTACAGTAACACACTTTAGGTTAAAAGCTCCCAACAAAACATACCCTATGGAATTTAGAGTTACGTAACACCACGGTTAACAACTGCCAACTCCGCCGTAACGCACAGTCACGATAATAGCACCCCTCCCCCAAACCCATTTAGTGAACGTTCCTTAGGTAACCAGGAAGATCTATATTGTGTCACTCTCTTTCGCATGTACGGGCGCAAAGACACAGAAGTACTTTGTATCATTTACAATGAGCATACAAATAACAACAATATGAGAAACGTGCCCATTTCGTTAGCTCGTTTCCAAGGTTTCGCAGTGTTTCAAGCCAATTAAACAAACAGATTACTCTTCGATTATCTCATCGATCTTGGGAACGGCATATTTACTATCGAACGAATTAGACGATATTACCTATGCCTGGTCACCAAAATGCTGAAAGAGAAACATATCCGATACATTTTTAGGAGGTATAGAAAGGATTATTTGTTAAAAAATTCACTAAATTTACGTGAGTGAAGCCGTGGATATTCAGCTTGCAATGACATTGTATGAGAAAGAATTTTACAATTGTGAGGTATAGCTGTGAACAAATTTCTTTAGACGTAAAATAATTAACATATATACAAAGTGATCCCAAACAAATAGTAACGGAAACGCATGGCGAGAATCTGAAATGTAAGAGGGACAAATGAATATTGACGGTGTAAAATAGCTTCGTTGTACTATTCAGTCAAATTACGAACTTGATTGTACGGGATTTTACCCCATTTAATACAGATTGGAAAAAAACTTGCCGTTCTCTATTATCTCAAAATGCTAAAATAGATATCAGCTCTTTATTGTAAAGCTAAATTGATGTATCTTGGAATTGTGTGATGTATAACTCTTATTAAGAGATAGAGGGCACTAAGACATTCTGAAAATATAATGATTATTACAGCGAAGTACTATAAAATAAACACATTTTCTCTGTCCCATATGTCAATATCGAAGTGGTATTCCGATAAACAACTGAGTTACACCTGCACGTGAAGACTATGTAGCTAGCCAGAATGAAGATCTCCGTCTCTACGAACTCACAACGTTGATGCGGATCATTGCCTCACGCGGACATTTACCTTCCTCTAACCTACTAGTCAAGAACCCACATCTTTGCTGAGTACATTTTGTTATTGTTGTGCAAATATTATTTTTTAATCTCTGATATCTCTGATATCTCTTAAATCTACGATATCTTTCTTTAAACTTTTGATATCTATTTTATTTAAAATTTCATCATCTTCTGAATAGAATAGAACGAAACTTAAGGTCAAATTTAGGTATGTGAATATAATTGCAAAGTTTCACTTTCATACGACAATAGAGTAAGAAACAAACAAACCAAATAGGGAAGTGGCTGTTTTGTTGTACGTACATTCCGTTATACATGTATGTATACTCAAAGTTCGGAATGTACAGTCATCATGACTGAAGTATCCTTCAATACAATTTTAAAAAATCTTTGATCTCAAATTTCAAACATACCATATATAATTATATGAAGTCCGATTCAGTAAATAAAATGCGGAGAATTTGTCAATCACTTTGTCAATCACTGTCGAATTTGTTAATCACTGTCAATGAAATTGTCAATCACTTTTTCGATATCAGGGTCCCTCGCAATACCTCATTTTCTTAGAAATCAGCTTGCGTCATTACTTTATTCAACGAAGATTCAAATAATATTTAATATATTTTGAAGCAAAATGAATACAAAATTATTTCTTGGATTTATATTCTTCGTTTACATTTAATTACAATGTTATAAGTTTGCTATGAATCAACGATTTGTACTGTGGTTGTGGCTGGAAGTCAATAATATGTCATTTTTTGGAAATATTTACTGTTTCCCATGAGAAACGATTATTTTTTTAAATAGCTGTAAAAGAAATAAAAATGTACATCATTTCACGAATGTGGTCACGTTAGTCAATTTGCGGCATAAGTTTAGAGAAAAAATAAAATAAAGGTTATCTTTCATAGTATGTCTATTAAGGAGAAAATACAACATTGAGTCATACTACACATGTCTTTTTTATAAATATTATAGCTTTTTCATCGGCAGAAATTTATTTCATTTAAAGAATATTCAATGTTCCACTAATGATAGCTCGTGAAACACAAAATTACACTGTCACGAGTAATAAAGAAAAACATGATGGAACAGAAAACGCAATTGATTAACTTAATAGACAATGACATCAGAAAGCGTGCTATTCAAATCGACTGGCAATTACAAGATTAAACTGTTGGTTATTTAATTCAATATAGCAGTCAATTTGTTTGATGAAATATTTGAAATTAAAAGTGCAGACATATGTGAAAACGATGTCTTATTTTAGTCTTCGTAGATTTACGAGCATACAAACAACGTATCCAGTTTCTCTTTATATTGTAAATGATATTACTGTTAACTCTTTAAGAGTTCTGTTTCCCCTCTCTTTTGGAACGTACTCATGCATGTCGTGGATCACTTCAGGGTAGGAGTAGCTTTTTTCGTAACACGTACTTCTAAGTAGTTACAATTTTTTTTTTCTTAACTATAATTACTATAAAAATGAGCGTATGACAGAAATAAAAATAAATAAATAAAACCAGACGTGGATGATACTAATCTCCTAAACTCAGAATTTAATGGGATATTCATTATAGTCATTTATTTAACTGCATCGTTGTCTCAAGAGAACAGTTTCGAGTACGAAGGACTCCCGAGGAATCTCAAAGGGGAGTAACATCATTCGCAGCGCTCTATTCGCTGCTCAAGCATCTCGACTATTTGCTCAGCTGCTACACAACCGGCGCCACTAGCTACCAAACACCAACTCTGCAATCAACCTCCGTGCTTCAGCTGCAATCCGTCACCGCCACCGTTCGCCGCCGCGCTGCCAGCCGGTTCCCCCTCCACCAACACAGTCACTGCTGTTAACCCTCACGCTACCACAGTGTAACGCCCGATGTTGGACCTTCAGTGGTGTACTCACATGGAATACGTTTTCACTTCGAGAAATACTGTAGAACAATGGCGAGTCGATTGCCTTAACAAAAGGAGATGGAAGCTATCAGAAATGTCAGCTGCTCTTGCGAGATCTAGTACAGCTGAGCGATGTGACAAATGTCTTCATTTTGAGGGACGTCTCTGAAGAGATGTGCGAAGACAAGGTGGATGTCACCCTTCTCATAATTTTAGCAGAGTCAAGGATTTGATTCATTTCTTCAGCTTTTAAATGTGATCTCCTATACAAAAAAAATTAATTTCTAAAATATGATCTTCGATACATTAAAACACACGTGAGTTCAATGTGGTATCCCCATCATCAAGAATATTCTGATACTCTATCTGCAATGAATTATTACTTGTGTGTTAAATTTCATCCTGCAATCCATTTAATTTAATAACATAACTGTTCCATAAACAAATTAGGTTGCCATCAGAAATCGTCACACAGAATCAATCATTAAGGACAGTCGACCACATACAACAAAGCTGAATACAAAGAATGGGAAGAATGTTATAATATTGTAGTTACTCGGAGGAGAACGCAATTTTTAGAAATGTTCTTTAGGTTTATGCTACTGGTTGTGACCGATGTGAGAGCATCGCAGTTAAAGAAATGAGCATGGAGAAAAACTAGTAAATGAAGCTGGATAAGAATTGAGCTATGTAGAACTTAACCATCCGGTAATAATTTTGGTGCTCTCATTTCTTAAACTGTGCAATTGGACAAATTTGTGTTGTTCATATAAGAAACGTATCACTATGAAGGGAAAAAAAGAAAATGGGTGGAAAAGAAGATTATTGACAGTTTCTACAGTTCACGCGAGTCATACAGTGTAACACTTGTTTGAAAAGCTCGTCGGTCTTTCTTCGACGTATCTATTTACTGGAAATAGTCGTGAGGTATCACAGTAAACCCAATCATCATTGCTCTTCATTTTACGTTTCAAAAGTGCTCACTTACGGTGTAATATTGGCTTACGACAGCATCGTTGAATAGATTCGACTAACGTGACCACAGTCACATGTACCTATTCCACCATACTGAGGTTCGCTAGGTCAATGTCACCCGCGGATTCCATGCGGTTCCCACATACCTTGGTCGCCATGGTCACCATTCCAAACACTAGTCGGACGCAACGTTGCTCTATCGAGGCAATCTTAAGAGTGCTAATGTTTTCGTTCAAGTCAATGAGGATAGGGAAATCTTACAGCAATAAACACGTTTTCATCATACAAAGCAATGTCAAACTAAAAATTTAATTATATGGAGTGTAATTGAAAGAAGCGTATTCATTTTACAGTAAATTTGTTGGAAACATGTGCAAATGGATGTTACGTTAAACTTATTACTTCACTTAATATTTGTGGTTTTTGAAGTCCCCCTCTCCTTTCCACACGCACACACTTGTTACACCTTGTCTCAATACTTCGACTCTTCTCACACCTAGCGACGAAACAAATTTCAAAGAATTTGGAGGAAGTTTATGAAAAAAACACACTTTTTCTCTGATTAAATTATTTTGAAAAGTTAATGTATTCAGTTAATTAGCAAACGGTACCTGATTTCGGGGTGGGGGTGGGGGGGCTTCACCCCTCTCCTATGTTTGAGGTTTGTTTTGGTTTGGAGATGTATATAAATATATTCGCTAGAACGATATGCTTGAAAAATGTCATTATCCCCAGTTAATGATTCATCTATTTTACCACTGCTAATAGTTGTTGCGAACATTTAATGTATTCCTGCATCGAATGAATAAATATTTATTTTTCATATTGATTCAGAAGTCCTTGACTTTTCAATGAAATTTTAAACAGTCAAATAAACTACCCTTTCGAATTATCTTCATACTTGCGAATTCTAAAATTAAAATATAAAAATATGACCATCTGTCGCTTTCCCTCACAGATGGCTGAAAAGAATCTTTAATTCGAAACAATAAAACATTTGTCCTATAGTTTTCAATTTATACCGGACAAAAGAAACATTTGTATGCGAGAAATGTAAGACAAAAACAATTTACTTCTGAATGAAACAAAATCTATCAAAAAACGTATAAATGGTACTGGAATGTGATATTAATGAAGCTGTCTTTAATGAAATTAGTCGCTCGCTTAAGTTAATTCTACGACGGAAGAATATTTGATTTTGACATGTATATCATGTACTCCTTGCGTCTTTCAATCTTCCTGTTACACTTAATTATAATTTGTGAATAGCTCCTTCCCCCAATACAATGGCATAATATTGAATGAAAACTGCTAATATGGTTTTCTACAGATTTAGATAAGGATACTGAGAACCCTCCCTCGAAAAATACTGTACTTTAAGACATTCCAATACATACTCGTAAATAAATTATGAGTATTTCCCGTATATAAAAAAACCTACAGTAAATCCTCAAATTTTTAGGTTTTTGAAATGTGGTCTACTTACATACGTAGGATGAGGGCCAATAAGCAACAGAAGCAGACAATATTTTGACTCTTTTTAGTTATTGGTCACTTTAAGTTTACAATCACATAAAGAAAATAATGCACATTCATTTGATTCTAGGCATTTAATAATTAACTTACCTACAAAAAACCTGTAATACTAATTACAAGGAATCCCCTTAGTGTTAACGGCAAACAAATAAACCCTCCAAAAATTCTTAATACTAAGTGTAATTAAAACTATGTTCCCTTCAGTGTACGAGTTCTGTGTGATAACCCTCGCCCCTAGATAGTACTCAGCAGCACGCGCCCACACGGTTCGACCTCGCCGGCCGTGACGCAGAACTGCGCGTACACGTTATCACTGGAGCCTGGCGGCCGACTCGCTGCCCTTCACGCGATGTTTCTCGCAGCAGACACCTATACCGACTTTGTGCTGCCTTTGTGCAATATCCCAATTGGAATGAACGTGATTTTGATCTCGTACAAGATTTTGTTTGCGAAATGTATGGCTTTAGGTGCATTAAAATGGTACATGAGGCACGGGTTGTTTCTTTCTATAAAGTGTACGGCTTGGCCAAAAAAACATGAACTCACAACAAGAAACGCCAAAAATTTTGATGCATCTTCGTTGACTCCCTGCCGTGCCGAATTAGAATCGCGCATTAAAAGAACGATGCAAAGAATGAAGATACTTCATTATTTGTGCTCTGTGTCATTTAAATTAGTGATATGCCATTCATATACCCGCAGTACCATTCTACAATGAGTAAAAGGCAGCTACGATTGCGTTATTTCTAAAAAAAAACAAAGAAAGATTAGTTAACTTAAAACTAGTAAATACTTGCTTCTAGATTAGACATTTTTATAAAGTTTACTTTCAGTGCCGAGAAATGCATGGTTCATTTCAATACCATTGATTCCTCAATTTACAACTATTGCGCGTGATTAAGCAATAGTGCGTTCACAAGACCGCTTATTTCTATGGGGGACTAGAAATGTTTTACGCTGCAACTGCCAACTCCGATCAACGCTTTACAATTGTATAAGTTCACAAGTAAATATAGGGGTGTCACTTGAGGGAGACAATTACAGTTGCCCCATCCAACAATTATGAAATTGAAAATAAAAAAGATCTCTATTACTCCTAATTAAATTATCACAATATATACCATGTCACAATAATATAAACAAGTAATATATCATAATATAAAACAACACAAGAGAATATACCAGAAAAGTCACCAACAAATTTAATATTGAGTCCTACTATTTAATACTTTCCCAAATGCATTGAATGCAATACACTCTGTTGTGATAGACAAAATGTTTACTACAAATGTACTAATCCATTTATACTGTAGTTCGATGTGTCACTATCGAACAACACTTTTGTTAAATTTAAGACAAGGAAGAGTAAAAAAAGTAATTCGAAACATTCAATTTTTTTTACTGAAAATTCATTAATATTATATTAGTGAAATCAGAGGCATAATACTAATAATGAGAAAGATATACTGTAGCAATAATTCGAATTTCTTGTTTTTTTTTGTTGGAGTTAGTTGTTACAACTGATATAAGATAGTGGAAGAAGGAGTGGACGGGGCTCAAGTGCCAAGTCGTTTAATTAACGCTGAAGACCCAAGTTGTAGTGGTTCACTGAGTGATGAACAACGTGTATGAGGATCAGAGGAGAACTGGTCAGAGGTGGACTAGTGTCTGCTGCGAGAAACATCTCATGAAGGGCGGCGAGTCGGCCGCCAGGCTCCAGTGACAACTTGTGCGCACATTTCTGCATCACGGCCGTCGAGGTTGAACCGTGCAGGCGCGTGCAGCTGTGTACTACCTTGGGGCGAAGGCTACCCCACAGAACTCGTAGACTGAAGGGAACATACCATAGTTCATCGCTCCATAGTTCACCCCCGATAAACAAATTCATCATGAACTACAAAATCTTACTATGGTTGTCCATCTGATTTATCTCTCCACAAAATTCTATAAGCTACTTCCTTCGTGTCCAAGTGCAACATATTTCAATTTACGACAACAAGCAAATGTTCCAAACAGAATTAAATCTTGATTTCCCAAAGACATATTAAAACCCTCATGATAAAAAAAAATCACTATCTAGAAAAATTATCATTAACTTCACTGTACCTATCTATTCTTCTCACTCCCTCTTTCTACCACAAGAAAACTAAAATAAATAAGCTATATTTAATTATTTCACGTGCTAAATAAAGCACTCAATATCGAGATAGGGAGTTTAATCAAAATTCCCTGTAAATATTAAAACCTCTGTAAGGCAGGAAAGCACATAGGAAAGTACCTAATTAAAAAAAACAAGTCATTTTCCTCGTATTAGGGGATGAAGCAGTAAGAATAACAATTCTTAGAATCCAAAAGCGTGTTCTTCCCACCATGTGTTCCCATTACAGCGATTGCTTTGCTGGATGTTTTGAACTCTGCCAACATTTGAATTCAAATCCCGCTCACATTGAGTTTGTGCACATGATTGTCTCTCCATAGGTATCTTAACAATTTTTTTTTTTTACATCAACCTGGTGCTTTCAAGTTTCGAACTCAAAATTTTAAAGTAAGATAATTATTTTCCCATTTGAGGGGGAGGGCAGCAGTGCCCCCTATGATTCCCCCCCCCCCACGAATACGCCATTGGTCTCTATCTGTTTTTATGTTTCAAGTGTCTTGCTGTTTGCTGATATGTATCATTTCTTTGATTAGTCTCTTCCTATAATTAGTTTCTGTATAAAAAAATTTAGTGTTCTTGTGAAGTCAATGATATGTCCTGTGTTGTGTGCGTGTTTTGAGGGCACAATGAGGTAGGTCCTGTTTGCAATCATTTTCATGTTGTTTCATCCTTTTTTGTAGGAACTGAGAAGTTTGTCCTATACACGGCATTGCATTCATCACATAATTGTATAGTTGACATCAATATACGTTTCTGAGGAAATTCATTTGATACAATTTGAAACGATACAGTCTTGTTTGAGCCTACACGCACACTGATGACTCGACTCACACACGACTGCCTATGAGCTGTCTTGCGGCAGTTTGTCGCGGTGTGCTCAGTGCCATTTAACTCATCATTGGTCCTTTGTCGTGCCACTAGTATGCGCAGTTCCATTGCTATTAACGGCCGCTAGAACAGATGCATCGTTGCGTTTAAGGTCGCTACAGTAAGACTCCGGAGATCACAGAGATTCCAAAA
Organism: Laupala kohalensis; assembly: GCA_002313205.1. Classification (NCBI taxonomy): domain Eukaryota; kingdom Metazoa; phylum Arthropoda; class Insecta; order Orthoptera; family Trigonidiidae; genus Laupala; species Laupala kohalensis. Next base: position 233,389 of record NNCF01128304.1, on the reverse strand, counting down.
AGAATTATCTCTAGTAAACGGTTTACCAGTGCGTCCGAGGGAAGTGAAAATAATTGAAAATTGCTATTGTGTCACATCTTTCTACGATGTAGTACATACTTGTTTCATTAACATTTAAAAAAAATTTAATTTTACTGAACTGGCCTTGTTTGTTAATAACGTGAACATTATTTCAATGTTAGGGAAATTGTTTTTTATAATCGGTTATATTCTTGAGTATAGCCCACCGAAACTTGCCTCCTCCTCCCCTGAATACTCAGAAACCTTAATGAAAGACAAATAAAGACATGAATGTAATGCAAATTTTCCTTGTGTACATCATACATCTGGCCTATAAATTCAAACGCGAATCTAACATAAATTTTACTAATTTGTAAGCTCTTATTGAAAATAAATCAAATGAGGCTACATTACGCTACTTCAGCATTTTGTCGAATTACCATCTGCAATATACGCTTGCTGAGAAATATCTGACTAACTTAAATATCTCTAGAATATTTAATAAGGAGGTTCTGGATATTTGGTTACGTCTCAACGCACTTATTGCGGTGATGAGATTTATCTACTTTACCTACATCAAATAAAAATGATAACATTCACAGTGGACAAATTTCTGTGCTGATAACAGTGCAATTATTGAATAGTGAAATCACTTATCCTCAGGAAGAATCGTAAAATTTTCTTCCCATTTCCATAAAGCAAGATCTTTTAGCAAAGAGTCAAGTCCTTCCCCCCACCCCAAAACTTGGCTGCACCCCAGGTTATGTCGACTACGATTTTACGTCGACATTACGACCTGGATTCATGTTGTAGAACACGTACTTTATGTCTTAAAATTCTCAAAAATTTGGTTTGGATTTTGGGGATTTTTTTCCAAAATATAATTAATGAAGAAAGCTCTATCTTTCGAAATACAAATTTATAAGCAGGGAACGGAAAAATTCACAACTTACAAGAAATGTGATTTTTCCACGAAAATTTGGGAAAAACGCGAATTAAGACAATATGCAAAAAAATGCGAAATGGGGCATTAAATAATTTTAAAAAATCAAAATTGAAGGCATTAAAAATGTGTAAACACTAAAGTTAAAGTGATAAACACTAATAATTCATGTAAATTAAATGTTCTAAAGGCACACAACTGCCCTTTTCACTTCAAACGTAATAATGTACACATATGTGAATTCAAGAAAACAGTGCTATGGTTAGAAAAGCGCTTTTGGGCGTAATTTTTCCTTATTTTTTGTCAATAAATGATATATGAGACGCATTTTGCACTCCTATGGAGAAGTCAGTGGTATTGAGGGGTATACCATGCATTCGGTTGAGTGTATGAATTAAGGGGTTGATTCTGGGTTACTAGCTTGTTACCTCACTTTCCCATTCAAGAGTTTGAGAAGTTGGAGGCATTTTTCACAATAAAAGTCTGTTGTGACCACAGATCGAACTTAAAAGAGGATAATGTTTCATTTTTTGGTAGTATTTCATTAAGTAAATGTTGAAATGTTGACAAGCTTTCTGAAAGAAGGTACGGTAAATAAACAGGCATTTGAAACTTTACTTTTTTAGTCACTTGCATGTGACTAAAAATTAATAATTTTACTTTTAAAGAAAAATCAACAAAAAAGAGTCAGATTCGTTTGTTATTAAATGGTTGTATGTTCAAATGAACTTATGAATTTAATATAGTATATTTTTTTGTATTCTGCAGACTAAAACTAAAGCCTACACTATGAAATATGATTCTACGTCTTCAGAGGCAAAAAATAGATGCTAATATTATAAAAATAGATGCTAATTTGGTAAAAAATACATACATTGTATTCTGGTCCCTATATATAGTAAGTGCAAAAATTATATTTTTCATCAATTGACCGCGAGAAGTTTGTGGCGTGTTTCTTTGCGTGATGGCTGTGAAGACAACTCACACCGCAGTACTTTATGGCAATTCCCTTCATTCTACTTCGTTCTCGCATCCACCCCTTCATATTTGAGATGATGGGCGAATGGAGGAAGTCGAAAGTAATCAAAACGGGAATTACTTCCAAAGTTATTTATTTTACGCCTTTTGGCGAGGATCAGGCCATGACGCGTGTTCTTCCGCCTAACCATTGGACATGGGTAAGGAAATTGGGAAGGAAAGATGTTGGGTTACAGGGGAGTATATGTCACCGACCCAACAATTGTCTGGAATATATGGGGGGAAACCCCAACTGAAAACCTCACGTAGTTTGGCCGAGCAGGGTTTGAACCCTCGCTCTACAGCTCAGTGGGATAGTAATTCCGAAGACGCTACCACTAGACCACCGCTGTCGGTTCTTCAGTTTATTACAGTTCTTGGAACTGGTCTGCTTTTTCTTTCCACTTAAGTACCACCCAACAATCGTTGGAATGTGACATTGTGAAATAATTACAAGATTTTGATTAATCAGTTCTTCTAATTTACAACATTCCTATGTCGTTGCTATTTTCAAACCCTACTTACGAAACTAGTTTTACATTAAAAGAAAAAAATCCCGTTATTTCAAAATGGAATTAATGAGAATAAGATATAAAATTATGTAACACAGTTTTAGTCAATATTTCTTGAAACATATGCCTCACTTAACATATCGCCTCACCTTGGCAGTTAACATGTTTTCCAAGTATCTCAGAAATCTCAGGTATCTAAGTAATTTTCCAAGTAAACAAATCTAAGCAGCTTTCTCGAAAATGAAGCAGCATATTATTGTAGATCGATGTACTGATGTGAATTTATTTCTTTGAACAAACGGTACTTCTCGAAATGTCTTTTTATCTGTCTCGGAATTTTCATGTTTCAAGCAGATGAAGGAAGTATATTTTGAGGAATAATTTAATAATACATACTATCAGAGATTATTTAAGTCTTCTACTGCATCCATAACTACTGAAATCTAATAAGGCAGGCCTATCTCAAAAATTGATTTAAGGTTTACATTAAAACAATAATAAGTATAATGGGGACGCTCGTATTACGTGCATAATAGTTTTAAAATATTGAATAGTAAAATGTTTTCGACCTGTAATCTTCCGTAGTGGTGAATGTCGTCGCGTGATCTAAGTCTTGATGCCATGAATCTCTAATTGCAATCGTAGTTCGCACTCATGTTTTCAATGAATAAAATGTTGTGTTCTTCATCGACCTTTTCCCTAATAATGACAGACGGCGGTAGGTGGTTGCTTAGGAATGCCTATTGTAGCCGTTCATAAATCTTCCCGTCTAGTTTCACACCCTTTAATTTCACTGGGATTAAAACCCAGTCATTATCGTTCAATGGCAGAGAAAAAACGACTGATTTTTGACGATATATTCTTCAAAAGTTCAGGTATTCAACATTCCTCTGTACCTTTGACGTTCGTGTTCCAAAACACAATGATTTCTTTTTCAAATTACATATTCTTTACTGAAAAGTTTTTATACGTGGTATATATTTCATTTTCTTATAGAGGAACCAAAAAAGAAAATTATTATTATCCACATCGTAAATGTTCTAAAAAATGACCAGGTATTTGGACCTAAAATAATGACGTCTTAGTAAAAGATGAACGTTAACTACATAGGATACCAAAATTCCAGGAATAATATTATTGGAATCCTGGAGATTCGTTTAATCATAATAAAAAAGAAATGGTAGTTTTTATATTATAGAGCAAATATGTTTCTTATAAAATAATTTTAGCGACAGAAATTTTTTTCGTGACAGAACCCACAGAACTATGATGTTGAATCTCTGAAACTAAAAACAGCACACATGGATATGGTAATGTAATATATTTGAAACAACTATGAATTAAAACGATGATTAGCAAGGAAAAGATGGCAACTATTTGCGTTCTGTTATTTTCTCACTTTAATTGTTAATTCAGTAAATCGTAAAATTAATTCAAAGTCAAAAAATAGGTTCTGGGATCAATTATATTTCTTTGGGGTCTTTACTAAACAAATCCAGAGTAATTTCAGTATTGCTTTGCTTGGAATAGAAAAAGTGTTATTTGGTTCACCCTTCAATAGTGAAAGCACAAGGAAAATGACGACACCTTCTAATCATCTTTTTTTTAATTTTATAATTTATGTGATACTCATCATGTAACACAACAATATTTTAAGATAGAGTATAACCTTTTTAACCTAACACCCATGGACTTGAGGCGTGCCGGATAGGGAATATTTTCCGGACTACAGTTTTTTTCTGAAAACGAGACTTTTCGTAACTATAAAAAGACTAGAATTATAAACATTTTTATCGTTATATCCAATATTTTATATTCTTATCATTTACTTTAAATTAAAGATGATTTATGTTATTTTCATGATAATAATTTAATAATGATAATAATACAATCTTAATTACTTCCATGATTAATTTGAATAAAATGTTGGAGATAACGATCAGCAATAACGGTAAATGTGGCGAAAGTTGATTGATATAAACGGAACGTGACCCGGAAATTCATTGAAAATAGCAATTTTTATGAAGTAACTGTCATTGTTGAAGATGCCAAATATATATCTTTCCAGATTATAGAAAGTCGGACTTAAGAGCTTTTACTGTATGCAGTGCTTGGACGTTCAGCAATATACTATAAAAACAAAAATGAGTAAATCAATGTTTTTTCTTAATTTCTGTGATCTGTCGAACTGGCCAGTTAATCGGCCCTTTCTGTCTTTCATTCTCTCTTTTTTTTCTTTGACAATCGATGACCCTTAAGATGTACTACAATCCTTCTAAGTCCCATCCTGAAGTCAATTTCTCAAGACGCGACATCCCCTTGTCAGCCTAGATCTATTCTGAAATAAAAACAGAATGAACGTGCAGCTTATCACTTTCAACACAACTACGTCACTCAAATCACATGACACAAATAATGTTTCATTTTGAAATGTCATTATCTCCTCGAAGCGTGACGATGAGTCTTTCCCTTCCAGAAAGGCCACCCGAGGCGTATTGAGATGAATAAGTTTGCATGGTTCTCAAGTTAAATTTAAATTTCGAGTGTTTATTGTAACATAAAATTTTACTACAACGTTATTTAGTTGTGTTTAGAAACCCAGGTAACATTTAAATACAAAAACGTTTATACATAAAGATAATATTTATGCCATTTATAAAATTATTTTATTTATGTTTGATGATTTTATAATATTTATACTGTTTTTATTTGTATGTATTTGTTTAATGGTTTTACAATATTTCTTTTAACACTGGAGATATAGATAAAATACGGAAAGAGTAAATTGTGAGTTTTTTAAATTTATGTGTAGTAACTTTTTAGGAGCTTTAACGACACAGAAATGAAGAACTAAAATTACATAGAGCAAAGAGTCCGTTGACATTAGTTTGTATGTAATTTATATACATAACATATCTATGTATTATAAGTTCAAAAACTTTGGATTATTGTACGAATGCAATATTTTTATTTTTGTTCGCTTAGTAAAAGAACTTTTTTGAAAAACCATTCAATTTATAAATTTAGGAATTTTGAATCAATTTTAATCTTGAACAAGAGGTAGTTTGTTAGTCAATTTATGTGAGCCACCAAGTGTCAAGGTGAATATGCACAGTTGAATGTACAAGGAATATTTTGGGAATACCAAGTTTGAATATTTCATAAGTGTAATTAGTTAAACAAATCTTATATACTTTTCATTATGTAAATTTACATTTACCAAGTGTTTACTATTAATTATATTAATTTTCAAGTCTTAACTATTTATAGACGGATTTAATCTCAGCAATGAGACCGTCTTCAAAACCCAGATATTTTATGTATCAAAATATTTTACCACATAGAAACATTAGGATTGTTGTTGACAAAATAGTGACAAAAAAGTCTATTTATAAAGAGCTATTCACTAAATATGTATGATTACTAACTTTACCAAGTCTTTAATATTTGAAGACCAGAAGCTATGCTTTTTATGGCATTGAACTTACGCATGTTATAAACATTATAGGTCACTGATATAGCGTATGAATACACCTTTTTTATTAACAATGTATGTTTTATTTATTTAATTATATAAATGAAGCTAATAAATAATTATTAATGTTTTTCTTCTGACACCCATTTTTTTCTGTTGCTCTTGGTAACACTGTGTGCAACCGTACCTGACTTCCAAGTAAATATTTATCTTTGATTTGGTCAAAAAATGAAATTTTCCTTATCTTGGATGAGTTAACATGAATTATCTTGCATGCAGATGGTGCACGTCCATACAGCATAATCATTGTATCGAAGTTTCTTTTCCTTCTGAAAGGCAAAGAAACAACGTGCTCTTGACAAAGAATTTAATGTCTGGGAAAGACATGTGAAAAACTCACAATTTCTCACGATAACACTTCTAGACAATGAAGTTCAATAATAATGGAGAGACCAAAAACCGAGTACAGCCGAGAGATTAAGTAAATCATACTTAAAAATATTACGTAAACTTGTTTATATAAAACAATCCACTATCGAAACTTTAAGGCTCAACTTTCAAATTACAAATAAAATTAAATGACAATTTCTATTATTTAAAAACACATGTGCTTGCATAAATGTGAAGGAGTGTAGAAATGTGTGCTCCACTGTAAAGGAAATCATTATTTTGTTTGTTTTCAGGTACAGGTACTATAGAATCATACAGTGTCTTTTCAAAATTTTTGTTTATTCTTACACTCACAATTATAAAATATGATCGCACCCTCTGTCACAGTCTATTGACATAGGTAAATCGTGTCTATTTACACACATCATTCCCAAATCTTACAATTAATAGATCACAGAGCGGATATCCGCCACAGGCAAATAGTATTTACATTAATATCTTCCTCTGGACCATCTGTATAAAAAGAAACAACATTTCATGCGCACTACATTCGAGGTGTCATGGTGAAAATACACATATTACTGATATTGCCCGTATCACATGATTGTCGACGTATATTTAGTTGATTCAGGTTTCAATAAAAAAATCCTTCTTCTAAAATAAATAAGTTATACTCTCTGAATTAATGTGTCCAAGTAAAAGATACATTCTTCGTTTCGTACTAATTACTTCTATAGATTACCACACAGAATATTCTTCTTAATACTTGACACTAATGTCGATTTCTAATATTTTACTAGTAGATATCCCACGTGTACGTTTTCCTGAAATTACAACATACATTCGAAAGTTTGAATTCATAATATCAGTTAAGATTACCAGTCGATCTTACCAAGCATTGCACTGGAGTTTGAACTATCTCTTTCCAGACGTTTGACCCAGTTTCAGGAAATTTGAAATATCAAAAGAGGAATATCAAAAGACGAAAAGAGATAGTATGAATAATATAGAATAAACTAAACATATGTTTTTATAAGGAAATATCTTATAATAAAAAAGATTTTATTGATGATGCTCAACTATCATTGTAATTACAATTTATGACTATGCGAGCTGATTGCCCGGCGTTCTCCACGGTGTTATATAAAACCCATCTCCTTTTACTAAGAACAAAATTCAATAATTGTAAAATCAAAATACCTGTTTATACTTATTTTTTAAACATACATATAGCATCCTTATTTTACAAATTCATAATAATGAAAATGTTAATACAAAATTTGATTCTATAGCATTTTGAGTTCCTCCTCCAGCAGCAAGTTAAAAAAGTCCTTGGATGAAACCACCCTTCAGCAAGCAACATGAAGTTGATACCCAGACAGTATTGATCCGATGTAAATCTGTCCTTTTTACAAGCTTTTATTTAACTTCATCTGTAATTAGTTAGTATTTTAGGGACAAATCTTATCGTATCATTACGAATAGCGAAGGAGAGAAAGAAAAAGAGAAAACTATGGGTAGACTGGCTTTTCCGCTGACTGCAAAAATTTATTTGCTAATCATCCAATTCATTTGAATTTCCAGAATGGAACCAGTCTTCATGGTAGAATGATTTAATTTCAGAAATACTTTTTCTGGAAATGTGATCTAATAATACAAACAGGAGGGAACTTATTAAATGATAAGTACGTAATAATAAGTATTGAGATATTCTTTGTATGCGAAACCCACTATAAAAAATAACCGAAAATAATTTTAAATGATCGATTCCGTAGTCCTTCACAAATTCCATTAATCCAGCGCTAAGATCTTTTCAAAATCTCCCAATAATGAAAGTTTGTGCAAAACTTCGAGGTTGTGGTGAGGGAGTGGTTGACATGTTTTCTAACTTAGTTTCAAATAACTTCCAATAAATTGTTCAATTAACACTTTTCAATATGTGTCAATCCAGGAGGAATGTAATTTGAATAAGTGATATTATGATTTGCACCCTAATTTGCGGAGCCACCTTACCTTAAAATCCAAGTACCTCAAAACTAGTCCTCCACAACTGACGACATCAAATCGTGATCATTTTGGGGAATTAATTCGATTTCTTGTCTTATATACCGTTATTCTAATCCATTTTTGATCATTCTCCCAAACTATGTGTTATTTTAACCTGCTTTCAAGCGTCATAAGATATTTTACTCAATTTTCCGCAGCGGGTCCTTAAAATACATGTGAGTACGAGCATTAAAAAAAATCACGTCATTCCGTCCACACACAAATTGTGGAACCCATTTCTGTCACAAAATTTGCCAAAATTTCACACTGTGCCCCATCTAAAAAACTAGTTAATTTTCGGATTTTTTTAGATCCTACCAATTATCTGCCAAACTATGCTTCAGACGAAAACTTTACATCATATACTTTTTCAAAGTACAATAAATTTATTAAACGGTGAGAATATTTTGATTTTTCTGACTTAAATAGTTTTTGAGTTTAAGTTCTTCACAATTTGACAAAATTTCGATCACGATAAAAAATTGGAATTTTTCTCACTTTTTACCCAGCAGCATCTACAATAAAATATGTATTATGATTAGCAAACTACATACAATTTGCTTTAATTTGACTAAATTAAATTGTTTCTCTGCGTCAAGTAGATATTGAGATACACCATTATGAATAATACAGTCGATGTTTTGTAAGTTTTTGTCAGACGCATAGTTTGGCGGATAATTGGTAGAAACTGAAAAAGTCGGAATATTAACAGGGTTTTTTTCAAGATGGCAGCGCAACTTTTGTTGGGAAACGTTCAGAAATTAGTTAGGGCCTGGACACTCATAACATATTAAAACATTATCTCTATCCTAATTTTTGCATCCACTCCAATTTCGATGACAATTCGACTGCACTAAGTATTCAATAGGAATAATTTAAGAAGGATTATAATCCACACAATACCTCTACGGAACCTTTGTTCGTTTTTCATCAGCTTCGAATATGCATGACCATCCGTATTGAAGTTAATTCGTGTAACAAGGCTTTTTTAGGGAAATTGATAGATTAAACCATACACTGCGAAACCCATATAAGAACAAAATAAATGATATTTTCAAATTTTGCAAATTTTTAGAAATAAAATAAAACCTCACATGCTATAGAAAATACAGTTATGAGATTCTTCTATTTCGAATGCGAAAAGATACTTCACCGGAAAGGTCCGTCAAAATGTTTCAAGTTAAAGTGATATATTATTTTTATTAGAGAAATCACTTGAAAATCAATTGAAATGCTACATGATTGATACTTAGAGACATACAGAAAATACGAAGATACTTCAAAATACACTCTTTTCAAATTTTACGTGAACTAAATATTTTTGATATTTATCAAAGTAGGTTAGAATGATGTAGAACCAATTATATTAACAAATAAATGTGGTTTCAAAATTGATTTACGGGTACAATTAATCGAAAATTTAATTTATGAATCTCATTTAACTACCTTTTTGAATAAATGTTTTAGTAAAAATACTTTTCTCATGGTGTAAAAAGTTTCAAGACAGTATAGGGAGGATCAACTTTTCGCTAGGAACGATACTATACGAAATAAATAATTTTTGGGAGTTTAGAATAATTTAGAATTATTTTAGAATATTTTAATATTCTGGGATCTGAGTAAAATTCGTCTCCTAGTTGATTTTGAGACGATCCATCAACTTCCTACGACGCCGGCAAGTGCCTCATAATTTTTGTCAGTCGGTGACACAATCAACTGTATTTATATTAGATATTAATCCATACGTATTTCAGTTAATTACTAATTTTTATTTACTTGAATGAGGCAGTAAATAAGAATTTTTTCTCAATGAATTAAAAGCTGAAAATATGTAGGTGCAATTCCACGTCAAGTGGATCAGAGTTGTATGGGCTGGTCTGAAAAAGTTATTTAATATAATTTTATTGGATTTCTGACAAAAGTAGATTTACCCAAATTATCAGAAATTGAGATGCAACCAGAAATATTTCATAGCCATTTTCTCATTGATATACTTTTCTAAAAATTTCGTAGTATTTCTTTCATTGCCTCGCCGACACAGATTTCTCTTTAAAAATCAAATGCATTGAACTCATTGAAATTTTTTTCCAGGAATCCAAAACACCGATCATTTTGATCGGATACTTCCTTTGGCAGAATTTCCATAACAGAACTTATCCCTCGAACCTCAATATCTCAAAATAAGCCCCTCACTTTTTTTCATTTTTGGCTCAAAAATATCCTATTTATATCTTCTTTCCGCCCCAGGCTAGCAAAAATCTATTTTTTGCATATATTTAGCCAAATTATCTTTAAAATCAATGTGCTTTGTGTGATTTATTTTGTGAAAATTTGTCGACATCAAATCAAAATATTGTACCGCGTGCTTTAAAACAGCTGATAATCTGAAGCATTAGTTTATTGAACATTCCAGGATATGTTCTACAATGTTGGTTCTCCCGATTCCTCCATGAGCATTGATGGTTGGTATTATGGTGATGAAGCTCATTAATTTCGAGCACGTCGCCTGGATCCTTCTTCTCCACACCGCGTAGTTCCTCTCCGTTTCTCGTCGGTGACAAGTGACCGGAACTCCTCATCGGTTACTTGCTTTGAAGTTGTTTGTCAACTACAACTTCTCCGAAGGAAATATACCATAGTCAGTACAAAGTCCGTACCGTACCACTGAAATCTTCATTTCCCCTCTCTATTACCTTTTATTTCCATTTTATATCTGCAAACCTCGGGAGCATGATATACATTCCCTTTTCACACAAATTGTAATTTAATGTATGTAAATAATGTTATTGTATTTATTAAAGTCTATTGTAATTTTTAAAACAAATAATCTATGTTAAGAATATGATGTAAACCTGAAAAGTATAAAATTCCTTATTCAACATGATGAATTTTAGACTGAAATGTTTACTTAAGGTTTTCGCGTCTGACTTTTCATTTGAAACGCAACATTGCTAAATTTATGTAGTTCAGACGTAGTGTTCGAAAAACCTGTTAAAACACGTTGAATTTGTTAATTCTGCTGGATATAAATTCGACACGCACCAGCAGTTTATTTGTCTGGCAGAAAAGCTTAGGATATAATTGTCGGAATTCTTTGCTGCTTCCTTTTTGTAATGAAACATTTTTTCGAAACGTTTTTTATAACACTATAAGTAAAAACAAAAAACAAAAAAATAAACTCAACACGTTCTAACGGGTGAACTATTTGCCGGACAAAACACGCAAAGAAATAGATTACAAGAAATTTTGTCTAGTTTCTTGCCGTGATAAGTATTTTTCTTTGAATCGCGCGTATTTTCTGCAATAAATAAAAATAATAAAAAGACAAAATTTTTATGCAGTTCTTGGATATTTTCTCATTACTTACTGAAATATTTCGAAGTACAACAGTAAAAATGGTAATTAGTATCTTAAAATACATAAAGGAGCAAGGTTTCAGATCTTTTTAACAACTTTCAGATAAGGATTTCCAAAATGCTGGAGTGTAAATTCAAAACTCTCCACCGTACCTGTGATAAATCTAAGTAAAAAGAGAATGGGTTCAAGCAGTAGAAAATTTTGTCTAGTTTATTTTCACAAATATTTTCTACGTATAGATCATATAAGAAATCAAAAACCGGGCGTGATGTTTTGTAATTTTTTGAGTCTTTTCCATATTTCCCGGACTTTCTCGAGAGGGAAAAGTCAAAATTCGTAATCAGCGATCTAAAAACCAAACAAAAGCAAAAGGAACATTACTTCTCCAAAACTTTTCGGGTGAAAACACCTAATGACAGGACTAATACCACAGATCTGAAATCGTGGTATTTAATGTATAATAGAATTTGCTTTAACATGTCATTATCAAAATTATTATACATGTAAAATATATTGAGATATTCGTAGACAAAGATATACAAAGAGTATTTTCTTTCTCTGACACTAGGAAATAAATTTAACAGTTTGAGCGAAATAATATAGTGTTATCTGCATGTGATTTTCAATTCTTGAGACTTACAATTCTCAATGTCTGAGAGAAGAAAAAACAGTAAATTAAAAGAGAGTTCGTAATTAATTTATATCGACGTAATGAGCAGGAATGTAAATATAGATAAATTCGTTGTTTTAAATGGTTTAATGCTGCAAAATGTTTATGTATATTGTTTTATGCTGTCATGGTATGTTCCGCGGAATGCTGGTATTTTACGAACCCACTTCCTCAAAAAAATCAAATACCTAAATTATGTCTGAGAAAAATTTGGTTATGATGTGATAAAATAAAATACATGATCTACTAATTGCAACAAGGAATAATTTTCATTTTTTCGTATATAAAACTCGCAGAATCTGATGGTCCTCATATTGAGGATGCTATGTAAGTTTTTTACCGGTAATATTTGAACTGTTCATTTTCTTAAAGAAAACACGACAGTTACGTGACGTAAACACTACCACAGACGGAAATTCTGTACTTGTACCCGGAATTCATCTTTGCGGTTTCAGATAATATCCTTCACCTTGTACTTTTCCGCAATTAATATCTTCTCTTGTTTTCACCTCACCGGTGAGTGAAGCTTGACTTTTATTCTGTAGCATTGTTTACATCAAGGTCTCTGCCCACCGAGATTGTTCATTAAATGGCTGAGGAATTATTTTTTAATTATACGCATACAGAAAATTTAACGCTGAAAACACATTTATCCCCTTATCTCAGATAACGTGCATTCTGAGAAACACCATCGCAAAGGAAAGTTAACAATGATCCTTTGACAAACTTCACAGTTCGTTATACGCAAAACATTTTTAATTACAGCATTTTCAATAATTTGTTCAATTAGTTACTTAATGGAAGATCTGGCTTAGTTCGTCTTCCGCAGAAAGAAAAAGAATTTTCAAATTCGAAATAAAATATTATTTTAATTCTTGTCTTCATTACCACACTGTCCAATCACGAGTTGATGTTAGAAAATCATTAAAATCTTTTTCTTCAAATGTATTTTTTAATGTTTCAAATATAAGGATTTCAGAATTTAAACGATAAAGTTTTGATTTTGTTAAACATAATACAAACTATATTTTTTGCAGATAAATTTTTGGCAAATTAACAATCCAATTCCCATTATGTCTTTAAACGTCTTTTATTTCTCGTGTCTCATATTTTCTTTTCTTATAAACCACCCTTGAATTCACTTTATCTCACTAAATTTCAAAGTTTAACTCCGATCTTGTCATAGTTTTTCTGATTCTTTCTCGGTAGTAACAAATTTGTTATATGTGTCACCGACCAAACCTGATTTCACGACAAACTATAGCAGTCGCCACGTATAATGGCATTTGGCTTCGGGAATGCATTAGCCGTTGGAAAAATACATGATCCTTGAGTAGACAATTCCGTATTTTCTTAGTAATTTTGTTTCCTGTTCTATGGTGCCTAGCATGCTTGTAACAGAAAAGAAAGTGTAAGTTTTGTTACAGTAAACCAGTGACACAATTTCTCGAGTAAACAGAATCGGAAGCTAGCTAATCGTTTCTAAACGTTGCCAAACTGACAACCGTGTAACAATGAGAACTGGCTCTAGAGATAATTTTTTCTCGCAAATGCAAACATATCTCTGATTTCGTCTGCACGATTATATGCTGTTAGTGGTGGCGACGGCAATAGTCCTTCCTATTCAAACTAGATTCACTGAGTGTGTTAGTACAAACCGGTTTGAGCTACACTTAAGGTCTAACTCGTATATACAGAGTGTATTAGGGTAAACTAGTTTATCCTCGCTCATATTTAGGATCTATTAGTTCGTCCTGTTTATGTTCCGGATAAAGTAGTACTTCCCAGTTTTTTTAGGTTTAACAAGTTATCACATGCTCTAAAAAAAGAAAATAGGAAATTAATAATGAAACGCCATTATGTTCTGATTCATGGTATATGTTTATTTACTTATCGTTACCAGACAAACTCGGTGGTGAATTATAATAATGGATTTTTTTCCGCACAGACATCTGTTTGAGGAGCAATTGTTTTTACAAATCTTTGATCCCCTTGTCATGGCTGCTTTTTTGGCTCCTGTCAAAAAAATCTCCATTTACGCATTCACATCTCTTTTTATTAAGAATGTTTTCGCATATATGTCACAAATGTCCTGGAAAATGAAGAACGTTAAAGACAAGAAAATTTAATCTGGGAGATCGAGTAAGCGTGGTAAGTGGGTAAAGCGCAGAGCTGCTGACCGGATAGACGGGGTTGAGTGTGCGATTTTCATCGCACCTCAACATCAGGCTGACTCCGGGGCATACTCAGCCTGCTGTAAAATGAGTACCAGGGCTATCCTGGATTTAAACTGGTCGGAGTGAGGCGTGATGGCCACATCTTCTCCTCTTCCTATTAGAAGTAGTGCCGAGGCCTAGAAATTGCAGAGCTCTATCCCGTGAATTCCGTGGGCACCTTCGGGACCTGTTGAGGGATTGTTTAACTTTGAATCTGGAATAATTTGGGGAAGTTGGAAAGTAATGATTAGATTTACAAGCTTGGAACAATATATCGTGACCTTTGACGTAATTCGTTTTTCTTCGTCCACTGGAAAGCAAAAGAGCAAAGGAGGTGACCCACCAATTATTTGATTCATTCTTTACTGTAGAAGGCGCATGTATTCTACAAGGAAAAGTAATTTGTTAATTGTATGGTATAGAAGTAGCCAGAGTTAAAAATCATGCATGGTAAACCTCGATACAGTTAAAGTAAAGGTTGTGCTGAGAGAACCAATCAAGATATCGAGAATATTCTCGGATCTTAAGATGTCGGACTACAAGATAACGAAATGGCCAGAGAGATTAAGATACATTGTTTATGAAGAACAACGTTTCTATTGATATATTAGACTATCGCCTAAAAATACAATTTTTGGCATGGAATATCGAATAAGGAACATGGAATGGAATCTCGTCGCTTACTTCAAAACTTCCTTCAGAGATTTCTAAAGACATTGATGACGAGGAAGATCTTCAAATAGTTATCGACAAAAGCATAGTTATTGAAAACGAATCATCAGTAGTCCAGTCATTAGATAATTTCACCAGGAATATGTTTTGAAGAAGTGCTGCTTGTTGCTCCTTCATTCTTATAAAACTTTTGAGACGCAAGATGTTAAAGGAAAAAGCCATTTAAAAAACATAAAAAAGGCCTTTTTATTATAAGTAATACAAATTTCAGAGCACGTTCATCGAATTCAAGCAGATACGAAATATGACAAACTGATCCGCACAGTCCAAATCTCTTCTTACAACGGACAAAATTCAAAAAAACGTATTTTTAGTGTCCGAAAGAAATATAGAAAGAAATCTGGCGATCGAAAATTTTCACGTTTGCAATACTTCTATAATCCAACACGCTTGAGAAGCTAGAAATGAGAAAAAGAGTTTAAAATTTCTTCATAAATAAAGAATCTCTAAACATGCAACGAGCTTGAGAAAATGAGTACATCAATTATCCACATTTCTAACATGATTATTCCTCCCACACAACGTATCGTGTAAAACCACTATTTTTTTCATTGAGAGAAAAGAAGTACTTAAAGGAAACTCTTATTTTACGATTAAGATATTTTATGAACTGACGCAGAGATAAAACTTTAATTTATTATTATAGCTCAATCACTAAATTATGATACTGACGGAACTATAACCGGAGTGCTTACTATCACCGGAGAAAAGTTAAAGAGTGAAAAGCAGAAAAGTGAAGCGTTGAAAAATATATAAGAGTTCTTATTCACATTTTGAACTACTTTATAATTATCTCACTTTCTTATTCTCAATGCGAGACGAATATACCTAGTTCATTGTAATTTTTATGCGTTAATGTATTTTTATAAACTTCGTTTTTCTAAGTCGTAAGAAGCGCGAGTATTATCAGAAAAAGTATGAAAGCTTACATACATATCAAACCCATTTATATTAGTTTTGAGTAACAGACGCTGTACTATTATCTTTATTGTTATTTGACTCTCATTGTCTGACGATTTGCCCATGGGCTACATATTTAAGGATCTCACTTACCGTTCTTCTTTCAGCCAACTCCCTCTTAAAAATCTTTTCGGTCGTTTCCTCACCCCCCCACCCCCGCAAAATGTATACGTATTATATTGATAACATAAATAAATATGAAGTACTATTTTTTTCGCCGATTTAATGCAATTTTTATCGAAGATGTGTTTTGCGGTTATAATTGTAAAATTTCGGCCGTGCTGTCAAAATTTTGATGTTGACAAAATCAATAGTATCAATGAATTAAATTTAATACTGCTAACTTTAAGGAAGCTTAATTCATTAAAAAAATCTTCTATATATAATATAAATGACGAAAATGGTAAGAAAATTACAAAAAAACAAACTCTTAATTGTGTCGTGATCTCGAATATTTATATACATAAATAAAAACAATCACGATTCATTATGCAAAAATAGTATATTTGATGTATACTTAAAAAAACAGTGTGTGTATTGGGTGCTACTACATCTATTATATTGTAGCAGTTATTGTTGTTGTGGGCAAAAACACTAGAATATAAGTCCCGGTTTATAATTTTCAGTTCAGAAGGTTTTTCTTCTTTGTTTGATCGCAGTGTCCCTAGAATTGTAATTTTCTTTTGTAACTAGTATTCTGCAAGAGGTATGGACGTAAAAATTGTTCATTGTCACATTGTATCCACCATTATAAAAAATTTGCATCAGTTCTTTCACTGTATTCGCTGCTAGATCTTTCACCACCTGGGTCCTCTTTTCTTCTGCCACTATATATCGTACTTCGCTGACGTATTCGGTATGTACGTTCTGAAAGGGCAACACCCTCGGAAGCTAACTAATTGTTCATTCTAAGTCACATGTTTACTAGGATTATAAACTGTTTTGCATTTATTAATAAAAAGATGCCACACGTAACTTATCAGAAAATTTATCGTTCTCTCTTCTGGCAACATGGATCTTATTGTGCATCTGCAAGATAGAATTAGTCATCAAAGCGCAGACATCTTCGGATGTCTTCAAATCTGTGAACTTTCATTGCTGCTGCTGCAAAATACGGGACAACTCGTTCATATAAAAATAATTCTCATATTGGAATATCAAATGATTTTGAAAAGCTAGCATAAATTACACCTAAAAAGGCATCCAATTCTGCTTTCGTAAATTTGCACCAATTTTTATTTCTTTCTTGCCATGGACCATGAGGACTCCATTCTTATCCACTTTTGCTCTCCAAAATAGAATTTGGTGACATCAAGCGAACTTCTGTATAGCACTTAATGGCCTGCTAGGTGAATGCATAGATTCTTCTTCACTACCACTGCCAGTTAGAAAATACCTTTTCCCTTGAGGATCTGGCGCCCATGACTCATTATCACTGTCATTCATTAAATCTATCATGTAAATCACTTTCTTTAGCTCAATTCCGAGCTCATCCTCATTCAAATTATTACACATTTTGCAAGGAACGTAAGACATAAGTGCGAAATCCACTTCAATCATTGTGCAACTAAATGCGTCTGTCTTCTAATAATATTACAAAGCTACAATGCTGTTCGGTGAAAGCTACAAACAATTCTTTAGCAAAACTCCCTGGAAAAAGAGCGTTACTAACCCACCGGGTTCAAGGGACCTTACAGACCCCTTTAGTGGAAACAACGGCTACATGACGGAATCATTAATTCTAAGAAACTATTTACTTCCTGCTGTTAGAGAATTAACATCAATAAAACACTGTTGAAAGATGTCACAAATGAAATTTTTAATATAAAATAAACGTAGGGGGGCCTCACTAGTGCGCTGAAGGGTTAAGAATGTTTACTTTTAGTTTGGTAGTACGATTGTTATCACAACGGATGTAGATCCCACAGAGAATGGTGATCACTGAAATAATACGCGGAATAAAAGAGTTTTAAAAACGGGAACGTTACAAAGTCAATGATGAGATATTTTCACTTCATACCAGAAATAAAAATAAAAGTGTTTTTAAGTTGTAGTTGAAACTAATGTACTGTCGTAATTGAGGAAGAATATACTCGGTTAAAGTATTATTGCTGACTGGTACACTATAACAGGCGTAAATAGTGTTATTAGCTACAAAATTATTTGTGAGAAAGATGCTGTGCTCTTTCAAACGACACAAGGAGGAGCAGAGACATGAGCAAGAAAGGATACAGAAACGAAACTCACTTTTACTCGGAGGTATGCAGTCCGATTAGGAAACACCAGTTTTGATTCGAGTTGAGGAAATTTGTAATTCCTTTTCTTATATTGCGATTTTGACTTGAGTTATTGAGGAGCGAAGAGTGAAGAGTATTCACATACCGACGAACTTTGTTAATTGATTTCCTTTTAAACGAAGAGGATATATTTATAAGACTGTATTTTGAACAATTAAATTGAAATAAATTTCAAAAAACGTTGCATAGTTTCTTTACAAAATTATACGTTCAATTGAAAATGAGCCAATTTCATGTATTAATTTGTAAAGAATGGAGTATTGCATAGAGTATTCAATGAAAACTCTCCCTTCACATCATACTATTAAGAGATCCATGAACAACCCGATTCAGTGGTTAGAGATTTGCAACAAAAATAAAATCTTCAGGGCGATAGGTTTAAATGTTTAGAGACGTCATAGTTTCAACGGATGTACAACAAGGATGTTACCTACATTTTAATTCAGTGATATTCACAACTATGCTTTAAGTCATCCACGGGATGTCCGTCTTATTAATCAAAACTACACTATACAAATGTTTCAGCCATATCTGTATGGCTTCCAACAACATGAGAGAGAGACCGCAGCTTTGTGGTCGAGCACATGTGGTTCCAACCCAATCCTAGGCAAAGGTTGTGCGATTTCAGTAAATGCTGATTATGGTCCTCTTTTCGCATGACCGATGTAATCATGTATTGCTAATGTCAAAAACAAATGAGTAACATACAGGAAATGATTTGAGCTTGTTTCCATTCGTTCAATTGTTTTTTAAATGTAAAATTAGCTATCAAATAAAAGATCATTTAGCTTTCCATTCTGATCCTTTATGACGTGATAGGATGTAACTGAATGAGAAATCAATGAAAAGGTCCGTATGTATATATTAAAGTTTCTGCGGTTTCACTCGCGTGACTTTTTAAATAAATAATCCTGAAATCCACAGAAAATGCTGTTTATTAATGTCGGTGATTTGATGGTGTTGGCGAATAATCATAATAGGTATACTTAATCCTTTACTTTATACTTTTGTTTAAAGGATTACATTTTCGCCCACACCCTCTAATCAATATGACCATGGAGGGAGATATTCATGTACAGTTTAAAGGATTGTCCGAAATTGCCAGTCACTTTAGCAAGGTAACTAGAGGTAAATCATTTCGAGTCAACATTACGATTTCATCTGAATGTGGACAGATAATAATTACAACTTGTACCAGTGTTAAGTAAATACCCCCGATGGTTTTATTTCCTGAAAAATTTCGAGTTCGTATTGAAGGATTTTCTCCAGGTTCAATCGTAGGATCAAGCTCTTCTGTCTGGCCACGATCAAACAAAATCTTTAAAGGTTCCATCAAAAATGACTGGAGTTATCTATTATCGAACTGATGGATTAACAAAAAAAATTCTTCAATGCAGAATTAGCAAGTTAGATAAATTTTTGATAAATTTGTTGTCAAAAAAGCAGTACAAACTGTGTATGACCACGTGGAAGACAATAAACTAATTTACTCTCCAGAAGCGAAAAGGGACCATCCCATCAATTCCGATCAAGGGCACTAAGGCAAAGGCGGATTCAAAAATTTCAGCAACAATTCCTACATAAGATAAAAAGTTACCTACGAGTTATAATACTAATAGAATATCAATATGTTTGTAATTTAACGCAAAAAATTTATTTTACATGCACAAATTATTACCGAACTATAGATTATTCTGAGTATAGTGTTTAAAAATCATAAGAATTGAAATAACACTAAATTCACAATTTACTGTCACAATAAACGCGCCCAAGTCGCTGTCGCTTAGGTCTGTACGACTCTGACATTACCCTGAAGAAGGCCACAGCACGATGGTCGAAACGTTGTTAGTTACATCTACTAAGACGCGGTTTGTCCCGGACAAACAAGCTTGTATATTGTTATAACTTCACATAGTTCAGCAAATCCACACTTGGCCACTGAATTACACTTACATCTACAGAAGAATCTCGAATATGACATTTTCGCCTGGCGGCCGCCCATAATTGAAATAATCGATAATCCGCCAAAAATATACTCTATTATACTCCATTAAGTCCGCACGAAACTAGACAATTTTTTAAAGATGTAATGTTTTATCATATAGAATAATTAATCAAACAACAAGTGTACGTACTTACGGCTGATTTCCATGCAAATGTGTGAAGAAAATAAATAATTATACCGTGATTATTTTCTATTTTGGTTGAATAAGGTTCTTCATTACACCGAGTTAATACTGTACATCGATGAAGTTTGTGCAGTATTTGTATTCAATAAGCATTTTTAATGTTTTTGAAATAGTATAATCTACGTATGGTCCAATCTAATAGCACTCCACTGACTATCGAGTCATTGGAAATCGGGAGTCTGCAAAGTATATATTTGCAAAGTATCTACATCTAGGCAGGATATGTTTATATCAATATCGACCCCATACCTAAGTCATTGCCGAACTCAACTTCACCACGTCTTCTACATTTCTTATTTCTCATTTATTGACTTTACTTCCCCTTTGCCGTTCTCAGCAACGCTTGGCTGACGAGGCATTGTCCGTTCTCATGACATGGAATTAGTTATGTAACTACTACGACTAGCTTTTGATAATATATCTGATATCTCCAATTTTAATGTCATACACCAATGTATATTTCTGTTTTGTCAATCTATATTATCTGTCATTATTAGTTTTCTGTGATTATATATGGTCAGATACACGATAAAAATAAAGATTAAAAACACCTAAGTGCTTGCAGGAGACAGATTACGTGGACAAATTGGCGTATGAAACAGTATACAGTTTCCTTAAAAAAACATTATTTCACATATATATATTTCATTTTATTTATTTTTCAGTTTCAGTAGCTTAAATATTTGCCTTCAACTAAGAGAATTAAACTTTAAGATAGGTCCATATTTAGAAAAGTTATAAGTCGAGAAAACAAACATAGGAATTTCTCATTTTCATATAAAGATTAGATAAGATGTAATAATAACACATCGGATCAATAATGCAATTCAAAAAGTAGATAATGTGTTCTAATATATTGGTGTAATCACGAGTTAGCACTTCGCGATGAATTTGAGTGATAAAAATATCTATTTATACTAATTCTATTCCTGAAAAAAGTCCCCATACGTACTGTAAAACTCCGCTTTTTATATTGAAATTTTAAAATAAATTCTTTGATAATTTTGTCCAACAAATCCACGCCTCAAGAACGATCCTTTTTTGATTCAAGTTAATGAAATGAACGGGTTCATTAGTTCACACAAAGGATTATTTTTATACAACAATTCAATGAGAGATTAATTCAATTATTTTTAGTTTTCTGGAGAAAACAGAAAACTGTAAGTCACTTTCACGGTATAGAATCGTGTACTATGTATTTATTTTCATTAATACACTTTCAACTCCTATTTTCCTCGCCTCTTTGAGAAAAGTCTTTTGAAAGAGAAAAAATGGAAATAGAATATAATAAACATTTCTACTAAAGAGTTTTCTCTGATAAATCTGTTTCAATAATTGTCATTGAAACCCAAAACCTAGAAAAGAAATCGAGTAGGCATAAACACTAACACTCTTATAATACATTTCGTTTGAGGGAAATATCACTCTTAGTTTGGCTTATTATCCTGCATACGACTTCGGTCAAAATCTGTTTAATTACATCGCGAGTTTGATATTATAAAACAGATCAGTGTTACTCCTCTTTGATTAATTTATATGCAACACACGAGAGATTCATTACACTTGAGACATTTTATCATTCAATTCACAATGTGTACGGGGCAAATGGTGCTAAATCTTTGCATTGTGATCATAATATTATAATTTAATTCATAATAAGACTAATATATTGAATATGTGCCGTATTACTCAATATACTGATTATTATGATAATTCTATAAGAAATATACTCATTTAAGTTCAATTTTAAAGGATAACATTACTTATCGGATAAATTCTTTGAATGAAGTATGCGCTACATTATTCTTATTTACCAACATTTATAATTATGTGGTTTATGGCAATGTTCAGGCCACGAGACCTGTTCTTCCACCTAACCACACTTATGGACGAAGACACCGAGAGCCCGAGACTATAATCTAACCAAGTTCCGCCGAGTGGAGGATCGGATCTGCTCTTTCTCTCTGTAGCACAGGGGGGGGGGGCGGAGAAGTCGCCGCTATTACCGACTATTCAATGCAGAAATTTTTTATTAAAAAATTAAATTAAAAAATTATAGTCGGAGGATGACTTGAAGAAGCAATCGCTACCATTCCCCTAACTAAGCATTACGATCCCATTTCAATGAAACTTCCGGCAGCATTCAACAAACAAAATATAGCCATGACCCTCATCTTCTCTGAGCGTATCTGTTTGCGACAAGGTGGTTACGCAGCTAATGTTTGGACCAGCTGAGAGAATGGGTAGGAAAGATTTCCGTCCACCGGTGACCTCATTCCTTCAAGTCAGCCCCCGACTATAGTATTCTGAGAGCAGTATCATTCTTGATTTCCCTTCAACCAATCGAAATTTGCATATGAACATTAACTATAGCCACATCTTTCAGTTAGGTGAAAATGGTGACGAGCTTGAAATCGAACCCGGGACTCCTGCTTTGACTGAAGCACAACACCTCTAGGTCTGGGTAGAAATGGTGTATAGTTGAGGAAGGCGAACGGTTGGTGTAGTGGCTAACCCCCCCAGTTTCGATTCCAGACTCGTCACCAATTTCCCCTGACTGAATGTTATCGTATATGTTTTCCACGTGAAGGTACACGGAAGAAATATATGCATAAACAATAGCGTTTTTTCGCAGGTTGTTTTTCTTCGCCTCTATTACGCACTACTAATCTTCCTGTAGAACTCCATCTTAAGCTCTGCTCATCTGTGGAGTGAGTACTCATGCCCTTATCTTCTTCCACTGTTCTCTTGTGTCTTTAAGGAGACACTCTTCCTACTCCGTGGCCTTGGGGCTCGCTGGAGCTTGTAGTTGAGCGTGTCCGTCCGCCAGCGCTGCCGGGCTGAGCCATGGGTGCTACGTCCTCCGCAATGCCCTTCTCGCCACTGCACACCGAGGCTGTGGAAGGTAGCGATGCTTGACTCGAGATGAAGGGGAAGACGGGAGAAAACAGGTATCCATTGTTCTGAATGTTTAAAGGGATGCTCTCTTTGTTGAAGGGATTCCTTTGACTCATCAATTATTTGCAACACAATTTTCAAAGCAAGACTATCCGGAAGATTATTTATAAATCGATTAAAAGACATGTAATTTTGTAAACCAACATTCCCTCGACAAATTAGATCGTAAGTGGTTGTATTGTTAGTTTTCTTCATGACTAGGATATCAGTCCCGAAAATAGAATACAGAATATTAATAAAAATGTTCACCATCACTTAGTGTTAATTTTTTCATCACAACTAAAAAATATACATTGTTCTAAATTTCTAAATTTAGTCAGAGATATAATGTACCATTGAAATGGATGCGATTATATGTATTTTTAACCTAATTTCAATTCGTATCCCACCTCCAGTAATAGTTGGTTTCTGACACTCCAGGTATAAGCCGCACAACATAACTCCCTCTCTGGCTGCCGAGCAGGGGTGAAAGAGGAGGATAATAAATGCTATTCTGAAAACATTTGTCTTTTCGAGAGAAGGGTCTACTAACCAGACGCACACCTTCCGGACTTCCTCAACCACCACCGAAGTACGACGAAGGGGTTTTTCTCGGTGAAGCTTTTTTCTGCGAAAGTGCTACCGTCCCATCCATTAGCAGACCTGGCCATAGTTTGCAAACAGGCTAGTAGCTACCGGACGAAAGCTGGAATTATGTTGCGCGGCTAATACTCGTTGTTCTTCCCCCGAATCAGTTAGATATTTACTTCTTATTCGCACAAAATATATTTTAAGCCTTCCAATCATTTTCTTTAAGCCACTTTCATACATTTCTTATGTGTATTACGCAATATAGATCTATTACATTTACATAATGAATTACGTAGATTTTGTCATGAACATTTGTAAATTTTATACAGAAGACTCTCAATCTTCGTCAATAATCGAAATGGCCGATGACGCTACGTCATATCCCACCACAAAAATAGCGACTTGTGTTCCTGAACATAAAGTATTTTCAGCGTTCACGATGGTCAATTTATCTGGAAACAAGTATAAGTTGCGACACTGCTAGTCATTGCCATAAAATGTGGATATTAGCAATATGTTAGAAGAAACAACATTTTGTTAATAATAATCGCATGATAATGATACTAGACATAACTATAATTACACTATGCTCTTCAAGAGAAAAGAAGCGACTAGAAACATTGTTGACGTGAGTAAGAACAACTACCTTCGGAAGAAAAGCCTCTCACAAAAAATATATATCGTGAAAAGTATACAATTTGTTTGAAATTTGGGGGTAACATTTTTAATACAATAGAAAAGCTTTTTATATGTTCTTTGTAAAAGTAACCCCATGGGTTCCTTCTTCCACATACACCCTCAATTATTCACTTCATTCTAACTCCATGGCACCGATCTAGCGTACATAGTGCACAAATATTCTATACATCTCTTCTTCCTCCAAAAGTTTTTTTTTAGATAAAAGAAAATAAAGAAAATTTTTAAGGTCACTTAAATCATTATCATAATTTTCCATATTCACTCAACATGTCCATGAAATATAATCCTCCATCTCTCTTTATCTCCACTTCCTTTTGGAAAGGTAGGTTTGGAAAGATTCTTTGGGTTCATAACTATTTATTTTATTTTTTATGGAAACAATATTTTACCGCTTGGAAGTTTTAATCCTTTTTTTCATTTTATAAAACAATTTTATTCTCTAATGTTATTTTGTTTATATGCAAAGGAGAGAAAAAGCTGTCGACTAAAAATCCCTGTGTGTCTAATTATGTTCATAACCTGTTTCCGCGTGAATACTCCGAGTTGAGCTAGAATATTCTTTGCGTATTCTAAACCTGTCCCTTATAAATAATAAATAAATAAATAAATTTATTGTCAAAAAACAGTACAAACTGCGTATGACCACGTGGAGGAAAAAAAACTAATTTACTCTCCGGAAGCAAGCAAGGGACCATCCCATCAATTCCGATCAAGGGCCCTAAGGCAGAGGCGGATTCAAAAAATTCAGCAAAAATTCCTAGATAAGATAAAGATAAGATATAGTCACGTGTAAAAGGTTTCTTCCTAATCTCCCAAAGAAGGGGAAGGAATGACTTCATGGACATAAAATCACACCAAGATAAGTAGCATTTTATGCTCTTCTCTGCGAATATGTTTTGACTGAGCTTACTTATTCCATATTGTAGATCGGGGATGAGAAAACTCTTTCTCAATAAAGCTCTGGATAGAGAAAAGTGTGTTGCGTGTGACTGATAGGAATTTATTGTTTCCGATGTACATTTGTTTTGTAATATGCGAGTGGAATAAGTGTATACAGTCAGAATTCGTATTTATTATTGAGTGCATTGATGTTCTTATATTAAATCAAGAGCTGTGGACGTAACCTGATTAAAAAGTAATAAATATAAGATATAAAAGATACAAAGATTTATGACTAATACATTAAGATTGTTATGATGAATCAGCAAAATATACGCAAAATAATCGAATCCTAATTTGAATGCAAAGTCCCTTATACTAATGGTATGGTTCAACCGTTACTTGTGTTTAAGATTTTAAGTTTTTGTGTCAGCTCATTCTCCGTTAAGCATCGTTAGGACTAATTCGGATTTCGGAAACTTTAGAATTTGGAATTAAAGAACTAGTAATTGTAGGAGTGGTTTAAAAGTGTTTCGTCTTCTTTGATATTCTTCGTAGGAGTAACGAACTTCTGTGGGTGGTATTATGCCCAATGTATGTTTGAGACCATTATTGCACACATTTGCCAACCTACGTTAAGTAACGAACTTGTTTGATGTGTAGTTTGGGGCGAAATGAAAGAGAATGTGGGGTGCTCTGTAGTAAGTAGTTTTGTTCGAAGATTATGTCAGAGATTCTTCACTTGTTCTTCCCTCAAGGATAAAGAGAAACGCGTAAACAGTCGAATAAAAATATTATAAACTGTTTAGTTTTCTTTTTCAAAACTAGTTCATATTAAACTTATAGGACTAAATAGTCCAACATATGGAAATACCAACCTTATACTAGTGATTACAATTTAAGACTTCAGATACAGTAAACAGTATTTGCTTTATAATGTAAAACAGTGTTCAGAAATAAGATAAGTTTAGAGTTGATGTCACATGAATTTATCATTAATGAAGTACTTAATTATTTATAGATTTACTTAAGAGAAAAATACATGTATTTTGGTGGATATGTTGTGTGGACACGTTTAATACAGACGTCAATACTTTGTTTCTCATCTAAAAGTGGCATCTATGATATACTAGAAACCGGAAAGGAGCTTACTATGTTCTGTGATGCATTGTTATTAGACATATTCGGCAAATAATATAGAATTTTTAAAAAATAGCGTTGTGAATAATTTATTGTGCAAATACGGATAGGGTTTACTTTGAACTCACCTGTATGTAACTTATAGAATACTAGACATGTTAATTAATTATGTTGTCAAAATAAATTAATGCAAAATATTAAATACATGAGTCGATTCTCTATTTTGAGAACAGCTCTTCACTGACATCATTTAAGTTATTTATTGATATATTAATGTGTATTTATTTTATTTTTCTATTTGAATACAATACATTGTTTTTAATTATTTTTTTTTACATGATTAAAAGTTTCAGAAAAGACGACCTGTTTAATTATTTTTAAAATTCATAGTTTTTGTAGTTTGATTCATAGCACAAATGTTTTTGTAGTTTGGTTAAATTTATTATGGTATTGAATTTCTCGCTGCTCATAATAACTAGTTTGTATGTCTTGATGTAGAATATAACAATTATTAAGTTAAAAATCAAAACTTTTGATTAGCTTTCAGATAAATAATGCATCGAATACAGACTGAACTCTTCATAAGTAAACTTAAATTACGTCATTTATATGCAAATTATAAATGACTATGTTTTGATATTT
The DNA here is from genome assembly GCA_002313205.1 of Laupala kohalensis. Lineage (NCBI taxonomy): Eukaryota > Metazoa > Arthropoda > Insecta > Orthoptera > Trigonidiidae > Laupala > Laupala kohalensis. The sequence goes on along the minus strand of NNCF01128304.1, from coordinate 205,697 downwards.
GCTCACAGAAACATTATTCCTTCGTACCAACAGGGGTGAAATACGAATTGTGCATCGAATATTCATGGTTGTTTTAATTAAATATTCATGGTTTCGTAAGAATGTAGATGGCTTTTGTCAAATGTTAGATATTTTTAACATTTTAATTAATTTAATTTTTTCTTACTTTTTAATTTTTCAATTACGACTCCCAGACAGTTATCAGCAGTGTTTGGCATAAGGGGAAGTATTCATGCCTCATTTCAATATTGCGTCTCGTCAAATACTTTTCGCACATTTATTGTGTAGAGTAGTTCTTTAAATGGGAAAAAAACTGTGAAGTAAATTTAGTAAGAATCTAATCTGATGATCACATAGGTCAAATAGGTTTTAATTTGCCATTCTGCTTTAACTTAGAGAGAGCGAGCCTAGTCGCGATACAAGAATATATAACATACCATACAAAATTATTTCACATAAACAATTATACAAAAATTCTTCTAATTGCGTCTTTTTCTGAACCATATAAAATGGTTGACGCCTGAATATCGAATAACTGGACGAAAAACGCGATAAATATTGTCTTAATTTATTCTTCCGCACCAAATCACGAGTAGAACATTTCCCTTGTAAACGATGGTGTGCTCGTATTTCAATATGAATGTGGTATATTTCTCAGTATACGAATCTAGCTGTTTTTTCTTATCACGAAATGTTTTTTAAACTTTTCCATCTGAGGGGTCACGTGAAAAATTTCACCAAATCTATTTATTTATTCTTATATTGTACACTATTCCCTTGTATTGATTATATTAAATCCACTGATTTTACGCACTGTAATTTTGCACGTATTATTTCTCTACCTTAAGCTTAGCGATGTCGCCACTAATCAGTATCCATTATAATAGCATTTTCTCAATCACATATTTTTACATCATAATATAATATAGTTTATATAATTTATAGAATATATTTTATATAATATATATTTTCTTAACTTTTTAGATCTAGTTCTGAAGTACCTCCGGGAATGCGCCTCGTCTTCCCACTGCCCTGCCCATCTCAGAAGAGACGTTCGCATACCGGAGTCGTCTCTATGCGTATTGCTTTCTCTCAATACTGACGCATGTGCATATCTATTTAAAATTAATTTATAAATTTTGTTTTTGATGAGAATGGATTCACCTTTCATAGTATCAAAATAATGAAACGATTGGTTTTATAAGCTACAATATTTGTAAAAATTGAATTTCCATAATGAAAATATAGTGATAGTGATACTGTATGTGATATATACATAGTCTAAATATAAGTGATATAAAAATTGAATGGTAATCAATTGGTATTTTTTTATTAATTTCAGTTTTAGAATCATCATTTTTCAGAAAAAAATTGTCAACTAAATGTATAGTTTCTGCGGTAGGGTTTAAGTTGCCATTCATTTTTAATAATAAATTTATTGTCAAAAAAACAGTACAAACTGCATATAACCACGTGGAAGACAATAAACTAATTTACTCACCAGAAGCGAATAGGGACCATCCCATCAATTCCTATCAAGGGCACTAACGCAGAGGTGGATTCAAAAATTTAAGCAACAATTCCTAGATAAAATAAAATATTAGCTACGAGATATAATACTAATAGAATGTCAATATGTTTGTAATTTAACGCAAAAAATTTACGNTATTATCGAACTATAGATTATTCTGAGTATAGTGTTTAAAAATCATAAGAATTGAAATAACACTAAATTCACGATTTATTGTTACAATAAACAAGCACCTAGACAAAACCTAAAGAACGTGTATAAGAAACCCGCCTCTACCCGAAGGAAAACCGGGCCAGGATGGGCTTACAGAATTAATGTACACAACCGTGCCAAAGTTAAATACACATCAAACTAAATTAATATGAATCATAAGACAAAATTATCAAGAGAAAATAGTTTTTTGAAACTATTATACGTTATTTTAAAAGTACTACAGCAATAGCGTGATAAAGTACAAGACGGATTTAACTTTTATTAAAATCAATAAATTCTTTTACAGTGTAGAAGCACTNAGATTCAATTTCATAATGTCTTTTATATTCTTGGGCAGGGAATTATATAGAATGATTCCCGAATGATAAGGTCCTTTTTGGCAAAGAGTGGTTGACACTCTAGGCCTATGAATATTATTACTATTGTCAGTATTGTGTTCGTCAACGACACTGCTTCGTATGAAGCAAGGGTGGCAATCTAGTAATTCGGTCTTAACAAACACAACCGTTTCATAAATATAAATGCAGGAAAGTGTTAAGATATTTAATTCCTTGAATAAAGGTTTACAAGAGTTTCGGGGACGAGATTTACACATTATTCGAACTATCCTCTTCTGAATTCTGAAAGTTTGGATGCTCTGAACGGAATTACCCCAGAATGTAATGCTGTAACGTAAATGGGAGTAAACGTTTGCAAAACATACGCAACGGGAAATACGTAGACTAAATACGTTAACTAAGATTCGGAATGCGTAACACAATTTGCTTAATTGGGAATTAAGATTGTCAACGTGACAATTCCATTTGAGGTTGTCTTGAATATGGAGACCTAAGAATTTTGAATTTGTAACAGTTTTTAATTGTGTTCAGTTTAAAGAAAGAGAAACTTGGGTTAAAAATTTTGTGAAAGTATTGTAAAATGACAGAGACACTGTTTTGTCAGTGTTTACAATGAGGTGAATTGCTTGGAACCAAGTCCAGAGTTTAGACAAAACTTTTTGAGTATTGGCGTGTTTATGTAGTAAATTAGTGTCATCAGCAAAAAGAACCATTTTGCAATCTGATGTGGATGATGACATGTCGTTCACATACAATAAAGAGAGTATTCGGCCGAGAATTGAAACTTGGGGTACTCCACAAGTAAGTGGTTTTGATTCTGCAAGACAACGCTGAAGTATTTTATTTTTAGTATATGATATTTCGACTTGTTGATATCTATTTTTAAATAAGAAGTTAGCCATTGATGTGGAAGACATCGAATGCCTAAAGAATGCAATTTGGAAAGGAGAATTTCGTGATCGATGACAACGAATGCTTTGGATAATTGAAAAACACCCTGAGGATTTTCTCCACGGTCAAGTGATGTGGCAACATCTTTTAGGAAAGAAAATATGACGTTTGTAGTGGAAAAGGATTTTCTAAAACCGAGTTGACCGTCATAGAGAATGTTTTTTTTTTAATCTAGAAGACGCTTATAGTATAGGATTTTTCAGAAAATGGGTAGTAGAGATATTGGTCGATAATTTCCAATATTAAGTTTGTTTCCTTTCTTGTATAAAAATTTTACTTCAGTTCTATATGTTAGGAAACACCCCTTCGGTTGAAGAACTATTAAACATGTTTATGAGTTGATTTAATATAGCGTGGGACGAAAATTTAAGAATAAACTCGGTTATCCCGTTAATAACTGGTTATGTAATGAGCTGATGATTCTCATGACTTCATTGGCGATAGTTTCGGAAGTGAACATATATCTGGGTACGTGGGTGGATATAATTGGAGGACATTGATTTGGATATATTGAGTTCGTTATTTTACCTACCTCTGAGAAGTAAGTATTAATCAAATTTGCGATATCCTGAAGGTTTGATACGATTTTGCCATCGTTTAGTAGAGAAATATTTTCTTCGCGGTTTTCAGAAGTTGAAGTGTAGTTTTTAACAATATTCCACATTTTTTTCGTCCGGTTGTTCGATTGTACTACCTGCCTGTCGTTTTTCATAATTTTAGCTGCATAAACTACTTTTCGAAAGATATTTTTATATTTACGAAAATCATGGAATTAGTGTAGTTGATTATAGCTTTGAAAGATAACATAAACGGCGTTTGTTTTTTTGAAGAAATTCTTATCCCTTGTGTGATCCATCTATTGTATTTCTTTGTGTTAATTAACTTGCGTTTTTTGGGAAAGCTAGAGTTGTAATGTTATAGGAATATTGAGATCAATACATTGAATTTGTCGTCTGTATTTTGGGAATTGTAAACATCTTTAATGTTTCTTTATGCGAATAATTTATCAATATGGATTGATTTGTGTCATTTAACTCTCTTGAAAATTTGTAAAGGATTTTGGGTGCTTCTAGTTTATTATTAATAGTCAATACTTGAGCAAGATGATCGCTGTATCCGGCGATAAACACTTCAGAGAGATACGAGATTCCATTGTTGACTATAATTTGATCTAGCAATGTTTGAGATGAACTGGAGAGGCGAGTGGGTTTGTTTATCGTAGTAATAAGGTTGAAGGAGTCGATAAGATTCTTGAATCTATTATTTGGTGAATATGCAGAGTCGAATGTACTCAGGAATTCGATGTTGAAATCACCACATATAACAATAGATTTAGTAGATTTAAGTGTGATATGTTTTAAAACAATTGCGAAGTTCCGAAAAAATATGTCAAGATCTGATTGAGAAGGTCTATTAATACACAAAACAACAATACCGGTGTCCGTTAGATTAACTGCAGAAAATTCGAACACACTATGTACGCAGAAGTTCTCGTTGCCCGGCACTGGAGAAGATAAAATATCATTACGATCGTAGATACACGTACCACCGAGGTAATTTTTTCCTTTAAAATTTTGGCCGTCAGTAAGAACTTACTAAATAATAATTAGAAATATCAGTATCATTGATGTTGTTAGTTGAAAGCCAATGTTCTGTGAGGCATAGCAAATCGAATGGATTTTCGTGTAGTAGAATTTCAATGTCTGTCAATTTGTATTTAAATATGCATTTTTAGTCTACGTTTACTCCTGTTCGTATTATTTTGTTTAGTTTACAATTCATAATCTATATATTTATTTCAGCCTATAGTGAAATGTGTGATGCAAGCAAGAAAAAAAATCGTCACTATTCGGAGGAATATTTAAAATTTGGTTTCATACGCACTGTCTACGATGAACCTTCACGATGCTTCACCAACAAATCAATGAAACGAGGTCGAATTGAGGCACATTTGAAGGCGAAACTTAATTCTCTTATTTATTCAGATTTGAATTACTTTCGAAGTTTAAAGAAAATTATTTGAAGAAAGAGTAACATTAAAGTCTCTATTTACTGCTCTTAATGCAACTATCAATTGTACTCTTGAGGCTAGGTATCAAATTCCATTATTCATCGATAAATCTGGGAAAATTCATACTAAGGGGGAGAATGTAATCAAACCACCAATATCCGCATTTCTGAAAACGGTTCTGGAAAAAGATGACAAAGACGTTAAAGTTATGCCGCTAAGTAAGCATATTGTTTGCAGAAGAATAGACGAAATGAGTGAGAATATTGAAATAAAGCATGTTGATAACCTAAAAGCAAGAAAATTCTCACTGCAAATGGATGAATCAGACAGTGAATCCGTCCTTATCACTTACGTAATACATTTAGATTATATATATAAGCTAAAAAATTATTTAGATGTCAATAATGTACCAATGAAAAATATAACATCTTGTGCTGTAGTAAAATGGTTGTTTAAAATTGATGAAATATGAGAATCCAGAAATGCTTCTTGTGCATTGTGTTTTTCACAGGGAAAACCTGGTAGCTAAAAACATTTTGCCTGTTCTAACTGAAGTACTAAATTTAGTTATAAAGTGTATCATTGCTATTAAAGCTAGTATCAAATGTGAACATCTCTTCAAGTTTGTTTGTTTGTTTTTTGTGAAGAACAATACTTTTACTTCACCATGTGTGACTTATACTCCACACTGAATTAAGATGGCTCTCGAAAGCGAACTGCTTGAAAAGATGTATGGAACTATTTGATTCTATTAGCGACAAACCTGTAATGAAAAATCTGTTAACGGTCGATGATAAGGCATTTGTGAATTATTTAGCCGGTATTTTGAAAAAAGCTAAATACAGTATATTAAATAAATAACTTCAAGGAACAAATAAAACTCCTGTCGATGCAAAAGAGAAAATATTTTGTTTCTTTACATTTATTGAATTCAGACATATATTTACAAAAAAAATTTGAACGGTTTTTATTGCCTCCAAAAATATGTACTGACTGATACATATATAGCTGTTATTGTTGATCATCTGAAAATTTTATAGGTTGATTTAAAAGAAAGATTTTCTGTTTTGAAACAAATTGATTTCCCAACTCGGATGATGCAGCCGAAGTTATGGATTTGTGATATATTTCAGATATGCAGCATCAAGAAGAACTCGCAGAAATGCAAAATAATGAGTCAATTATAACTTTATTTAATATAAAAGGAGCGATGGCAATGGCTTTGTGAGGAAACCAAAATTAAATATCCAAATACAACCAAATATTCAAAAGAACGTTTTCCATCTTCATATTTAGTTGAATGCGGATTTAGTGCCATAAATGATTTGCTACTAAAAAAGAAATCGGTTGGATATAACAAAACGGGGAGACTTGACACTGAAGTTAACTAAATTGGAACCTGACTTAAAATATCTTTGCAGCAACCGTCAAGTGCAAGGATCTCACTAAATTTTAATAATAAATAAGTGATAATAAGTAAAATAATTTAGAAGGATTTTTCATTAAAATTATTTTGTACTTGAATTTCAGTTCTCCATTATATGTTTTGAAAATTTACTTACTGTGTTTGCCCAATAATATCCTAGTGATTTATTCCTAAAACCTATCATTAAAGTTCCTTTAGTGGACATTTCAATTTTTGAATACAAGCAAACAATTTTTTTCCAAATTTGGATTATATTCCTACAAATTCCACTCTCTCAACCTTAACTTTCCGAGTGCAACTTCCGCTCTTGAAATTAAAGAGCGTGAAATTGTGCAAACATTCGAGTCCACTAATCCACTAATTTACTGGAGTCTCTGGATGTCAATATCCGGTCGGAAATCAGATTTTATGATGTAATTAAGAAGTAATATACTTCTTCTTTTATATATCATATTAATTGTAGTATTCTTTACAACGTTTAAAAATAATAAAATATAATGAGGTTCTGCTCGGTTATAAAATAAACTTTTCTGTTTTATTACATTGTGGAAGGGGGTTGTATTCTAGTAATTCATGAAAATGTGTTTGTTTGAATGAATTTGCTTGTTCGTAATAGTAAACATTGAGCTGCATTTATCTTTATTTTTCCATTTCAAGAACACTTTTTCAGAAAAAGGTTTTTATGGTCTCCATTATGAGAAAAATGCAGATTAATGAATAAAAATAGTTATTTTTGATGACATGCAAACCATGTGTATATGAATTTTTAAGATCAAGATGATTTTTAAAATATGCAATCCTCAAAATGTAACACGAGCGTAAAAATAAATATATTTTTCCCTTTTCTGACGTTGTGTTCTTTAATATTTAAAGAATAACCGTATTGCATTTCATACAATTTTCCTCCCTATTTTCTAGTTTTGAGACATATTTTTTTCTCTTTTGAATCATTCAAGTAGTGAAAAGAATTAAATACTCTAAAAGTGGAAACAAAATGTTCAGATCTTTGTGAATTGGATCAAAAATTATTTATTCACAAAGTTTTGCTACATGTCATTATAGTATATCTATATACCCCTGTTAGAAGAACACAAATCAAACGTCCAACGTGATCCAACAAAACAAGATTAATATTTATTGCATTGTAAATGAAGTTGCACACAAGAATGTCAGATAAGAATGTATTAGTAGCGATCACGATCACTACAGTTAATTGTCTTGAAACATTAGGCGATCTCAAACCAGAATGCGGGAAAGAGACTGAATCAATACATTTTCGTTGTGTAGAAACACATTTCCTATATATAAAGAGAAGTACATACCTTCCTACATATACGTATGCTGAAGCTCCTCCATGTAACAGAAACACGAAAGTTACGTGATCAGCCATGTTGTTTACGGGTTTCCAAGGCGATACCACTCTTTACACAAAAGACTCTCAACATACGACGCCAACATAGTAAACATTAGAAGATTCCATGCAACGAAGATTGCCTCGATTGGGATTCCATGACAGCAGAGAGACGTCTCAAATCACCTTCCGTAATGCTTCGAAACCCTCGAGAAATTTCCGTAATACCCGAGAATATTCGAGAACTCAGCCTAGCTTGTTAAGAAATTTCTAGAGAATCTTAAGAAACGAACCGCGACATAGTGTTGGGTCGCCCTGACCGTCGCTTGTCTTTGTTTAGCTTATGGGTAACGGCGACGAAGAATTCAATCCGCTAGAAAATCTCAAGGTGTTCACATCGCAAATCCGATAGCTCCTCACGAGAAGCCTAGCCCAGCTGAAGAAATTCTATCTTCAAATCAAGTGATTGAAATATTCTCCGGCCTCAGAAATTCTTCTAAGTTGAAATCAAATGACAGAAAGATTTCACACGTCAAGTGCCGAATAATTTCTATCTTCGAAATTCGTGATTTAAATTATTTCAAGTATCGTGACGAAGCGTCATCTCGCGGCCAGCCCTGGGTCCCGCTCAGAGACACGAAGCCAAATTCGACTCGAGGTGCCACCACATTACTGAACGTCACACTTCGTCGACTGACACCACCAGCGGTGCCATCTGACAACGAAGAAGGATACTCCTTATAATTGACCACTGACTAGCCTCAAGCGTGAGTTACGAGAACGAGGCACACATTCACATTGAACTTTCAACGCTTGCCGTTTGTCGTCTCGTGCTATCCTTTGTTTACGTCACGACGACTTTATTTACATAATAAACCTTGTTATTTGAACTTCTTGAGTATTTATTTTGGAGAGGGGAGCTGTATGCTCAGCGAAGAAGGGAGCTGTATACTCAATACTGTATCATTTTGTTTCTGAAAAGCTCGCCTCTGAGGTCGAAAGTTAATCACTGTGTGATTCATGCGCGAGTCAAAATAAAAACTATACTGATTTTCGTTTTGCACGCTATATCGTCACTGTCAAGAAGAGATTTGACACAGTGAAAATGGTTTTCCCCATAAGAGGTCACTCGTATATGGAAAGTGATAAAGCATGTAGCTCGTAAACCAAAAAAATCAAACGGAACTCCCTAACGATTGGAATGGAATAAAATGAAGTAGAGTGAAACCTTACCCTTTCGATATTGTGCCCTGCACGGAAGAGATGTTTAAAAATTGGAATAGTTTCCTAACCTCTGCTTATGTTAAAAATTATCTCTACCAACAAAACCTATAAGAGCGTTTAAGGTCAATGCAGACGAACTTCGGCTCTTTTATTCAAAAAATACCTTCTTTGATGCGTATTACTCAACATTGGTTAACGCAAAAAAGTCAAAACGCCTCGTGCAATTGACATCCTCTGCCGAACCCCTGGCGTTGTATGATGCAAGCTTGAAATATGCAAAGTATTGCCACCTTCAACACCTTGTAAATTTTTGTGAAAATCCAGCAGCAAAAACATTTTACTCGCAACTACCTGAACAGTCTCCTATGAAAGAATGCAACGAGCCAGATTCTGATGACTATTTAGACGAATATGAAGAGCTAGAAATCGATTAATTTTGACTTTCTCTTTACTATGATCGAGCAACATGATTTTGCCATTTTAGGAATTAACAAGTTTTATAATTTAAAGGTGTACTATTTCGGCAATCAATTTTGGAAAAATCAACCAAGTCCCCATCTTTTTCCGGGAAAATTGAGTTATACTATTCATAAATTATAGATTTTAATTTTTACTGTAGAATTCTTTAGCAAAGGGATTTGACTTAACAATGCAAAAAACATTAAGAAATGACCATTTGAACAGAAAAAGTGGAACAAGAAACTTAATTTTTCAATTCCTGAAAAATTTTGTTTTCTGGACAAACTTGATTTTCCCTCGAAGGTCTACATGTGTATTAGATCCCCGTATTCAAGTAAGTTTTACATTATAAAACTAGAAATAAGTATGTTTTAGATCTAATCCACGTTTATATAAACATCGCAAAATTGGTCGCACATTAAATTCTACTTACGTGTAATTAGGATAAAACTCTACAAAGCAGCGCACTTGACAATACGCTCCACTGCGCCTACTTACAGAGAAACATAGATATGTGACAAATAGCAACACATACGTACGCGCGTAATTCGTCTTTCAACATGGCTGACTGTGAGGCGTGAATATGTTTTTTTATTAGAAAAAATATTAAAATCTTTATTGACTGCTTTGAAACAAATTTTGGTGACACAAATTCGTCTATATTATGCACTAATTTTCGTGTGGAGATTTCGCTTGCATATATGTATTAAGCTATAAAATACTTAACATTTGTCGTAATGTTTACAGTCAATGCACTGTAACGACAGGCGTTTTATAATCATAAATGTATGTAATACCACATTCATGCGAGTACAATATGCCCAGTACAATTCCACTTTAATGATACAATTAAATAAACAGAAACAGAATATGCAATTAAAGAAATCTAAAAAATATCAAAGGAACCAAAGAAATGTTGAAAGAAGTTAACAGAGGGAAAGCAAAAAGAAGAAAAAGCGAACCTCGATCATTCTTCTTTAGAAAGAAACAATGATAATGAAACAAAACTACAAAAGTAGTTCCAACAAAGTAACTTCTGACGAAGACGAGAATAGGTGTACAGAGGTTACAGGATATTATCATACGTCTTCCAAAGAGGACTGAAAAAACCATGCTCGTCTCGTATACATGAGCTTTACACCATGGAAAAACCTCTCGGCAATGTTTGTGGTGAAAAAGCCAGACGAGCAACTATTAATAAAAAGGAGATAAAAATAGAAGAAATACGATGGATGGTGAAGACCATACAAATGATTATTGAAAATTGATTTTAATTAAATGTACAAGAGTGGTTGTTGATCTTTTTTGTTCTTCTCAATTTACATTGTTATTTTCGCTGTAATTTCGTCGTAGTTAGAATGGGAAAGTATTATCATTGCAAAACGCCCCACGTAAGGTTGTAAAAATATTTGTATACTCAGTAGATGAGTTAAAGTTGCCAAATAAAAGTGCTACGTTGCTGCCTTATTAGCAAGTTTGAGTTTTTGCTAAATAACTCAAAGAAACTATCCTGAAGATGATGTTATTGAACTAAAAATGAAAGTGAGGCGTATTGTAGCTTTTTATCCTAATGAAAATATTAAGATGTTTAAAAAAAGGCGAGAGAATATAGTTTTCATGCACGTTGAAACCTATTAATTTTATTATAATTTTTTCTTGACGCTGTATCTTTCCAGAATTGGCTAAGTGATATGTCGTTCTCCATTACATGAACTCATATTTTACAGGTTTTTATTTTAACAGGTAACTTCAAAGTATTTCACTGGTTCTATTTTCTTTTTCCGTAAATATGTTTTAAATGCTGAGTGAGGGAAACTATATTTTTCTGAGTATAGTTTTGGGTACAGACATAAAACCTGGAATTTTCATAGTCCAAAGATTTCTCGTGTTTACAACAAATATATTTTTCCTAATAACTCCCAAAAATCATTAAAGAATCACTTTTCTCACCCACAATATGTATATTTTCTTCATTGTCACCGAGGATAAAATCATATTAAAAACCTACTTCATTGCACTGACGTTATAATATTTTAAAAGGTCTCTCAAGATCTGTCAAGATGAAATAAACCGCCGCTTTCCACCAGGGCAACGAGCAGTCGACAGGTCGCAACGATAAAACATTTGAGGGCTAGTAAGAAAATAAAAATCGCTATTGGTATCGGATGAACAAGACGAGTAGAAATTGTTTCTATTCCTCTTGCGGATGAATTGGAATGAAGTGTCGTCCTTATAGGTTGAAACATTCAAAACAAGTTAGTTTTCAAAGAAAAAGACAGTACTTGAGGACAATATTACCTCCACGCTTCAACTTTCCACAAATAAACCACGAAATTAACCTGGCAAACATCTCGCTAAAACATCACCTTTCAGACACAAAAATAACATTTTTTGATTTGCAACCACACCTGACTGCTAAGGACTTTACCCAGTACTGTTTACACCTGAAACCGTCTGGAAAACATCACTTCGGTTCTCTTCTAGCTTCACATCTGACCTCACATTTTCCTCCTGTTCCTTCACCCAGTCCTCACCTCCTCTTCCACCTCCCTCTGCTCCTATCTCATCATCTCTCCCTCTTCAATCTCCTTCTTCTTTACCTCATCATCACCCCCTTCCCTTCCCATCTCCACACCCATTTCTTACCCTGTCCCCGATCTTCTTCCTCTTTCTCATCTCACTCGCCCACATGGCCGCCTCCTTCCTTATCTCACTCGCCCTCATCAATTCCTACATCCATACCTCCTTCCGCCCCAAACGCAATTACAACTTGCGCTCAAGAGTACATGTGGTGCTCGAAGAGAATCACGTTCGGGTGCAACGTGCAGGCTTCATCCGGAACTAGAAGCTGTACCAATTTCATATTTCTCTCCACAGTCTAACTTCGATTCCATTTCTCGAGAATCAGAAACTCTGCGAAAATAATTATATTTCATCATAATGTCCAATCCCTTTCAAACAAATTGACAGACATTGAAATTCTGGTACACAAAAAACCATTCGATTTGCTATGCCTCACAGAACATTGGCTTTCAACTAACAACAAAGATCCCGCTATTTCCAATTATTATTTAGCAACTTACTACTGTCGACAAAATTTTAAAGGAAAACAACCACAGGAGATACGTGTATCTACGTTCGTAATGATATTTTATCTTCTCAGTTGTCAGACTACGAGAACTTCTGCGTTGAGAGCGTATACGAATATTCTGCAGTTAATTTGACCGACATAGGTATTTATTGTCTTATGTATTTATAGACCTCATCAATCAGATCTTGACATATTTTTCGAAATTTGAGATTATTTTAAAACGTATTATACATAAATCCAAAAAATCTATCGTTATATGTGGTGATTTCAACGTAGATTTCCTGAGAGTTTCCGATTACGCAAATTCACCCATAAATCGACTCAAGAATCTTTTCCACTCATTCAATCATGTAACTACGATAAACGACCCCACTCGACTCTCCAGTTCATCTCAAACATTGCTAGATCACAATATTGACGACAATAAAATCTCGTATTTCTCTGAAGTGTTCTGTGCCGGATACAGCGATCACCTTTAGCAAGTGTTGACCATTAAAGATAAACTGAAATAACACAAAATAATTTACAAGTATTCTAGATAATTTAACGACAGAAATTTAAACATATTTACCAATTATTTGCGTAAGGACACTTGGAAAGATGTTAACAATTGCCAAAACATCGACGACAAATTCAATGCATTTACATCAACATTCGTAAAATATTACAACTGTAGCTTTCTAATAAAACTCAAATTAATTAACTCAAAGAAATACAATAGATGGATCACCCAAGGGATAAGAATTATTCCAAAAACAAACCCCGTTTATATTATCTTTCAAAACTCTATAAACAACCACCCGAATTCCATGATTATTTCCGTAAATATAAGACTATTCTCCGAAATAGAGCTAAAGTTATGGAAAATGACCGGCAGATACAACAATCGAACAACCGGACAAAAATCATGTAGAATATTGTCAAAAATTACACGTCATCTGATTCTTATTTCTCAGAAGTAGGTAAAATAACTAATTCAATATCTCCAAATCAATGTCCACCTAATATATCCACCCATGTACCCCATTCAATGTTCACTTCCGAAACTAACTCCAGTGAAATTTCAAAAACATCAGTTCAATAAAAAAATAATTTTCGGCAGACATAGATGATATACCCGAATGTATTGTTAAATTTTCGTCCCACGTTATATTAAATACGCTCATAAACATGTTTAATAGTTATTTATCGGAAGGGGTGTTTCCTAACATACGAGAGCTGAAGTAAAATCTTTATACAAGAAAGGAAACAAACACAATGTTGGTAATTATCGACCATTTTCTCTACTATCCACTTACTCAAATATCTTTGAAAAATTGTTTATAAGCGTCTTCTAGGTTTTCTATTAAAATATAACATTCTCTCAGCCGGTCAACAGGGATTTCGAAAATAATTTTCCACCACCAGCGCCATATTTTCTTTCTTATACGATGTCACCACATCTCTTGGCCGTGGAGAAAATCCTCATGGTGTTTTTCATTTATCCAAAGCATTCGATGTCATCGATCACGAAATTCTCCTGTCCAAATTGCATTCTTTAGGTATTTTTGGACAAGCGCATCAGTGGCTGACTTCTTCTTTAAAAGATAGATATCAACAGGACGAAATATCATATACTAAAAATAAAGTACTTCAGCGCTGTCTTTCAGAAACAAAGTCACTTCCTTGTGGAGTACCCCATGGTTCAATTCTCGGCCGAGTACTCTCTTTCTTGTATGTGAACGACATGTCATCCACATCCGATTGCAAAATGGTTCTTTTTGCTCATGACACTAATTTAATATGTAAACACTCAAATGCTCAAAACGTTTTATCAAAACTCTCGGCTTGGTTCCAAGCAAATCGCCTCATTGTAAACACTGATAAAACAGGGTGTATGTCATTTCACAATACTTACACAACATCTTTAACACAGGTTTCTCTTTCTTTAAACTGAACACAATTAAAAACTGTTACGAATTAGAAATTCTTAGGTCTCCATATTCAAGACAACCTCAAATGGAATTGTGACGTTGACAATCTTAATTCCCAATTAAGCAAATTGTGTTACGCATTCCGAATCTTAGTTAACGTAGTTAGTCTACATATTTCCCCTTGCGTAGGTTTTGCAAACGTTTACTCCCATTTACGTTACGGCATTACCTTCTGGGGTAATTCCGGTCAGAGCATTAAAAAGTTCAGAATTCAGAAGAGGATAGTTCGGATAATTTGTAAATCTCGTCCCCGAAACTCTTGTAAACCTTTATTCAAGGAATTAAATATCTTAACACTTCCCTGGATTTATATTTATGAAACGGTCGTGTTCATTAAGAGCAAATTACTGAAGTGCCACCCTTGCTTCATACGGAACACTCTCGTTCACGAACACAATACTCGCAATAGTTTTAATATTCATCGTTCTAGAGTGTCAACCACTCTTTGCCAATAAAGACCGTATCATTGGGGAATCATTATATATAATTCCCTGACCAAAAATTATAATGAAATTGAATCTTTTCAAATCCGCGGTTAAAATCTACCTCCTGCACCATTGTTTCTACTGTGTAAAAGAATTTATTTATTTTAATAAAAATTTAATCCGTCTTTCTTTATCATGCCATTGTTGTAGTGCTTTCAAAATACCGGAACACAATTTCAAAACAATATTCTTGCATGATTGAGTTGTCTTATGATTCATATCAATTTAGTTTTATGTGTATTCAACTTTGGCACGGTTGTGTACATTAATTCTGTAGCCCCATCCTGACCCGGGTGTTTCTCCGGTTTTCCTTCAGATAGAGACGAATTTTTTATAAAGACTCGCTGATCTCTGGCCTAGAGAATGCCATCAATTTATAATTATTAGAGAATTTAGTGTTATTTAATAGTTACGAATTATCAACAATCCTTTCCGAATGATTTATAGCTTGTTGTGAAATGATCTTTCCGAATGATAATACCTTCTTGTGAAATGACTTTTCTGTTTTCTTAAATACTGTATTTGTTGATATTTGTTAATACTATATCACGTGTCGAACAATTTTTTTATCGTTAGGAGTATGTTGAAATGTTAAATCTGACTCTGCGTTAGGGCCCTAAATCGGAATTGATGGGATGGTCCCTTGTTTGCTTCCGGAAAGTAAATTAGTTTATTGTCCTTCACGTGGTCAGATGCAGTTTGTAACTTTTTTTTTGACAATAAAGTTTATAGCCATATTGCTGATAATCCCAAGGATACGGAACGGTATTAATGTTGTTTGTCTAAGATGCGGTAGCAAAAGATAGGCGATAACACTTGTATCGTTATCATTAAGAATAAATTTAAATAGAGTTCATTTTCTGCTCTCAACTGATAACGAAACACAATGAACTGGCAAATTCCTTTTGAAAGCAGATGTACCCAAAACACAATGCACAATGCAATGGAAAATGTAAATGAGAACAAAGACCTCTAAATACTTCCTATATTGATAATAGTAAAATCTTTAAAACATGTATTTTCCTTCACAATTTTCGGTTATAAAATAAGAGCCTCGATTTTAGAAGATTGGAATACGATTTTAAGTAAAAAATGAAATAAAGACGCGTGTAGCTGGTTAGCATAGCTTCCAGTAATCGAAATTTCTCTTTTATCTGTGTTCTCATTTCTAAACCTGCGATGATAATGGATGATAATTCATTTTGTGGGTTCCGCAAGTATGTTTTCTCGAGACCTTTTCAGTTCAACCTTTTTCCCTTTCTATTTGGGGATCTCTTAATCATGCACCGCCTCCTGCGCTCCGCTCTGGATCGTCGGTCTCTCGCTTGTTGTTTTTAGGTCTAAGTTAAACACCGGACGTCCATGTTAATCAAGCGCAGCAATGACTTCTTTTTGAATGTAGATTCAAAACTTTCCTCGACATATCATCCACCCGTCATATCAACTGTTAGGGCTGTCATGTGACAAAGTTCGAAAATCAATATGCAACATTTAACTATAAAAAGTGTTTTCAACAAAAGCATTATGTATTTACATAGAAACTTTAATATAATTAAATTTAATATTTTTCCCGATATTGGATTTTCAGACGCTGTTTTGAAAATCAATATAGTATTGAAATTTGGAGGTTTCCAATACGTCAAAATCGAATATAAAATTTAAAAATTGGATCTAGAATTCACAGAAAACACAATAATATATTCGATTATTTGTTTTTATTTTCATTCACATTACAATATCAAAATGTAGAGTTTTATTTATTCTAAAATTAAATGCAAAACGAAAATATTGCTGTACCAATTATTTCAACAGGAAAATAAAATGCAATAGCACTAAACGATACGTACTAAAAAGGAAGTATTCATTTTTCTTTTTCATTGTTTCAATACCCGGAACTTACGTTGGGAGTGATGCATATCATCATTTCAGTATCTGCGTAATATTGTTTTATATATAAAGTCACATACCTTTAATTATGAGAGACTTTCTGGTACTACCTTGAAACAAAATAAATGCGTTCTAAAATATTTTTCTCCATAAAAGAATAAGAAATTTAAGATATTCAATACTAAAAATAAAATATTTAAAACTTAAAAAATAATATAGTTTTGTCCGTATTTAAGGACAATGACAATAACTCAAACCATTGAAATACTACCCACACCTATGGAAGTCAATATGCCAACGCGGTTCTCTTATTTTTTTTCTGACAAATGATAAGAGACAAATGATTCTCGTGAGTTTTCTGACGATGTTAATATGGTTTAAAAGACAGGTTTACACTTGCAAGTTCAGCATTCTCATTTCCGCGTTTAGTAGCATTTTTAATGCTTATTTAGCGGTCAGCATTCTGCAATCTGTCGTAACAAGGAATACTGCTATCTAGATTTTGCCTACTCGTATTCTCCTTGTACATAATACTTTTCGCAGACTGGGAAGATATGTGTAGAGGCGAATTTGATAGTGTAGTAGATCTCAATTTGGAGCATTTAATAAAGAATACCTTACCTATCAGTAGCTGCAATCGCAGAGTCTTCCAATGAGAATGAGAATTGACAAGGCTGTAGTGACTCTCATTTACGAATATTATATCATTTGGATAAATATATTAATGTATTGATTATAAGTATGTTAATTTTACTCTCTTGAAATTTGTACTAACTACACTATCCTGTTCGAAAAGGAGTGCCGCTCCCACGACCATCGCGCGAATGCGCCGCTCTCACGCTATATAGCCCTGATAGCCCTGATAATGAGACTGTGCAGCAAATACTATGGAACTGCATTATATGACGAAGTACTTTGTTCATACTTATTGTATTTAACAAGACAAGAAGAAACGCAGATGGAAGAACATCTAGGATATCCTGTGAAGAGCAAAACTTGGGATTTCAAAATAAAGTAAATAAATTATTTGAAATATGTGACATAAGTAAACATGATAACGTAAAAGGTTGTCGAAAATAAACATCTTTAATGACTACGTTAAGAATATGTGTTAAAATCATTTCAGGCCTCCCCTCCTTACTACCACTCCATGAGACTTTATTTCTTTCCATCCACCAAGCTGTATTACCCCTGTTCTCAAGGATTAACACCCCTGGGAAGCTATTATAAACCTATCTCCACTCAGTTTAAGAAATTATTGCTTCCACAAAGTTTACCACTGTATGAACATGGAACCTACCTGAAGAAATTCATACAGTGGTAAATTTCTTCAGGTAGGTTCCATGTCATTACTTCTTTATTTAAAATATTTTTTACATCTTTATTTTTCAACAGAAAAAAAACAAAAATTACTTCATAACTTTCGACAAATGTTATAAACGGTATTTATGTACATGAGAGTAATTAATTTGAAAATAATTATTGTAGTGATGTGAAATGCAAAGGTCGATTTACATATAATATGGCTTACATATCGCCCCATTAAGTAGCATTTGGAGGTGGCGAATTATCGTTATCTGTCTCAATACGATTAAACTGTATGTTGTGTTGTTTTAAAAGCTTTTATCTTCTACTAATGATTTGTGATCATTTTAGCTATTGACAATAATAAATATTTTGTCAATAACTATTATAAATATTGCCAATAATTTAAAAAAAATGTTTTAATGAAATATTATCATTTTTTTTTTATTATTCGTGGGGTTGGGAGGTGCAAGTTATAATTGTGAATAGGGATGCCTAATCATTAAATCCACCATGGAAGTTGAATGGAGCGAAACGGCTAGGCTACGTCCTTGTAAAGCACTAGCGAAACGAACAATGATTCTTTTTAAGCGAAAGATTACACATAACTGATTAGTCATGCCCTACAAAGATGTAAAAAACTGTCACATCGATCATTGCATGTGATTCTCTGGCCTCACGCACGTCTCGTTGATTCTGTCCTTGGGTATCCTCATCGCGTAGGACAGCAGAGATCACGTTCAATGTGGCTTCTTCTAAAGGCGAAGTCTCTTCCCAGAAGGAGAATTATTTCCTGATTTCATTCAGCACATGACAGCTGTCGGGAAACACGAAGGACTCTTTATATTATTGTAAATCCTCCATTCAGATAAGCTTAAACCATAGCATAGATTCACTTCCATCTGGCTTCGCTGCAGATAAGTTATTTGTCTCCAGATTAACAGTGCACGTTTCTTGTTGACCATGCGGATAGATGTTTCTGTTTGCGTTACTTCGTTCCGTCGACTCAATTGGAATTCACGTAAATATGGAAAGCAAGATTGAAAAAAAAATAACATTTAAAATTCCCGACATAAATTCTCATTTGTACACTGTACTATAACCTGTTGTTCTTTATTTGCATTAAAGAGATTCAACATTCCTTTGATTTATTCTGACTCTGCATACAATATATAAAGTACAAACTGCGTATGACCACGTAGAGGACAATAAACTAATTTACTCTTGGGAAGCACACAAGGGACCATCCCATCAATTCCGATCAAGGGTCCTAAGAAAGAGGCGGATTCAAAATTTTAACCAAACATCTTTATAATCAATATGTTTGTAATTAAACACAAAAAAATATTTTTAATGTACAAATTATTATCGCTATAGATTATTCTGAGTATAATGTTTAAAAATCTAAGAATTCAAATAACACTAAATTCACTATTTACTGTTATAATATACACGCCCCTAAACAAAGCCTAAAGAACCTGTATAAGAAATCCTCCTCTATCCGAAGGAAAACCGGAGCAAAACCCGGACCGCGATGGGGCTACAGAATTAATGTACAGATGGACAAAGTTGAGTTCACATAAAACTAAATTGATATGAATCATAAGACAACTCAATCATGCAAGAATATTGTTTTGAAATTGTGTTCAGATATTTTGAAAGCACTACAACAATGGCATGATAAAGAAAGACGGATTAAATTTTTATTAAAATAAATAAATTCTTTTACACAGTAGAAGCAATGGTGCAGGAGGTAGTTTTTAACCGCGGATTTGAAAAGATTCAATTTCATTATAATTTTTGGTCAGGGAATTATATATAATGATTCCCCAATGATACGGTCTTTATTGGCAAAGAGTGGTTGACACTCTAGAACGATGAATATTAAAACTATTGCGAGTATTGTGTTCGTGAACGAGAGTGTTCCGTATAAAGCAAGGGTGGCACTTCAGTAATTTGCTCTTAATGAACACGACCGTTTCATAAATATAAATCCAGGGAAGTGTTAAGATATTTAATTCCTTGAATAAAGGTTTACAAGAGTTTCGGGGACAAGATTTACAAATTATCCGAACTATCCTCTTCTGAATTCTGAACTTTTTAATGCTCTGACCGGAATTGCCCCAGAAGGTAATACCGTAACGTAAATGGGAGTAAACGTTTGCAAAACCTACGCAACGGGAAATATGTAGACTAACTACGTTAACTAAGATTCGGAATTCGTAACACAATTTGCTTAATTGGGAATTAAGATTGTCAACGTCACAATTCCATTTAAGGTTGTCTTGAATATGGAGACCTAAGAATTTTTAATTCGTAACAGTTTTTAATTGTGTTCAGTTTAAAGAAAGAGAAACCTGGGTTAAAGATGTTGTGTAAGTATTGTGAAATGACATACACCCTGTTTTATCAGTGTTTACAATGAGACGATTTGCATGGAACCAAGTCGAAAAGTTAGACAAAACGTATTAAGCATTTGCAGGTTTACATATTAAATTAGTGTCATGAGCAAAAAGAACCATTTTGCAATCGGATGTGGATGACATGTCGTTCACATACAATAAAAAGAGTTTAGGGCCTAGATTGAAACCTTGGGGTACTCCGCAAGTAAGTGACTTTGTCTCTGAAGGACAACGCTGAAGTATTTTATTTTTAGTATAGGATATTTCGACCTGTTGATATCTATCTTTTAAATAAGATGTGATTCCATTGATGCGGAATTTAATTAAATAAGCCATTGATGTGGAAGTCCACAAATGCCTAAAGAATTCAATTTGGAAAGGAGAATTTCGTGATGATGACATCGAATGCTTTGGATAAATGGAAAACACCATGAGGATTTTCTCCTCGGTGAAGAAATGTAGTGACATCGTTTAAGAAAGAAAATATGGTGCTTGTAGTGGAAAAGGATATCTTAAAACCTGGTTGTTCTCCAGAGAGAATGTTATACTTTGATGAGAAATCTAGAAGACGCTTATAGTATAGGATTTTTAACAAAGTGGGTAGTAGAGATATTGGTCGGTAATTTCCAATATTAAG
The DNA here is from genome assembly GCA_002313205.1 of Laupala kohalensis. Classification (NCBI taxonomy): domain Eukaryota; kingdom Metazoa; phylum Arthropoda; class Insecta; order Orthoptera; family Trigonidiidae; genus Laupala; species Laupala kohalensis. The sequence continues at coordinate 184,413 of NNCF01128304.1, read as the reverse complement.
TTTGTTTCCTTTATTGTGAAAGGTTTCGCTTTAGCTCTCTTAAAATGTTAGGAAACTCTTCTTCCGATAGAGAAGTATTAAAAATATTTATGTCTATTTAATATAGTTTGGGACGAAAATTTAACAATAAACTCGGTTACAGTATCTATGCCTGTTGAAAATTTGTCTTTTAATGAGCTGATGATTCTCATGACTTCACTGGCGTTAGTTTCAGAAGTAAACATAGAATTGGGTACGTGGGTGGATATAATTGGAGGACATTGATTTGGATATATTGAGTTCATTATTTTACCTACTTCTGAGAAGTAACTTCACTCTTATTTTCTTTAATGGATAAAGAAATCCCCTCTACACACTAGCATTTGCAGCTCAGACAATAATTACACTCAATTAAAGCTATTAGAAACTAGAAACTTAGACAGTGAAAAAATTTCAACAGTAGCAGACAAAAGTTTGGAATGGAAGAGCATGGCTGTGCACGGAAGTCACCCTCATGACCTGAGCAATTCCAATGTCGACAAGAAGTCGTCGAACGCATGGCTCAGGGGAGGGTTAGCTTTTTCCTGAAACAGAAGGGTTTGTTATGACCATCCAGGATCAGGTTATTCCCACTAGGAATTATAAGAAATATATTATGCAGGATCCCCATATGGAAAATGATAAGTGTAGGAAATGTGGAACTTCTTCTGAAACAATTCAACATATAACCGGAGCTTGTAATATGTTGCCACAATCTGATTATTTTCATCGCCATAACCAGGTGGCTAACATAATTCACCAAGCATTAGCTTTAAAGTATTGTCTTATAGAAAATAGCACACCTTATTATAAATACGAGCCGGCTGACGTTTTAGAACCAACAAACTTCAAATTATATTAAGACAGGTCAATAATCACGGACCGTACAATTCATAACAACAGACCAGACATAGTGTTAAAATATCAAGTAACAAAGACTACCTATTTGATAGACATAGCTGTGCCAAACTCTCACAACCTTCAGAAAACAATTCAGGAGAAAAATCAGAAATACAGTGACCTTAAGGCAGAAATACAATGGATATGGAACATGGAGAGAGTTTACATATTACCGGTAGTAATGTCCTCTAAAGGAGTCGTCCCTATATCCCTCCACAATAGCATTAACATGTTAAAATTGCGTAAGACCATTTATGTACAACTTCAGAAAGCTGTTTTGCTCAACACATCAAGAATAGTCAGAAAATTTTTGGATCCTCCAGAGTGAGTGAGCTTGGTGTAGCCCGTACCTCACTACTACCAGCAGAAAAAAACTGAGATACTAAACGGAATATAATAATAATAATATTAATATTAATAATAATAATAATTGCAAACGGATGGACAAGAAAACGCGAAAACTCCTCACTTTGCATAAGATGATGCATCTTCAAGCGGATGTGGAACAATTGTATGTGGATGTGGATCAATTGAAGAAAAGATGTAGGGAGAGGTCTAACCCATCTTGGAAATCCATTCAAGATCACGATCATGGGATTGCGAATGTACACGAAAGGAAAACCACATGCCAACTATATGAAAATCATCGAAATATGTGATGAAAATAGAGCACCCAGTAAATCCTTATGTAGACTATGAAAAAGTATGAAGAAGAAATTTTAGGTAATGAAAACTCACAGGACCGAAAAACTGCCACTACACAAGCCAAAGAACTGTGCAATCAGCAACTCAAGAACACATAGCAGAAAAAAGAATCTACATTTCCAATTTACCAAAAGTGTTACCGCTGAAAGTATTAATAAAGGAGCCTCTTTACATCCTGCGTGTTAATAAAAGTATTAATAAGGAGCCTCTATACATCCTGCGCAAGGTACTTTAAAAGCACGAAATTGAAAAGCCTGATCCTGAGGAAGCTGGTTGCAACCTGGACTGGCTAACAAAAAAAGCCGACGCTAACATCAACAGTTGTGAAGAAATAATGAAATAATAATAATAATAACTTTCTTTGTGTATTGGTTACGGCAGTGGTGGATTTAATATAACTACTTGTTCCTTATGATATTGTTTTTTCTGGTGTAAATTAGTATACAATTCTAATTAATAACCTTATTTTTTGCTATGAATTCTATTAAGTTTATTTTCTAGTCAACGAATGAAAGTTGGTATACCACCAATTACTTCAAATAATATACTAATTATTCTACCATGTTGGTGACATTTTCAAAAATAATAATAATAATAATAATAATTATTATAATAAATTTAATAAAAATAATAAATTTATTGTAAAAACTGCGTATGACCACGTGGAGGACAATAAACTAATTTACGTATTATATGTATTAACTTAACAATCCTGTATTGGAATTTGTTTGCAACTTTCTATTTATTTACAGCAGGAAGAATAAATTTATTTTGTTCAAAAGACCATATAAGACAGAATCTAAATTAACATAAATGTACAAATGAAACATCACTCTTGAAAATGCATTTTCTGAAAAGTTAGATCAACCACGATTTATGATTTTAATTTTTTGTTAACTATAGTAATGAGAGAATGTTTTGTTGCGAAATCTTATTCTCTAGCATATAAATGTGCTTTTAATTGGAATGTTCTACTTTTGTAAATTACTGAACTTCCAAACTTTACCTTAGTTTCATCTACACAATTGATATTCCCTTAGGGACTCATGGGAGTTAAGAATCCGCAGTCTGTACGTACTGCTTAGTACTTTATTAAGACTCTCTAGAGATGTTTTAACAAACAACTCTACCCGGCCAGTTACTTGTATCTTTTTCTAAAGTACTTGATTCGACAAAATATTTCTGATTCAAATGCATGACCTCCAAGCATTTTAAGAGCCAGTAATATTTATCAAAAGAGGAAGACTCCTCTTTTCGGTGAGGTATTATTTAAATATTACGACACGTATGTAATTGCATTTTCTTATTCTCAATACAAATTCCTCTTTCAGTTCGTCCTGCTTCCGTTAATGAAACCCGCTTCCAAGATTTCAAGTCAATATAGACGTCCGGAATTATAATTAGTATGCAATTAGTATTAAAATTCTATAAATTATACATTTTAGCACCTGAACTATAAAGAACCTTAATATTTTCTGGTGTGCTCTGAGACCGGATCCGATATTCGTAATTTCTAATATAGTAGAATATATTGTAGCTTGTAATTTCGATAATAAATTATTTATTTTAATTTTATATATTCAATTTTTTTATTTATTTATATCCAACAATTTATTTGCAAAAATGAAATCATTTAATCTACATTAATCAGGAATCGTCGTAAAAATATTATAAAGTCGTTCATGGGGGAATGGAAAGTGACGCAGGAGACCCATATGACATCTAGATTTAGTTTATTTTATTATGAGTTGTTCTGTTGTCATGATTATAAACTAGCTGGAGATTATTTTTTAATTTTCGGTTCGATAAAAGACGTTCATTGCGCATCTGCATTTAGAATGAAGGTATGAAAATGGAAAATGCTCAAATTGATTAAACGATATTATTGATTTTGAACTTATGGAAAATAATTAAACTATGGAGAATATTTAATGATTTCCAAAAGCAAAACTCCAAATACCACGAATAATACAAAAAAAGAATGTATGTGTCTCGCCTGATGTCCATAATTTTGCCTGACATTACGTCAAATAGTTGAAATAATATTTAAAATATATATTATAATATCGATTTTCCCGACTATTATTGCATAATGTTAGCCTCGCGATAATGTATACGTCCACGTTATCTTTTGAGTGTCATAGCAATTAACCATCAACAGAAGACACACAGACCGATTACCACAGCATTGGCATTGTCAAGAAGAATGTTTTCTTTTTTTGTATTTAGAACCTATTCCATTTACTGGTCTCAGTTTATAGTGGCTTACTTTGAACTTCAACAATTTCATTGCATGAATAAAGTGCATTTACAATAGTGAATTCAACTGTTGTTTGATTACGGTTCGTCTCTAGTCTTACAATATTATTTCAATATTTTCAATTTTCCAGAATCAAATCTTTTTTACTTTCACATATACTTACTATATAGAAAGTATTTTAATCGCGAAAAAATTCGAAAGCGAGATTTCGATGAAAATATCCATTTTGGTGAACCTCAATTCAGAAAAAGTTGTTTTTTTCACAACGTCCGTCCGTCTGACCGTCTGTGCGCAGCGATTCTGAGTAAACGGATGAATATATTTAATTCATATTTCGTATTTACGGTAGAATTTACTTGTTGTCGATGCACGTGCTCTAATTTCTTTTACTTTAAAACAAAGGGTACTTCACATGAAGGACTCTTGTGAATGATTCAAAAAGGTTCCGACGATTTTGCTACACTTGCACATTAGGTTACTGCTCCAAGAAGTTTGAATAATATTTAGCAGAGTAAATGAACCAAGCAGACGTAGAATACACTTTTCTCAAACTGAAATGAATGATATGATAATGATAATATACGTAGGAGGACAGCAAACGCACTGCATATACGAAAATACATCAATTTCTGTCTACAACGAAATAACATTTATATAACACTTTTACGATATTTATAAGACTGGTATGTTGTTATAAGTTTTGAAATATATTCTGAATATTTATCATACTTTCAAATTAAAGACAGTAATATGTTCATGTAGCAACTTTGAGCATGACTAGAGCACTGGAAGACGACCAAAATATAGAGAACCGCAAGCAGAAATGACCCTTTCACTATAGAAATTTTTCTCACTACGCAACAGACGGAGAAACATATATGAGAAAGTGTATGCAATTGTTTTACACCACTAGTTTTGATGTAAATATATCAACGGTTCAATTGAATTAAAATTTGCATTTCAAAATACTTCGTTGGAGACAGGTATTTTATTTATCATTTTAACGATTGTAGATCTCTATTTTTTGTTCCATTTGGTTCTAGATTATTCTAAACAAAAGTTCTTAATAATTTCTCACTTCCTGTTCTCATCAAGAGTGGACCAATATGATTGTATAAGTAATAAAGAGAATGAAAACAAGGTAATAATGAGAAGTGTAATCGTAAATATATCTGGCGATTTAATGTGTAGTTGTGTGTTTATACAATAACGAAGTTCTGATGAAAATAACGTTCGTTGTCAAACCTTTTTGTTGGAAAAATGTTTATGCAATTTAAGTCAAAGCGACAAAATTTGTCATTATTATGAAATTGAATTAACTATCTCTTCATCCAATTCACTCTTCTTGTCAAAGACGACTCACTAGATTGAAGGTATATATCTGAGTGTGTAGGCAAGTACTCGAAATACACAAGATTTACGCATAAATATTTCCAATTTGCGAGATCAAACATCGGATGAAATGGACTTCATCCATCAAAGAAAAGTTAATAAATTGACAGTTTTCATTGAATCGTTGAAAAGGAATGCATTTCATTCAGCTGAAGTGGCAGTTTGATAAATAGAAATATACAGTGTGCATACAGTGTGCCGTTAAAATGTCGACGTCAAATATTGACCTAATGCTCCGCAAGGTTAATAGCGTCTATCAATTAATCATGAGCTAAGAGTGTTGACACAGAAGTATTCAAAATGGATACTGAAAGCGGACACTACTTATTGTGGCAGAACGTACCCGTTTACAGTGTTTCTTTCGAAATAAAAATGTTTTCTAATATTAGAAATGAGTAACTATGAAATTGGTACGATGTTATAACCTATAAGAAATTGGAATTGAAGCAGATAAAATATGTGATTGGTTTATTAAATTAACACAACAATCGTTTTACTCTTTTGTTTTGCAGATGGTAGGAGGGTGGAGAAGAAGTGAAAAGTTGATCCACTTCTTCCAACTTTTTGTGTTAAATGAAATCGTGTCAGAATTGAGTAATAGATGAGTTCGCCAGTTTGTCTCTCGAGACACACTGTCAAATTGCATCGTGTACAGGTTCCTATATGTCCTGGTCGTTCTAAGACGGCCATTCTAATGACGGTTGGCGAATCACAAACGGCTGGGTGATGTGTGAATGAAAGTTGTGATGCTGGGGAAACGGGATCAAATTACGTTGTTTTTAGACTCATTATCACATAATGTCACATATTTGCCTCTTTGTATAGTTTGTCTGCATGTAAGATCGTTCTTACGTACAACATTATTAGTGCATTCAATTAATTCATTATTACACGCTTCAATTTACATGATAGAGGATTGAATCATACTTCCGGTAGAGTGAAGCAAGATATATATTCTTTTTGTTTTGCTAGCTTCATTTATTTGGCATATTTGTGAGACGTACTGTGTCTTTTTGAGTAAAAGCCCATTTCATAGTTTCAGCACATTTCGAAATAGAACATGCAAGTCCTGTCAGTGACTGTACCACCAAAGCTTCAATTACTAGTCTCGTGCAACGCTCCCTGACCCCATTTGCCCTGCGTCCTCACTCCCAGTGCGTCCACCTAGTGAGCAGAGGACATGTCCTGATGAGAGGATCCAAATCCTCGAGTGGCGCTGAGCTTAGGGAACTCAGATCGTGTCCCGTCTAACTCCGGACACGGTGGCTAGTGGAGGATTTGCAATCCCTCTGCGAGGCATGGTCAAGAAAGTCCCATCATAGAAAGTAGCTTGCCCAGTCAGAGAGAATGTGATGTCCGGGTGCGCTGCAAATGGACCGAATGGTTTTCCTCTACACTCTTTTCCTCTCTCTTCATCTTAAGTATAACTTTTCTATTAACCAAAAAATTTCGTTTAGAATTTGGTTTGAATTAATTTTCAAATGATCCTCTTAATGTTTAAAGTGATAACTGTAATACGGAACATTGCAGATAATAATCGATGCTTTAATATCTCCGATGACAAGTATCGTATATTGTCGTGCTGTCAAACAAGAAAAATATTTCGTTCTTAATATTTCGCTCGGATATCATAATAGCAAAACGGCAAGCTTGCGACGTTGTAGCGTAATTTTAGAGTATTTCAAACACTCAAACTACGATACAAAATGTTTCGTCGTGAATCCCATATAATTAATATGTGCACTATCAGAAGTTTATTTGTACCCGCAACACTATACCATGTGAAAAATAGGAAATCATTCCGAGTTAGCCCCATAACAGATCAGAAAGTAATATGCTTACTGTTATCATAGACTGCATAAATTTCTAATGTGTATGAAATTACGTTTTATCAATAAAATCGAAAATTTGATCTATTGTGTGAAAATGTATGGTGCTTGTAAGCAGTCTACGGGTAAAAATGACTAACGTTTGTAAACAAGTTATTCAAATTTATAAGTGATAATCAGGGATAGATTAGTTCTGTATTCTTTGCACTATCTTTTACTAGTGTTAATACATAATGTTGTTTTTAAATCCTCGCTGCAGGAAGCGTCTGAAGATTTTATTAGGTCGAAGTCATTTTGTTTGTTATTATTTCATGTTTAACAATACTAAAAAAATTTGTTCTTGTAATATGCTCTAGTTTGCTATCTGATGACAATTACTGGTAAAAANTATATATATATATATATATATATATATATATATATATATATATATATATATATATATATATATATATATATATATTCACAAGAAAGATCACACTATCTAATTTAAGATCTGGAAAATTGTATTCTAATATTTGAAACTTGTGTAAAACTGTATAATCTCGTGAACTGAATTGGCTTGTAAATAGGTGGTTAATGGCAAATGACCTTAGTTTCAGAGTCCAAAGTAAATAAAAAAGGGAAAAAGAAAGGATAATGGTTTTTCCCACAATAATGTTTGCACAATACAACGACACATATTTGTCGATGCCTGGGAGATATCCACAATTGAGTCCTGGCTAGAGCGAAGCCTCGAGTGTGTCTGGGTGTGAACCGGGCCGCCGTGCTTGCTGAGACAAGCACCAAATAATGTTCTGGGGATAAAACACACAAGCAAACAGAGTCGATTACATAGAATAAAATGAATAATATATAAACAATAAAATATATATGTGATATCAAGACGTAATAAAAGTTTCTTTGGAGGATAATTGATTTTCCCAACTAGAAGTTGGTTACGTCTTTTAATTTTGTTTCATATATTTAGACTTTATTTTTTGCTTTTATTTTATTTATTTAGATAATTAATGTTAATTGCTGATGATATCGAGATTTAAAATAAAATCGAGATTTTCCCCCAAGTCTGTTTTCAGGGAAGTATTAAGGTACACAATAACGATTTTCGAAATATTTTTTTGTTCTTTTTATGAAGTCAAAGTTCTAAAGTATGAAATAGCATACGTTCTCCTTCCGCACACAATTTTCACAAGCTTGATAAATATTAATCAAAATATAAATTTAAATAGAGGACATTCATACGAAGAAACATTATTTCTTATCCCTAAGATATATGATTCATTAGACGGAGATGGTTTTAATAAATTTTTTAGCTTTTTCCAATGCGGCGCATCAAATTTTGTCATCATGGTTATTACTATGTCACCCCGCCTGTCTGAAGTACTTAGACTGCACCGTATCAATACCTCACAATAACAATATCGTGATAAGCTACAATTTTTTATTTCAATTATATGTATTTCAATCAATTTCAATTATATTGTATTTCAATCAATTACAATAAGGACAGTATTGTAATTTGCCAAAAAAAATGGGATCTCTTCCAATCCCTACGAATTGGCTCCAGGAGAGTTTATTTTCAAACTTCTGCCAATGTCGGATGTACGTATTTTATATTTATTTTTTGTGTATGTGTGTGGGAAATTTTGGAGGCGCTTTCTTTGAATTTTGCCAAAGACGGAATTCCTATTAACTTACCACATTCTTGCACTTGCATGCTCATTTATATTCTTCGATTCGCACATTTCAGTAGTGTCTGCGTATGTGACAGTTGTGTCAGCCGTAGAGACTACTGCGTCCTTACAGCTCGTGAGTCTGTCGTAGCAATTCATGAATCTGCATTTGAGGGTCGTTAGCGTACCTCAACGGATCTTCAGTCTGTCATTACTGCTCAATCATATCTCATTGCACCTCGTCAGGTAGTATTTTGAGACTCATCACTCTACAATAGCTGCAGTCAGCATGCAACGATGGCTCGTGTACGCCCTTCTGCGCCTCGTCACTGTATCATTGTCAATTGATAAGGACGTTTATCGAAAAGATGAAAAAGAGGTAATATGAGAATAATGAAATGTTAGTAAATGATGATGTTATTGCTCGCGGTAAACGATAAATATTCACCAAAGAAATAAAAACATTAACTTGTAGTAAAATTTGTAAGTCAAGACCTCCTGATGCCGTATCTACATCTACAATTGCTTGTACAATGTAATACCATTTGTTGTTGGAGTTTTAACACTAATAGTTTTCTGTATAAATACTGTAATAAATGTTCATTTCAGTATTTTTTTCATAAAAACCTTGAAATAAATGGAAGAAATCTAGTATTTGCGAGTCCACGTAGGCGCGAAAATAAAACGCCTCTTAACAAAGACCCCTCAAACGACGCAGACAAGTATCTGCGGGCAGTGATCGTGTGAATGATGAACAATCTGACTTTATTAAGAGTGGCGAAATTAATTATTACGGGAGTAGGAATTACACTCACGTATTCATCAAGTTTCGCTTAAGATGGCTTCGACCAACATCCAACGTCCGGTGAGGGGGTCGAACTGGCATGGTGACAGCAATTAATCTGGAAGGGCTTTGGTTCGGACGGAACCACTGTGGCGAGACGTGGAGCCTGGGCATCCATAACATCCGCATGTCAACGACGCCCCACGACGGTTGGTGCTGTATTTCTCACCATTTATAAGGTAATTCTTTGATTATTGGTACCTTGCTCACCTGATAGTGTGCAATCGAAAATCGCATCAAGTAATAACAAAAGCATGACAAAGACTTCTGTGGCAAATTGTGACTTTTATTATTGAGATGCTTTGTGTGAAGAAGGGCTTCGATAATGAACTATGGTAACATTTGTGTGATAAACGATGTTACTGAGTCATGTACTTTAAAATATTTTAAACGGAATCATTCCGTTAAAGCGATGAAGTCAGTGATGTATTGCATGTGTTTTGGGAAAAAGTGAAAGGCAATGTTGTATGTTTGGATAGTAATGATTAAATCAATATTTATAAAAGCTGTGTTTTCTTCTCGAAGAATTAATGTGTATTTCACGTAAATTATCGGCCGAACCCCGATCCTCTCCTAGCCATTTTGATAGCAGGATACATATTTTATCCCAGAAAGTACTTGCCGAGTGCGCTAGGTAAGTAAGCGCAGTAATTATTTGCACCATATATTTTTATATTGCAATTGACGCCGCAACTTGGAGCTTGCATCTCATATTTGCCCCCATTTTTATATTACAATACACACACCATTGAATTAATCCACCATTGAATTAATCAAACGATAAAACAATTATTGCGGTTTCAGTGTAATAAACACTTTAATTGTCCCCGTCGTGGCCACGGTGCCAGCGTGATTGCTCGTCACCAAGTCATAACCGGGCAGGCTAAGAAAAAAATGTAGCTTTTCATATCCATGTCTCAGTTTAAATAACAGTGGCGTATGAAAAGTTCACCCTCTGCGGCTAACAACCGCAGTTGTAATACTCGGATACAGCAATCTGGATCCTATCTAGACGCTGTTCCTCCTATCTCAAATTCACGATGTGTCTAGTGAGTAAATTCACACAAAAACTGAGCCTTACTAGCACTCGTTATCGTGGTCCGAAGTTGACCGAAATCAGAATACATACGAACACTTTAAATGAGTCTAAGAAGAGGTATGCTTTTTCATTGTAATAATAATAATAATAATAATACTTTCCATTATTTCTAGGAGAAACATAGGGAATCAACATTTGCCTTCCAGCGAACTCTGTTGCTTGCATCAACTTTCATTAATTTAATAGTTTTTCCATATTCTTTCTCAACTGATCTATTGCATGTGTTGCGTGGTCTTCCACGTGGTCTGGATCCTTGCGGGTTCCATTCCAAAGCATTGGGGGAAATCATCCGGTCCTTTTTTTCAGGGTATGTCCAATCCAGATGAATTTCCTTCTTTTGATTTCGGTGTTCACATCCATTGGTTTTGTTATTCTCCACAGATCTTCATTGCTAATTGTGTGGGCCACCAGATTTTCAATATGAACCTTAAGCACCTATATACGAATGTATGTAATTTCATTTTGATTTCCACCAAGACCATCCACATTTCACATCCATAAAGGAGGACATTAATATTTTGATGCATGCATTAAAAGTTTGATTTTTGTGTTAATACTAATGTTTATTACTTGCCAGACATTTCATAGCTTGGAAAAGGCTCCTCTGGCGTTTTGAACTTTTGTGCAAACGTCTTGAGTTGTGCCACCATCTTTGGAGATACGGCTACCAAGACAAGTAAAATATTCAACACTTTCTTTTGTTTCACCTCCCAATGATATAGGCGTTTGATTTCTAGCTTGGACCCACAGCTCTTTTGTTTTTCTCGTATTTATCTTTAAATTGTAATTTGCGGACTCGATCTCTAGGGTTTCAGCTTTCTCTTGCAAATGTTCCCAGGAGTTTGAAAGAAGGCATATGTCATCAGCGTAGTCTAAGTCCTCTAGTCTAGCATTGAATTTCCACACTACGCCTCTTCTTCTGTTATGGATGGTGTTTCTCATGATCTCATCCATCACCAGTATGAAAAGAAGAGGAGATAACAAACATCCCTACCTTACTCCAGACACTGTCTCAAATGGTTCGGAAAGGGCACCGTTGTGAAGAACTTGACATCTAAAATGTAGATAGCATGGTTTTATGGCGTTGATGATATGAATCTCCTTATGAAGAGTTATACAAATAAGTTAAATTTGCAGTATTCTATGAACTATCATCAGAATATATCTTCTTCTTAATAATTTTTCTGTTTTCTATCAGGTCCAATGTACGTTCTGATATCCTATCTTTTTTATCCATCTTTGATATCCCAATAATTTTCGCTGTCCTCGAGAAATGTCTTTTATTTGCCTCCACTTACTATCTATATTCTGATTTTATTCTTCACTTTCCATTACACAGTTTCGTTCGTACTCCGCCTTTTTTGGTTCTCAATTATGTTATAAATTCTCTCTTTATCCCTGGTTTGGATAAATATTGCATCCTGAATTTTCTTCGCTTTTTTCTCCTCGTTTGGTTTTCATTACTTGTACACGGAAGGAAGTGCATAATAAATGGTGGTCCGATCTGCCATCAGCGCCCCTTTTGTTGCGTACACCTAACAAACATGTGCTAAATTTGGAGCTAATACAAATGTGGTCTATCTGGCTAACAGTTTTCCCATCAGGCGAGACCAACGTTAACTTATGATCTCTATGCGGAAATAATGAGCCACCTATCTTCATATTATTATTAGCACAGTGTTCTATAAGCATTCTTTCTCTTAGCGCGTGCTGTCGCATAACATGTTCCAAATCCTCGTTTTGGGTTCCTACTCTGACATTAAAATCTCCCATTAATATCTTGATGTTACCTTCTCGAAATTTTATACGTTTTATCCAACATACTGTAAAATTTCATCCAACATACTGTTATCCTCCTCCTTAGCATTTTCATTAGGAGCATGTAATTTAATTACTGATATTCTTCTGTATTTAGAGTTAAATCGGGCTACAATAATTCGCTCAGAGATAGGTTTCCATTCCAGTATCACGTCAGAAAATCGTATGCTCATGACGATTCGAACACCTGCAAGGTGATCATTCTCTGCATTAGGCATTCCAGAGAAGAGAAAACTATATCCATCTTTGCGATCCATTGCGAAACTTGATATGACCACTTTCATTCCAACTCACTTCACTTAATCCTACAACATCCATTCTCTAATTTTTTCTCTCTCTAACCTCTTGTGCTAATCTTCCTTTCTGAAACAGATCACTCACATTCCATTGTTCAAAGAGCGTCTGTTGTTTTGTGTATTTGTTCGTCATCAGATAGTTCAGCCGGCTATTTCTTGTTGATTTTCTCTGAATATTTGAAGATCTCGAGGACTACACCCATAGCCCTTAAAGTCTACTAATAGGGTTGCTACTTGAGGCTGCAGACCGCCTAGGCTTCTTAGACCTAAGAATAGACATTTCCTCCTACCCTGGTGCTAGGGTTATCCCGCCCATACTCGGACGCCAGAGCCTCGTTAGTTCTAACACGGTCCACCACTTGAAGGTGAGGATGACATTTAGAGAGGAGAGGTTATATTAGCTCTCTAGGTGCGTCACATCACTCCCCTATGGAACCCGCTTTTTTATTCTAATGAGATGATAATGATGATGACGACAAAGTCATAGATGCAGAGAAACAAGTACTGTAAACGATGCTTTATCATATTACCTAGTTTTAATTCCATACTAGCTGTCACCTTTAAAATGCAAATAATGTTTAGCAACTGGATTCTGAACAGTACATATAAACACATGAAATAGCGTACAAATGACTACGGAATCACATTATGAGTCAACACAAAATAAAGTTACACGTTTCCAGTGCATTTGTAACCATCTGATAACTTTATCATTCCGATGAGTGGTGCATATTTTGCGGGAATTATCGACACCATCTATGGCCGCATAGATAAGCCTTCAAAATAACAAAAAGTTAGAAAAAGTAGCATAATCATTAATTTTTGCGTGCTATATAAACTTCCAGCATATCTTCAGGCAATCTGTTTTGTAGAGAAAAATTTTAACGATGAAATTATTAATGGAGGCAATAGTTACATCGTTTAACACATAATTATTGCATTTTTATGAACAATGAGATATTTGTTACATAATGCACGTGAAATAACCAATATTACTCATGAAGGAATATTTTTTCTAAGCACAACGCAAAAATGTGACTGTGCATAATACTAAACGTCAAGAATATTTATTCAAAAAAGTAATTACCATAAAAACACTTATACAAGCAGCCAGATCAATAAGATACAAATACTTTAAAGGGAAAAGTTTTCACCGGCAAAGTCTCAGTAAATGTTGGAGCAAAATTATTTTTTCAGTCGACATTCAGCAAAAAAAATTCATAGCAAACCAACGACACAATGTTTTGTAGACAAATGTATTAGTAAATTTGAATATTGTAATCGTGCGTCCTCTATTTTTATGGATACATAGTTTTACGCATTAAGAAAATCTTACAAAATTCAAGTATTTATGGAATTGCACAAATTTATAGGAATATATCCTAAAAAACGCCGTTATCCTTTTGTATTCATCGAATCATGGAAAACTTGAGGTTGACCGGCTACTTCTTATTCTTCCTTTATATGCCTTAAGTGAAAAATCAGGAAATTGGAGTAAATCGACGGTATAAACTGATACTTGAATAAACTTGATATTATTCTTTAGCGAAGAACAGTTCAAATAAAGCTGTTTCTAAAATGTTAACTTTTTAGTAGGTCTAAATACAATTTTGAGTAATTTTTCCCCTAACTTTGTAAAACTGATTCACTTAGCAAATAACAAAACAAATGTAACTGTAAAACGTTTTGCAATTGTTATTTTGCCATTTCATAATCTACAGCTAGTAATGAGACAATTTGCGAAACTTTGTTCGGAAAAAATTATAAACAATCTAAATTTACTTCATTGGCAGTTTAGAAATAAAATAGAAATATCAAAAATTTCGGAAATTTAAATTTATATCAGGGAATATATCGTGATATACTGTATATTTCCTGTGTTTTAATATTTCTATTTTATGGGCCATTTTTTGTTCCTTTGCATTTATTCCAAAATATATCGTATATTTCCGAAGTTTTTAATATTTGTTTTAAAAATCAATCAATTTTTATTCGATTGTAATAGATTTAGTCTATTGTTTGCTGCACCAACTGCAATAAAAAATGTTTCATACAAAAGTTACTCCTTTTTTTATCAAAATCAATAAAAATGGGTTTTCATTAAAAAATTTGAAGGGGCTTCCTATCCCCTTTCTCCTTCACATTGTTTTTTGGTAACTCATAAGCAGTTGATGGAGATCGTAAGATATAATTTCAGCCAAACATTTTTGTCGAATTTAGTCAAGTCCTGGACGGGTGGTCTGGAAAAACTGTACATAAATCTAAATGTTTAATATTTAATCATTCATTCAGGATTATGGCGCACGAGTAAGGCAGGTCAGTTCGGGGCGAGAGAGAGAGTAATAACTACCTCCCCAAGTGTAATCTATTAATAAATAAAAACCCAGTTCTCCGAAAAGTTTAGTGAACGCGCTCGAGCGCCCAATCAGGTGGAACGGTGCGGCCTATCAAATATGAGCGACGTCGTCGTCTCCTCTACTGGTCGTGGCAGCCTGCGCGCGGAGAGGCTGCAAGAGACGAAGCACGGGAGTTGCCAGGGACGCAGGGCAATCTCTGAGAAGTATGGCACTCTCCGAGAACAGTCACTTCGAGAGCGACGGCAGTGATCACCAGAGTGGTGGCGACCTTAGGTGATCACGAGTAACGAACAGTACCGGACAATACCGTGGGGACGGGTGGAGCGCCCTCATATCGCGCGGCAACCCGGGGTCGTGAGTTGGTACGGTCAGACGCTGCTGCACCGCGTCACCTGCCGACTACGCAGAGTCTCTACTCTGTTACGCCGTTGTCGGAGCGACTCGAGCAAAGATGCTCGGAGCATATTGTATTTTGTCGGTTGTAGACGCAATATTTTTCTGTTCTCTTCTGCAGAAAGTTAATGGTTCTTTTTGTTACGAATGCATTGAATCATCCTTCCACCAACTAACCAACATCAATAGTTGTTTTCCTTTATATTATGAGATTTAGGTAGGAAGGTTCGACCCGACTAGCGGTTCTAGAACTGGGACCCAGGAGTCATTCGTGATCCCTGAGAAACATTATTCCACGTGATGAACTCCAATAGTTCTGCATGTGTAGTTGAGACAAAAGATACATACATATATCTAAGCGAAATACCACCGACTGCCTGACTAATCACGCAATCTCAGAAACTACAAAGACTTCAAACTTGAAATTTGGCAGGTAGATTCCCTTTAGAGTGTAGACTAAGATTTTACGAAACACCACCCGTAAGAGGGTGAAATGAGAGTTAAAATGTTATTTATGTATCCTTTGTATCCTACTATAAGTTTTGATTGTATCGAGCAATTTTTTAACCAATTTGTACACAAATGACTGACTATCTTACAAGAAGCACTGTGAGGGTAAGGCATCTCTGGCACCCCTTGGGAGAGGATGGTACGAGGGAGACATGTAAAAATAATGAAAAAATGCTCTAAAACATTTTAAACCAGTTATCGATGCCGCTGAGATGGGACACCCCGAATTCTTCGTAAGCTCACAATTAGTTCAAATTAGAGATATTAAACCCTTACCATCCTTAGGAACGGGTGGCAGGTTAAAATTATCGAAAACGTCCCATATTAGTGTTAAATACATCCGTTTTGCGCTCGCAGAAGAGAAGAGTCACACTCAATGCCACTTAAATCCACGATCATTCCCTGTGATGTTATATAATAATAATAATAATAATAATAATAATAATAATAATAATAATAATAATAGTGCCTTTATTTTGGTGAGACTCAGACCGTAAGGTCTGCTCTTCCGTCTAACCATTTTCAAACTTTTACATTTTAAATACAAGATGAAACTTGGGAGGGTCGTATTTACATTTAATACTGGAAAGCAATACTAGAGACCATCCCGGTAAAACCTTAAGCAATTGAGTAAACCCAGAAAAACCTCAATCAGGATGGCGACTTAGTGCCGAACATGGGTTAAAAGCAGCAGTAACAGTACAATATAATTATGAATATACAAATAGAAAAAATATAGTGATTACAACAAGGATATCAAAACAAAATATTAGATAATGACAATATTTACAAATTACATTTTATAATACTCGTATGATTATACCTTACTAGATACATATTGCACTGTATTTACAAATTATATATTACATAAGATCATATGAAGCTAGAGTATAAGGAATGAAAGAAAGAAGGAAAGAAAGAAACCATACAAATGAAGGAGAAAGAATAGACAGAGAATGTGGGAATACTAAAGAGCATTATTTTTCATCCACTCTGTAAGACGTCGCCTGAAAGAAGAGAAAGTTGTTAGAGAGTTTAGTTGAGCAGGAAGTTTGTTCCAAGAACGTATTGTGTGTACCGTGAAGGATTTACTATAAAGAGTTGTGCCATGCAAAGGAATAGAGAGATGTGAGCCTCGCGCGCGATCCAGTTTCAAAAATTTAAAACGTTTTGCTAAATGTCCATTTTTTATTATTTTATAAAGAAGAGATAGGCAATGTAGCGTTCGATGTTCCTGGATTTTTTGAAAAATTCTGTCACATGGTCATACTTCCTGAGATCAAACATGAAACGAATACATGAGTTCTGAGCTATTTGTAATTTACGTTTCATTTTTTCCGTGAAGTCAGTGAAAAGAAAGTCGTAATAATCAAAGTACGGCATGACAAGAGAACTAACAACCATTTCCTTTACTCCTGTTGGTAAAAGATCACGTAGCCGTTTTAAATAGTGGATGGTGGAGTAAACTTTTTTTACATGTTTCGTCTACTTGTGTTTCCCAACTTAGCGAACTTTCAATATAAATTCCTAGACTTTTCACGTGACTGCACCAAACGAGATAAGTCTTATTAACTGATATATTGGGTAGAGAGTGATTTGAAAGTTTACTGACGGTTTTCTTTGAACCGAGCAATAAGCATTGTGATTTAGACGGATTTAAGAGGAGACCGATAGATTTTGGCCACATACTGAGTGAGGTGAGATCTTTGTTAAGTTTTTGCGCAATTGAAGTTACGTTAGACGGTTTGCCACTAATATAAATTTGAAGATCGTCGGCGTACATTTGAAATTTGCTATGCTTAAGAGATTTGTTGACGTCATTAATGTAAATTTAAAAAAAGCAAGAGGACCGAGGACACTTCCTTGCGCAACACCACGCACCGTTTGAAGAGAAGATGATGTGTTATTTCCAGATAGTACAGTTGTGTTTTCATCCTGTTAAATATTCCGAAAACCATTTTATTGAAAGCCATCCGAAACCTAAAGTCTTCATTTTTGCAAGCAAAATATTGTGATCAACTGAATCAAATGCCTTGCTAAAATCGAGAAGGACAAGAATAGTTACATTTCCCGCGTCAATTGAATTTCGAGCATCTTCTATAACATTCAACAAGGCGATTCCTGTACTTCTACCTGAACGGAAACCAGATTGACATTCATTAATAATATTTTTGTAATTGAGGTAGCTCTCCACTTGATTTCGAACAACTTTTTCTAATATTTTGACAGTGTGGGGAGAATACTAATTGGTCGATACTCATTTGGTTTTGAGGGATGCGATGTTTTGGGTAGAGGGTGCACCAAGGCAGTTTTCCACCCGGTAGGGAAGCTACCACTGGAGAGTGAATAATTGATAATATCCGTTATAGGTGAAACACAGAAGTAATTACATAATTTTAATAGTCTAGCGTTTATCTGAGCCCGAGGCATTTGATTTTAAACTCTTTATGATCTTCCATACCTCTGCTTGAGTGACAGACATAAAATAGAAATGATTTTCTGAGTAATTCTCATCATTTTGTAAAGACTTTAACACTTCTAGCTTTAAAGATTCATTGATGCACGATGTTTGGCCTACGAAATAAGTATTTAACGTATCTAAAGGTATACGGAAATCGAATGAAGTGGATGTCTTATCCAATCCAATACTTTTAAGATTTTTCCAGAGTGATTTACTATCCCAGTTTGCACCTAATGTATTATGATAATATTTAATTTTTTGCGTTACAATACTTCTTAAGCTTTTGTATAATTTGATGTTTTTTTCCCCTTTCATTTTTCGGGACTCTACAAACGCTGCATCTCTATTCTTCATTAACTGTTTGATTTCGAAAGTTAACCAAGGTGCAGGGGGCCGAGTTACACGGGCTTTTTTAAACGGTATGTGTTTGTCAATGTGGTTAATTAATTGGTCAGTGAAAAGCTTTACTTTGTTGTCTAGAGACGCGTCGTTGTAAATGTCATGCCATGATATATTTAATCCTTTATTGAGAAAGTTGCACTGGTCTAAATTCTTAAAATCACGTTACTCTATTATTTTCGGTACATACTTAGGACATTTCAGACCATAAGAAACATAAATTAAATCGCGCTTAGAGATACCGGGAACTGTGATTTGCCCATATAATCGAACCTTTTCCGGGTTTTGAAGTAATAATATGATTGTCCCAAGTATCGGAATATTTTGTGTGATGAGTCGGCTCCAGAGGAAGCATTTTTAAATTCATACCATGAAATAATCTATTAAAGGTAATTGCGTGTGAAGAATTTTCTTTTGTGAGATCACAGTTAAAATCACCCATCACGATTATAGAATCAAATTTAGTTGCACAAATTAATAATAATTTATCAAGCTCATGAATATTACCACGCTTAGGGGGTTTGTATATAACCGCTAAAAGGCATTTTTTTAAAGACTTGTTGCGTAATGTCGTTTTCAGAAGAGAATACAACTTTGCTTTTTAAATCATCGCGGATAAATATCCCAACTCCGCCACCTCCACACATATTTGTCAGCTCATGAAAAGCGATATCCGGGAACAGTACTCCGTCTTATTACGGGATGAAATTAAAAATAATCGAAAATGACATATTAGTGTTGAGTTCATAGTTTTCGTGGCCGATGAGATTATTAATGACACTTTCGAAGACCCCAAAGTCCAAAATCAACCCATATCCACCCCTTTGCACCCCTAGGGTAGGGGATGCTATATATAAATTATCAAAAATGGTAGATAACAGTTACTTCACAATTTTCAGCATTGCTGAGTTCATAGTAATATCCCGTAATCGTGTAGACTATATTCAGCCCCCATGGGAAATAAAACACTACTAGCAACTCATTAGTAAGGGATGCGAATGGGTAGATAAGTAAATATAATCGGAAGTTACCATTAAAATGTGGAGAGCAAAGGTTTAGAGGTCACTGAGATTGTTAATGACGTTTCCGATGCTGCTTAAATCCACGATCATCCCTACAAACCCCAGCACCTCAGGGAAGGGTACGACATATAAAAAGTGTGACACCTCAGGGAAATGTATGACAAGTTCAGAATTTTCTGTGTCGCTGTGATGAACGGTATCACTCCTATGAGAAAGAATAAAGCTGGAGATATATAACAGAATTCACGCGAGCAAAGCTGCCGGTACTCAGCTAGTTGTTATATAATCAAGAAAAATAGAGACATCCTATTGACTATTCTTAGCCTCCTTGTTTATGTTGCTAAAGCAATACAAGAAACTATTAACGTTTCCTTCTCTGTTTGCGCTGCACAACCTGGCCATACTAGGTGTTGCCCATCACCGCCAGCGAAGAGGCGTATACACATCTTCCATCCATTAGGTAAGACTGACGTATGTTTCCAATTTTGCTCACATATGTCATGGAAACTTCATATTTACTTCAAATTTCTCGCTTATTTCGGTTTTAGTACGTCGTATTTTCCATATTCTCGAAAGTAAAAAACTTGTTCAGTTGCATATAAAGGGCAATCCCATAACAGGTGATCCGTGTTTTCTTCAACCGCTCCATATACACGTCACCCTTCATCTCGAAAACCAAATCTCTTCAAATATTGTCCGAAGTCCCCGTGTCCTGTTAAGAATTGTATCATAGTTTTCGGTGGTTGAAACCGTTTCAGCATTTTTCACGAAAACATTTATTTGCATTCATTAGTTTTTTTCATTTATTTGCTTTAGTCATTAGACCAATGTGTGGCTTCGCAAAACAAGGTACTATTTGTTTTTATTCTCTCTTCTGTATCGACCATATCCGTGCATCTTTGCCATCATTGAAGTGTTTCCCGTCCGGTCATTGTGGAGGCGTGCGCAATTTCTACTTTTGTCGCAACTGATTAATATCCATTAATCTCCCAGTGTGTTCTTCAAATAAATGATATTTCTTCTCGGTCTTTATCAATGTTCGGAGGTTTCTGGTATTTAAAATGTCTTGTATTTTGTAATTGTTGAGATATTCTGCTCACCCTGGTCCATAACTAGGACAGTTCCACACCATATGATCTGGTGTTTCTCTCCCACCTCCACAGTCAAACAAGTCCTAATTTATTTTCTTTATCCTTTTTCGGTACTGCCTGATGTTTCCATATCCCGTCATTATTTGAAGTAGTTATTTTGTTGGATGGAACCATTTTTTTTACTCGTTCGTGCATATGAGATCTGTGGTATGTATTCATAGGTAAATCGTCCTTTATTTTTTGTCCATGGTATTGGCCATCCTGCCATTAATGGCTTTGTGATTTTCGTTTTTGATCCTTTTTTTGTTACTATTTGCCCATTTAGCTGTATTTGCCCGTCTTGTTTGAAAATATAACGATATTTAATTCTCAGGACATATAAATCGATGGGTATTAATCCTAACAATACATTTAGTGCGTCTGTAGACACTGTTTTATAAGTCCCTGATATCTGTACGAGGCATTGTCGTTCAACAGATCTTAATTTGCGATCATGGGATATTGATTTCCCTAACCACTCAAATGACTAACCCATAAGTCATTATGAGTCTTACTGCACCAACAAAAACATGTCGTGAGATGATATATTCCAGTATCCCGACGTGTAACATACTGTAGAGTATGTTACGGACTTTTTGTTTGACGTATGTTAGGTGGCTTTCAAAACTTAATTTGTTATTAACTATGACCTCCAAATATCTTATTTTCGTCAAAATTTGTATTTTCCTATCATTTAATAATATTTTGACATCCCTTTTCCCCAGATGAACATTTGCAAGCCATAATATTATCGTTTTACTCTCTGACAGTTGCAATCCCCATTTCTCACACTCAGTTTGACAACAACTTAAAGCTTCTTGTGTTTTTTCCTGTAGATTTCCACGTGATGTTGCTTTTACGGCCAAGACTAAATCATCAGCACAAGTAAATGAACTTATTCACTTGTTTCGTAGCGACCATAAGATTTTATCCAACAGTACATTCCACATTATGGGTCCGCTAGCGGGCACCCGATGACACTTGTTTTTATTCTTTTTCTCCGCCGAAATATTAAGAGAACATGCCTATCAGTAAAATACGATTTGTATATGTTTACTAGGTAACAAGGTACATGTTTTTCTTACAATATCTGTATTATGTCCTGTTATTGAGCATAATCAAATGCTCCTACACTATCTAGAAATACGCATGTACAATATTTCTTTTCTCTTTGCGATACCCCTGTGACTAATTCACGCAGTGCATCAGTGATACTCCACTCTGGCACAAAACCGTATTGTTTAACTTTAATGTTCCCCTTTGTATATCAATATTTCTGCAATCTTTTAGCCAAACGTTTATCAAAAATATATGGATTAAAGAAATTGGTCCATGTTACATTGGAATATTAGGTGGTCTACCCTTCCCTTTTAAAAATACACTCCTGGAAAATGAAAAAATAACACCAGTAGAAAGAAAATAGTTATTACTGAGAAATACGAAAATTGCACAGAACCCTACGAGAAGGCAGTTAATGCAATGAACCAAACCGCAGCGCTGCGGGAAAACTTTTAAGCGCGTTATCAGCCATGGAATGTTGCAAGCTTCGTGGAATGTTGCTGACTTTCAGAGCCAGTAGCAGCCAGTTTTCCTTGCGAAACGGACCTGCGTCTGTCTGCAACGTTATTAGCATACCGCGACAGTGTAAACGTGCACTGTTATGCAAATGACAGAGTTTGAGCGAAAAAGTGTAGTGGGTCTTCAGGAGGCTGGGTGGTCATACGGCAGAATTGCGCAACACGTGGGGCGAGAGGTCTCCACTATGCATCGAAGTTGTCGCTGGTGGTCACCAGAAGGTGGACGCTCCCGTCAGCCTGGGTCCGGATTGCTGCGACGCACAAATGTACGCCAAGACCGTCGCATCTTACGAAGTGCCGTATCGGACCATACCGCGACTTCACAACAAATTAGGGGCACTGTTGTTCCGGGGGTGTCAGCGAGGACCATTCGCAACAGTCTCCGTGCAGCAGGGTAACGATCATTCGTCTTACGCTCACGCCCCAACATCGTGGAGCTCTCCTCCAGTGGTGTCGCGTTAGGCGTTTATGGAAGGGCGAATGGCGACTTGTTGTCATCAGTGATGAAAGTCGCTTCTGTCTTGGTGCCAATGACGGTCGTACGCGTGTGTGGCGTCGTGCAGGTGTGCGCCAACGTCTGGAGTGTATAAGACAGAGACACACAGAGCCAACACCTGGCATCGTGGTGTGGGGAGCTATTTCTTACAATGGCCGTTCTCCTTTGGTGATCGTAGAGGGAACATTGAATAGTGCACAGTACATCCATAATATCATTCAACCAGTCGTGCTACCGTTCGAGCACCAACAAGGCGATGTCCTTTTCCAGCAGGACTATGGACGTCCACATGTATCCCGTGCCTCCCAACATGCTCTCCAAGGTGTACATCAACTACCCTGGCCTGCACGATCCACAGATCTGTCCTTCATTGTGTATGTTTGGGACTGGATGAAACGTCATATTGCGCGCTCTGCAATATGAAATCTGTCCCAAATGAGGCACCAGGTACAAATTGCATGGCAGGCTATTCCGCAAGACTACATTCGTCACCTCTAGGATCGTCTGCATGGGAGAATTGCTGCCTGCATTTCTGCAAAAGGAGGGTACACAGGGTACTAGCTCTGACATTTCGCACACCCTGTCGACTATACTCTTATGCATATGGCTCTGTAGATGTGATCGTTTGTTGTATAGGTCAATATAATGCCTCAAGAATATGTCAATATAATTTCCTTCTGGTGGGCCCACGAATTCATGTTCTTTTTTCATTTTCCAGTAGTGTAGTTTGATTTTACCTTTTTCCAAACTCGTGGAAAATATGCTTCTTCCAAATACCCATTATAAATAATTTGTATTTGTGTTATTACAGCAACTTATGTGTTTTAGTAATTTGTGCGTTATTATATCATAACCAATGAATTTTTTATTCTTGTTTCCTTGCTTCTTTTTGTATTTCCTATCTTTCCTGTAATCAATTCTTCCTCATGAGTTAGATATGATTCATATCGCCATTGTTGCATTGCTACCACTAGGAATAAGGTATTTATCAAACATTCTTCTGTTTCACGCCACGAAGTTGCAATTACCCCTTCTTGTTGCAAACTCATCCACATCTCTTTCCGATTTATTTTATTCGTACTTATTATATAAGATAACCCCCACGTCGATTTTTCAAAAGATTGTTTTAAATATTTCTGCTGTCTCGCTTTGCTTTATAGTTCATTTCCTTGAATTCTTTTTTAACTTTTAGAAGAGAAGAGAAAATTTGCAAATGGGTAAGTTTCAAGAAAAAAATTATGGAAAGAAATGCATGAGCGATGCGTAGATTTAAAGAATTACTTAGGGGCGCACAAAGAGCACATTTTTAAAGAAGTTAAGAAGATGCAGAGTAGGATGTATCATGGAGAAGATGGAGGGAATAGAGGGAAAACCTATAGCGAGTTTGTAAAGCAGTTGCCCAAGCGAGAACGAATGGTGCTGATTTAAAGAAGAAATGAAAATGCTGATGTCGGAGTGGGAGAAAGAATTGTTGAGCAGGGAAGAGTATTTGAATATATAGGGATGGAAAGAGACGGAGGGAAAGAGATTGTTATTACGGGTGGAAGAAGAATCCAATTACGACCGGTTACGAGAAATTATACATGCTAGTGATGAGGTAAAAGAACAAGAAACACGAAAAGTGAAACCAAAAATTATTTAAACGGATTTAAAGAATGTTTACGGAAGAAGGAGGAAGTGCAGTATGCCAAATTTAAGCTGAAAAGCTGGGATGATAAGCAGAATGTTAGGGATAAGAAATGTCGTTAACATGTAACTATATGTGAAATAATGCAAAGAACAATTGATTGTGGAATTTAAAATAATACAGAAAAATCTACAGAGAGAACAAATAGGAACGAATGATTTGATTCGAAATATCGAGGAAAATAAAACAAATGGATGTACCCTACAGGAGCCGTACATGCGTAGAGAGATACTATTCAATATACCGTTACGCATGCGTGCCGTGTACCAAACAGGAGGAAGGAGTGCTGTGTTATGTAATACGAAGATATATGTTCTAGAATTAACAGAATATACAAATGAATATCTGCAGGCAGTCTTGATAGGGAAAAGAAGTCTCTCGGTCTTATTAGTAAATTTTTACATACAATAAGCTAGTAAAAGTAAGAAAGTGTTCCGACAGGTAGAAGAAAGAGTACAATAATATAGAGGACTAGATATTTATATCTGTGGAGATTGGAATGGGCGGTTGGTTGTGTAAGGAGATAAAGTAAGCAATACCAGAGGAAGAGAGCTTGAAAGACCAATACTAGAAACTAAAGGTACATGGATTGGAGACATTTCGTCAGTGATAATGGAACATTAATAATAGACATTATATTGGAGAATATGATTAAATTAAATTTATTTATTGTCAAAAAACAGTACAAACTGCGTATGACCATGTGGAGGACACAAATTAATTTACTCTCCGGAAGCAAGCAAGGGACCATCCCATCAATTCCGATCAAGGGCCCTAAGGCAGAGGCGGATTCAAAAATTTCNCAAGTTATTATCGAACTATAGATTATTCTGAGTATAGTGTTTAAAAATCATAAGAGTTGAAAAAACACTAAATTCACGATTTATTGTTACAATAAACACGCCCCTAGACAAAGCCTAGAGAACCTGAATCCACCTCTACCCGAAGGAAAAACGGAGAAAAACCCGGGTCATAATAGAATTCGTCACTCAACCCCAACGTGTTGGGAGCTCTAAGATTAAGGAAATCCACCAGAAAACTGTGTGAGAGGACACAAGTGAAGTATCGCAGTGGGAACTGGAGGAGATGCTTGGAAATGCAGAGAGGAAAGGGCATATGGAAATAGATGAAAGGATAAAAGAATTATAGAAAGATATGTTAGAGACAGTGAAGCCCGATTGTAAACAACAAAGAGATGGGTATCGGAAAGGAGTACCATGGTGGAGCAAAGAGTTATTTCACGCCAAAAAGAAGTGAGAAAAATTATGTCGGCAGTATCAGAAAGGGAAATTGGGAACAGAGAAAAATGAATGAATTATGTGCAATTTTTAAAGCAATACAAGAGAAAGAAAATGCAGTTTTGAGAAGAGTATGTGGAGGAAAAATTTAAAAGGAAATATATGGGAATTACCGTATATTATCGGCAAGGAAAAGCTTAAAAAGGAACGATATAGTGCAATGTTGCTGCAGATAAGAGGTTTACAAATGGTTGGCGTGATACAGGAGAGGAATTGGCACATAGAACATTAGTAACTCACGAGGCACATAAGATGGAAAAACGAGAATATGAGTGCATATCTTTAACAGAGGCGCAAAAATTAAGGAATGAGCATATAATGGAAATAATCAGAAAAATGCGAAAAATAAGAATCTGGGACCCGATGAAGTTATACCAAATACGATTAAACAAATGGCAGACTGTTATATAAAAGAGTTAGTAGACATTTTATAGATTTGTGTACAGTGTGGTTACTTCACAAGGGGCTGGAATGTGAACCGTCTACTAATATTCTTAAAATTGGGAAATAATAAAAATGATTGAAGGTCTAATCATCCGATAACATTGTTTCCCATGTTAGGAAAAGTATTAGATAAGAAAATGGAGGAAGGCTTGATAGTAGACTTAAAAGGTTAATTAAGTAGACGACAATATGGTTTCACCGAAGGTAGAGGTACAGAAGACGCCTTGGAAGAGCTGATACATCATATAAAAATATTATTACCTATATTTATTGATTATGCATGACAGAACGGCAAAGTATATATTACTTACATTTATTGATTATAAGTGTGCGTTCGATATCGTTCAATGGTCAATTTTGTTACAAGAATTAGAAGAAAATGGCATCAACACAATAACAATGCGATTGCTGACATATTTAGAAGACAGACATATAATACTCGATATAGGAACAGAGAGAATTGTGAGAGGATTCCATCAAGATTGTCCATAAGGTAGTCATGTGGGGCCATTGCTATAGAATGTCGTGTTACATAAATTGCTGAAACAAATGGAACAGGAAATTATTAAAGCAATAGGAGTACCTTACGAGAATGATCCTGTATTGACAAGACAAGGATATTGTCGGACGGAATTAGAGAGGAATGGGGCACTTGTACTACAAAAGGTGATGGGTTAAAGTAAAGAGATTAAATTAACAATATCCAGGAGAAAGACAGAAGGTATGGAAATAGGGATAAAGAATAAAGGGAATAGTAGACGAGATCTGATTGTGAAAGTTAGTACCTGGAAATTGAATATTAAAAAAGAGGTGAAATACTTAGGAGTTGTTCTAGATTTAAAAAATTAACATATATGGCTCATGTAGCATATATTGACAGTAAAGTGAGGAAAATGTGTTATGGATTGCAGAGAGTACGGGTAAGTCAACATACTATAAGAAAGGATAAGCTAGTGCAGTTGTACTAAGGCGCTGCACTGCCTATAATAACCTTTTGCAGCATAATGTGGTATAACAGAACGAAGTTGAAGCATTTTGAACGGAAAGAGATGAGCGTACAGAGACTGTCTACTAACTTGGTGTGGAGTATTTCGGAGTATATCAATTAAGCCAATGTTGGTGATTATAGGAGTTTTGCCAGTGGATTTAGAGATCGACAAGCGTGTGTTGGGATATAAGGTGAGAAAAGGAGAGACAATAACCATAGACACGGATAAAATAAAAGGGGAAGATAGAGGATGGAAGAAGCGTATTGACAAAAAGTTGCCGCAGTGTTGGATAATTAGGTGGAAGTTGGCACATGAGGGGAGAATATTGTACAAATTTATCCCAGATGTAACTTATACTATACGAAATAGAAAATGGTTCATTCCGCATAAAAGTACAATAGAAATATTAGCGGGGCATGCAGATATAAGTACATACTGGTATAAGAGAAACATGAGAGATGATATAGGGTGTATGTGTGGCATAGATGATGAAACAATTGAACATATTGTTTTCGAGTGCGACATAACAAATGAAGGATGACGTGAATGGTTTAAAAAGTTGAAGAAAAATGGTGTGTATATGGGGCAAGAATGGTATAAGCTGATAGAGACTAAAGAATATTTGCGTTTGAAGAATATATAGAACAGATAATGTCAATACCGAATGTAATTAAGAAGAGTTAGAAGATGGTTCACCACCTCCACGAGGTGACGGTAACTCCCTTAATGACGGCGCAGATATGCATTGAAGACCACAAAATAGAGATCAAAGAAGAGTGGAAAAGAAAGAGTGTACAAACAGACAAGAAAACATTGTGGAGAATAAAGTTTGTAAGCCCTGGTAATGCCCTGATGGCTAAGGTACAGGTTTAAATTCGCAAATAAAATGAAAAAAAATATTTTATCTATATATTCCATATCCTGTTGTATCGTTTTAGCATACTGGCAGTAATAGTCTATTATGAGAACCTCCAACTCATTTTTCCTATATATTATTCCTTGGGAATGTCATGTCGTATACTCATCCAATACTACTACATCACCACACCCTGCCACAACTGTTGCACTCATTGGTCCGCAATGTGTCGCAACCCGCCATGCTAATGGAATGTGCTGTAGATTACCACCTATGTGATATATCTCTTCAAAACATTCTACATCATAATCTCCACTTCTCATATAACTACTCAACTCCATTGATGGCACTATTGCTCTTTGTATATTCTGTTGACATTTTCTAATCGTACTGTTTGTTGTCCTTTGTTATTTCCTGTACTAGCTTATATTCCGATCACTGCCGACTCAATGTGCTATGACTGCTGTGTAGTCGTTTTCTTTTACAATTTACACACATATTTTCTGCAGTCTTGTTTGTACAACTTTTATATTCATGGCCCGATTTCCCACAATGTCCACATATATTATCCTTCACGTGACTTTCTGAAGCTACGTGTCCCAAACGATGTCATTTGTAGCATCGTAAAAGTTCTAAATCTTCTATGACACGTAAACTTATGTCATAGTATACTCTGCTTACTCATACCAGATTCTCAAATAATTTGCCTTCTACCTCTACCATCCAATTTTCATACTTGTGTCTTTTTGATTTCTGTCAATGTATCAATCTCATACTCCGTTTGCCATCCTCTAATTCATGGTCTCTAAAATTTCTTTATATGATATCTTCAAACAGTTCCCTTACATTACTTTCAGCTGGTACTCCGATTATTCTCTCCCGCGGTTTCCTCTTGCCTATATTTCGCTGTTCTATATCGACTGTGTTTTCGAGCACAATACTTTAGTTCTTTCATTGGCATCCGGCATTATTAACACTAGATCTCACTGTCTTGTAGTTGTTATCCGTATTTTATCTCCTGTTGTATTTATGCAGCCCCTTAATTTTTCACTGATATTTCCTGCTTTTCTGTTTCGCAATAACACCACTTCCTGTTGCTGTTTCCCTTTCACAACTCTTGAATATGTCCGTTCCTTTTGTCCCTGTATTGCTTCTACAATTGTCGTGCCCATTTTATGTACTTGTTTCCCCATTTCCTCTACTACTCCGTCCTCCCGTACCACTGGCGCTACAGTCTTTATCGTTTGCTTTATTTCTTACTGCTCGAAGATCCTTATCAATTCCTTCGTATTCCGTATCACTTCCCGATGCACCTCTTCCTCTGCCCTCCGCCT
This sequence comes from Laupala kohalensis, assembly GCA_002313205.1. Classification (NCBI taxonomy): domain Eukaryota; kingdom Metazoa; phylum Arthropoda; class Insecta; order Orthoptera; family Trigonidiidae; genus Laupala; species Laupala kohalensis. The sequence continues at coordinate 154,626 of NNCF01128304.1, read as the reverse complement.
CTGCCACTCTCAATACCTGATCCTGTACTGTTTAGCCTATTCGTGTTGCTATTATTTGTACCATCCCTGTGAGCAATCCTCCTGATATATTAAAAATCTTATCCAAAGCATTAACCTACTCCTGCATTCTAGCTTGCTCACGATTTTAAATATTCTACTTATTTAATCGTATAACCGTGCATCATAATTCTATGACTCCATTCTTTACGGTTTCTCGCTTATTGTTTTTAGACGTCCAAATTGCTCGCCTTTGGAGATTCCATAAATCTTCTGCATCTTTGGCATATCTACTCCCTGATTTTCTATTTCTAGTATCTGCTGCGCCATTTTTTGTTTACCACAGCGTGTTACTACGACATAGTCCCTGCGTCTCGTCTTCTGACGCGGAACCCGTTTCACTTTCACTTCGATTTGACTCATGCATATTTTTTATGATCTGCCCATGTTAATGCTGCAGCTAATAGGTTTGATGTTGAGCCGTACACTGTCTTATGCACCTATTACTCCTACCTCCCTGTGCCGCCTTAGTGTTTTATAGTTGTGTTAATTTTTTGAAATATTTTTTTGAACGTCTACTCCAGTTAGCGCAAGGTATTATAATTTTGTATATGTGCTTTTGTTTCCTTTGCTATTCCTCCTACAAAATTTCAGGTCCGTAGCTTGTTTTGATCCAGTTATTCTGATCTCTTTCCTATTTGGAGTTGTATAGTTTTCTTTTTGGCCGCAGGGGGCGCCGGTAGCCTTCTCTTCCCTTATGGGCACTGGCTAGTCGTAAATGGTTTTGTGCCAATGTGTTATATTTTTATGAGCGTGCGTTACGCCATGCTTACTCATGAACATTTTATATAGTCATTCCTCACAATTTACCAAAAATATGTTTATATTCTTATTTCTGATGAGGCTGTTCCTGCCTAATTTTCTACGCTGGGCTTATACTAGACTATACCACCCATCTACCATTCAATTTTCAATACACTATGTGGAATATTCACCTGAATTTTAACATTTCTTGATGCACAGTTTATATTTACGTTATCTTCAATATTTAATTTCTTCTATTCTGTTGGCGCAATTTCACCCAAAATTTCTACACTGTTTCTATGAAATACGCACTTGCAGTTATTGTTATTTGATTTTCTCTTTCTTATCTGAATTGAAGTGTATCCATGCATCGGAAGTTGGTATCCATGCGTCATCGTATAGTACACTATATTTTACAAATATTTCGGCCCCTATGGGTCGAATTTCTCCAAACTTACTTGTGAACTCTCAGAATTCTATCCACTTTCTTCTCATATCTAAATCACACGCAAAATCACTACTCATTTTGGTTACTTATATCTTTGGGAACGGAGCTCTATATTACACGCGTGCATACAACCAAACAGACCTTGTTTATGAAATTTATCCATCTGCTATGTCTGCCAAATCTACAAACCTTCCATAAACCAAAACTGCACGAAACACTCAAAATACAGAGAAGCTGAATGATTGATCTTCAGATAATATTAATAAATTATAGATGCTTGTAGACCCGGGTGACTATCTCACCAATAGACCTTCATATTGATTATGTTGTTTTTCAATAACTAGAGATACACAGTAGGATATGTACGTCAAAAGTAACAAGTCTTATAATTTTCATCAGTGGCATGGAAATGGAGGGGAAGTATAAATATATTCTGATAATGCAAGAATTATCACCAATGTAAATTAAATGGAGCGACGATCTGAAACTAAAAAAGATGAAATAACCTATTTAAATACCGCGGGAAAGATTGGAACAGCGAAGACGGCATGAGGAAAGATATAGCAGTCACGTCACCCGATGTAATTGAACAGCATGACTTGCATTTATTTATTTTTAGGGTGACGGAGATATTTCACTTTATAGAATCGACAGTATATTCGGTCAGCGAGCACTCCATGTGAGAACGTAGTGCGATTGGAGGGTGCATTGATTTAGAAAGATCTAAAAGTTAGATGAAACAACGACGCGTCCTGAATGGTGATTGAGATGCGAGTTTAAGGAAATGCATTTTCTCGAAGGGAAGGAAGAAGGGTTAGTAACTGGAAATCTTTCACTAGGCCTGGAGCGTTAGATACGGCACTTCGTTTTAGAACGTTTGATTGATTGAGCACTTCGATTGGAACGTGTGATAGAGCAATTTGCTTGAAAGACTTGACTTTAACATCTTCTTAGAAGACGCGATAGCACTTGCTTGTGGCATTTATTCGAGAAGTTTTACTGTGAGGACGTGCATATTCGCTCGACATCTCTGCAATATTACGAGAACGAGTTTAAGAATTTTCAGAGAGCTTGTCGGAATAGTAGTGGTAGAACTAGTGATTCGAAAGAGATTTGAACTATACGAGTGTTAAAATTCTGGTGACTGATTTAATGATTACTTGTGGTAGTGAAGTTTCAAGAGGATTTTTGTACATTGTACAAAGAAATTTTTTGTTGATATCGCTATTGTAAATGATCATCCAACAGTTCAATAAATGTTTATGGTCACGTTCGGAAAACTCGAACTCAATATTTACTTCGCCCGTATTGGTCATTCTCTTTTTCAGGAAAATTAGCGAAAGGGAAAGGGGGCACTAGCACAGACGTAGGTGGATGTTGATGCTGCGGGGGACTCTTCAACGACGGCGATGAATTCATTGGTGAGTTCAGAGGTTCGTGACGCTGCACGTACACGAACCCGTTGCGACCGAAGTTATTAGGGGAGCCGTAGTTTCATTACAAGATTTTAATCTAAATACAGAAATATTGGTAATATTTTATTGCAGAAAGAGTTAATAAGTTTGATTCGTGGCGCTGAAAAAGTCAGAAATATAGATTTGATGAAGTGATCGACAGGATTGTAATTTTAAAGACCTGAAAAGTAAACGTACTCCACATCATATTCTGGTGACATGTAATTGCTTAGCAAACAATTAAAAAGTCCTTTATATAATTGATGCATTTAAGTGACTTTACTAATCCTATGTGATTTTAGCTTAAATGTATTGTAATAAAAGTGAATTTTATGGAATGTCGGTGGCATGGAAATCGGAAAAATTAATTGATGAAATTATTTGAAGGATTTTTCTTAATAATTATTGCAAGTAAAATGCAAAGTATGAGTTTTGAGTACAGAAATTTTCATGAGTTGCAGGAGCAATAAACAATTAAAATTCACTGCTAAGAAATAGACACTCGCATGACTGTAGACTACAAAGCTTACGAAGTGTTAGCTAAAGATCTATTGTGTGACGAGGGGCGGACAAACCCTGAACGTATCATCTACGTGACTAATCGTTATTAAGGCTGTGAATAACATAGATTTCAAGTACATAACCTAAAAGAGAAATGAAAACCACAGAATTCAGAGGTCTTACATATGAATTTAGAATAGTATATAAGAATTCCGGGTAATACCAGGCAAAATGAGCTAAAAACAAATAAATACTTGTTTAAATTAAAACTGCCGAGAACCTACTCGTGGAGGACTGTTTGCATCGTCAACAGCCAGATGAAAATTGCGACGGACCGGAACTCGAACCCGGGTCCGAAGCAGGCGGTCCCGGGTTCCAGTCCTGGTTCGTCGCTATTTTCGTTTGGACATTGACGATGCAAATTAAGATCTGTTGACAGGTGTTTTAATACCCTGTGTACGGTAAAATATATCAATTGTATGTACCAACTTTTCTTCGAATGTCGGTGTATTTTTGTATGCTTCACAAAAAAATATTATTTCATTTTTTTGTTTTGTTTGTGAACTTATTTTATTTCAGTATGTCTCATAATGATTGTTTTAATTTGTTTACTTTCATCTCGGGCAACGCTGAATAGTTCTGCCATTATTTCGTTTAAAATTCCAAATACGAATTTGAATAATTGAATTCATTCAGATATTTAACGTCTTCCTATACGAGAAATGTATAGTAATACAGTAGTTTTTGTATTGATCAATTTGTTTTCAGGAAGTATATAGAAATAAGTTACAATATTTACAATTATCATTGCTTTTAGAACAAAATTAATTAAAATCCATTACACGTAAAATGAAAAATAAAAATAAAGAGAGATGTTCACTAGCCTTTCCACACCCAAGGGTTTATCGAAGAGACCTTTAGTGAAAGCAAAGCTGTTGGCACTTCTACCTATGATTCATAACTTTTCCTGTCGTTTTTTAAAACTTGAATGGCTAAAACCTCTGACATTGCAGCACAAATTCTGCAACCGATAGAGAGATTATGTTCAAGTTTTCTATGCATTTTATAGATGCTTCATATTGATGACTATTTATCGTCCTTTATCGACTATTTATCGTTTATTTGTTCCATATGTCATAGTTATAGACCTATGACTTCATGACAACTACTCGCGATTAAAGCTTTAGTTGACTCAAAACCGCGATCAGTGCCGTAGCTTTCAAGAACCGTACACTTCATACGAAATCACTTTTAAGTCACGTTGAAATATTATTTGTAGAATAGTAAGTCCCAGAAAACAGTATTCAATAGTGAACATGTTTCCGTCATAGTGGTGAAATCTCAAGGAGTATTCAATTTCCCAGAGAAGTCTGAGATAAAATTCCTTGAGATGTCCTTAAACAGATGTTCGCCACGCACACATAAGAATCAAATATATATTTTTTTAATTTTTACTGTTCTATACATAACTTAATCATCGAATAAAAATACTTAATAAATGATCCAAGAAAACATTTGGTTGAAAATGGAGTGTACACGGCCATGTCAGTAAAGGAAGTTCATTCTAATACAACATACCAATAAAGGTGATAAGGATATAAAAATTGTTTATAATTGATGTTCTTGTTTAAGATTTTAACACTTCTGTTTTTAAAAAATATTTCAATATTCAATTTTTAAACTTGGTATTTTCCATAATTTTTACAAATTAAAGAGATTATTTCTAAGTCCAGTATCTAGATCCTTCATTTGACTGCTTATGTTGTCACTGATCGCTACGCTTAAGCTTTAAATGCCTTCGGGAGGCTGAGGGATCAAGCTCCAATTTCCACGGATTTTCACCACTATGATGGAGTCGGTGTTGTGAGCTGGGTATTCTCATTGGGAGTTCTCATAATTCTCTCCATTCACCTAGTTTGAATACTAAAATGCTACCTTCAGGGGTTACTGACCACATACAATTATTTGATCCTTTCATTCCCACTCACTGTGCGTGGGATGAGAGTTAATACGTACTAAATCACTTTCTCACGGTGTTACAATGAAACATTATATTGTAAACCGCTATCTTGAGGTTTGGGTAGAGGTTTTTGTTTAATAACACAAGCACGCACAAAAATTAAAAGTGGTATCCATTGGGTGACCCATTTGTATTTTTATGTTCGGAACACGAATCCAGTGTTTGTTCGGCTCCATTACTCATTAGTTTTTATTCCACAATCGTAAAAATAAAAAACCCTGAAAAAAATCGAAAACTGGTTGTTCAGTAGGTATTTACGTCAAACTAGAATGTTCGTGAGCCCTTACTTTCGAAGATCTTAATGCAGTGAATACGAGTTGTGTTTATTAAGCACTAGTTGAGTACTCGAAGATTTGCTCGAGTATATTCTGTAATATGTCTCCAATTTTAATTTTTTTCTCATATTATCATTGGTATTCACTGAGGATGTTATCCATTCATGTTGGAGGTTATATTAGTATTGGTGATACCATCAATCCCTTATTTTCAGTGATGTAATTCAAAACAAGTTTTTAGAAAACACCAATTTCACATCTTTAGGGGTGAATTTGTGTTAAATCCTTTCTTAGCGGACATTTTTGATAACTTTTTGTGCCACGCTCTTCCCAACACTCACCCCTAGGGACGTCGTGTACCTCATGAGGTAGAAGGGTACATAATGTCATTGGATATACGATTAATCATCTCGGCATACACAATAACCACAGACATGACTTTACATCAGACTTGTAACGTTAATTTAACTTTCTGCTCTTTGCGCCCCCAGCTTCAAGAATAGTGTTCCTACGTGATATCTTGAACATAACGGCATTAGTTGTTCAAACATCTCGTCAACCCTAAAACTATGTATCTGATGCATGTTTTTTTTTTTTTTTACATTTCAGAATTAGTTTTCAATTAATTGACCACATAGAGTTTGTTGTCCAATAGTCAGTCATCTATGTATTACGTTTGGTTGAAACTGCTCCAGACATTCGAGGGTTATGGTGGGATGTATACATAAAACATTCCAACCCCCATTTAACCCCTTTAGGTGTGGATTTTTGCAAAATCCTTTCTCAGCAAATGTCTACGCCCTAAAAGGCACCTATCTGCCAAATTTCAGATTTGTACACTTTGAAGTTTGTAAAATTTCGTGTTTAGTCAGTCAGTGAGTGGTTTTTCGCTTTTATATATAAAGATATGCGAATATATTACAACAAATGCATGAAGAAAACCGCATATATGATAAAAAAGCACATATGGGATATGGGAAAAACTCATATATAGGTAAAACGCAAATTTAGGGTATGAGAAACAAATATATGGGATATTGAAAAAAACGCATATTCGTATGTTGAAAATATACTGGATATGCGAAGAAAACATTTCGCCAATTATCTATTTGCGAAACATATTTGTCAAACATTTGTCAGATATTTGTGAAATATATTTTCCAAAACTTCTTTCAACGCATATATAGAATGTGCGAAAAACGCATTAATGGGAAAAACACCTGCGTACAAAAAATGCATAAATAGGATATAAGAAAAACGCATATTTTTCACCAAATATTCTTGCCAAACATATTTCTCAAAAGATATTTGTCAAATTTTTTACCATACATTTTTGCCAAACATTTGCCAAATATATTTTTGAAATAAATTTGCAAAATATTTTATGAAATAAAACACACACATGAAAAAAACGCACATACGGGAAAAACGAATATAGGATATCTTTTTCATTTAAAAAATTATTTTTACCCAGTGCCGAGACTGTAGATGGCCTGGGTTTATGTTTCGCTATTTTTATCTCGCCAATTTACCAATTTAATTTATTCTTTTGTTTCCCTATTTTTTCTTTCTGTCTACAAAGCTGTTTGTCCATATGTTTGTCATATCGTCATTATTTGTTGCACATAATCTTCGAAAGTCATATATAATTCTTTTTAATACTTTTATCTAGGAATTTTTGCTGAAATTTTTGAATCCGCCTCTACCTTAGGACCCTTGATCGGAATTGATGGGATGGCCCCTTGCTTGCTTCCGGAGAGTAAATTAGTTTGTTGTCCTCCACGTGGTCATACGCAGTTTGTACTGTTTTTTGACAATAAAATTATGATTAATATATTCTGTCCACTGTTTATCTGTTTTTGTAATACTTTGTACCATTTTACTCTCTTTTTCCCAACTAGTTTGCAGTCATGTACTGCATGGTTTACAGTATCATTTTCTTGTAGACAGATGCTTTCTTTTGTTGTGGTTAGCTTCATCAACACTCTCGAAACTTACCATGTTGGGTTAGTATTTTCAACATTGCTTGAGTTGGTTCAAACCATTTCTTGTTTATAAAGCTGTATCGTACTGTTTTAATGAACTGGTATGTGATTCTGGTGTAGGGGATACGCGATAATCGCTTTTATGGGAAATAGAGAAACGCATATATGCAAAAAACGAATAAACTGGATATGCAATAAACCTATATTTCACAAAATGTATTTGCAAAACATATTTGCATAATATATTTGCCGTACATATTTATATAATATATCTGACAAACATATAAGCTTCATATATTTTCAAAAGATATTTGATAAAAAAATTTGTTAAAGATATTTGCGAAAAAAATCACCAAATATTTCTTAAAAATGGAAAAAAAGCATATAAAAAAAAAGCGTGTTCGCAAAATCGTTAGAGATAAAAAAGCATGTTTTTGCGAAAAATATTGCCAAACATATTTCTCAAAATATATTTGCCACTGTTCTTTTGTTTGCTAAATATAAAAAAAACACCTAAAGAAAACACCGCATACATAGAAAACGCATATATGGGGGAAACAATACACGGGATATGCGATAAACGCATATATGGGATAAAGGAAAAGGATATATGAAAAACCGCGTATATTGTATACGCGAAAAGTATATATTTCCCCAAACATTTAGAAAAATAAATATATAAGATATTAAAAAACACATCAATAAAAATACGCATAATTGGGGATAACGAATATACATGGAAAAGACGCATTTACTGGGCATACGATAAACACATTTATATCGGGAGTTATATATTTGACAAATACATTTGCAAAACATATTTGCCAAACATATCTGCCATACATATTTGCCAAACATATTTCTTAAGATCTTACTGATTTTTTTCCCAAAACAAATTTGATCAATAATATTTCCAAACAAATGCCAACGTGATGAAAAATGCATATGCGGGAAATGCAAAAAAAGCATATATGGGGAAAACGCATACATAAAAAACGCCGATGTGGGTTATGCGATAAACGCATATATGGGAAATACGCATATATGTGTTATGCGAAAAAGCATTTATTTGGGAAAATGCATATATGGGAAATGTGAAAAACGGGAAAAATGAAAAAAACGCACACAAAAACGTATATATGGGAAATATGGGAAAAACATATTCTTGCTAGATATATTTGCCAAACGTGTTTATCAAATTTAATGTCAATTTTTTAAAAAACTTTTTGCAAAATTTCTCCAAAGATATATGTGAAATAATTTTCCCAAATTTAAAGAAAACGCAAATATAAAAAAGCCGCACATATAAGAAAATGCATGTAAGGGTAAAAGCATATATGAAAAAAAAACACCATATAGGGGATATAAGATAAACGCGTATATGGGATATAGGAAAAGGTAAATTTAAAAACGCATTTATAGGTAAAACGCATATATGGGATTTGAGCAAAACTCATATATGGGATAAATAAATATACAGAGTATGCGATAATCGCGAATGGGATAAAGGAAAACGAATTACGAAAAACCGCATATATTGGATATGCGAAATGTATATTTCGCTAAATATATAGAGAGAAACCAATATGTGGGATATAAAAAAACGCATATATTAAAAAAACGCATAAGTGAGATAAAACACATATTTCGCGAGTAATATATAAGACACAGATCTTTGCAAAACATAATTGCCAAATTCTTACGATATTTGTGAATTTTTCTTCCAAAGCAAATTTGCCCAACAATTTGACATATATTTGCCAAAGATATTTGTAAAATAAATTAAGCCAATAATTTTTTCAAAATATTTCCAAAAAATGCATATATAAATAAAAATGTAGGGTAACGTTAAGGTTGGGTTACAAATATCCTTTGAAAAAACAGTGTTCACAACTACAAACCTAGAAGTTCCCAGACTACAAACCAAATATGGAACAATCAACAGGGTGCCGTTTTTTAAATATTTAGGAGAAGTTATTTCAGAGAGATTTTCACAGCAGGATAGAATAAAGAAAGCTCGTAAAGGCCTAGGGCTTGTGCAGTTTATTTATAATAAAAAATGCTTGTCTCTTCACACAAAAATTAGACACTATAACACAGTGATCAAACCATCAATGCTTTATGCTAGTGAGACCCTGAACCTCAACAGGAAAGCCGATTTAGAGAATTTGAAAAAGGAGGAAAGGAAGATAATAAGAAAAATTCTCGGTCCAAGATTGACGGAAAATGGTTATAGATTACAAAAAAATACCATAGTTGAGCAACATTCAAATATTGTAACAGACATGAGAAAAAGACGTCTAAAATTTTTTGGTCATATCATGAGACTTCCCGATCATAGAATTACAAAAAGAATGGTAAAATATGTAGCTTCGCTTGTCAATGGAGGGGAATGGATTCAAAACGTTAAGAAAGATCTAGTTCTGGCAGAAATTACTGATAATGAAATTACCAATCGAAATAGTTTTAGAACAAAAATAAATGAATGGGAAATTATTCCAGAGGTAAAAGCTCCAAGAGTTGGAACAAGATGGAGTGAAGAAAGAAAAGCTGCATTTTCTCAAAAGATGAAAAGCTGGTGGGCAAACAGGAAAAACAAGAAAAACACCAAGTCCAAAAATCAATGATCATGAATCATACTCAGCGTCTTCCGCTTCGGGAGCTCTACGGCTAATAATAATAATAATAATAAAAATGTATATATAAAATGATCATTTCTTCTTTTATTTAGTCTGTACCTTGTGTGTCCTGATGTGTGAACTGTAATACACTTGTTTCTTCTTATTCTTGCCCATGTAAGATTTCTGTTAACATTGTTTTTCACGTACAATAAAAAGAGTATAGGGCCGAGAATTGAATTTTGGGTACTCAGCAAGTAAGTGGCTTTGTTTCTGAAAGACAACTCTCAAGTATTTTATTTTTAGTATAGGATATTTCGACCTGTTGATATCATGTTGATATCGTGTTCCATGTTGTCTTACACTCCATATATTTGTCTTAATAATCAATCATGTCTTGTTGTAGTGTATCTATTCTCTTGTCAATATGAGTTATGTCGCACCTTTTTTCGTATTATTCTTTCTGGTTGTGTTTTTCAGTCAGTCTGTTCCAGTTTATCTTTCGTATTTATTTGTCTTTCTATCTGTTCCGTGGTATTGTCTTTGAAGTTGACGTCATAAACGATTGTCCAATGGTCGCTTTCTATGTTATCATATACGCGCCAATGTTTTGCTTTTATCTCTCTTTATTTTGTACCGAATGTTATCTCCAATACACTATTCATTTTATGTGTCATAGGTATATAATCCATATGAATTTAAAATTTGTATATTATGTTCCATTATTAATTGATCTAAATGTTTTCCTCTTTTGTTCTGTATCTTATAGCGCCACAATTTGGATCTCGAATTTCAGTCTCCCCTGATGTAAATTTCATTCCCTTTATATGTATTTATTATCTCTGATATTTTCCGGAAAATTGTTTGTTTATTACTTCCGAATTGTACATAAACATTTATATATTATGTCAATTGTGTCTTTCTCTATCCGCACTAATTATATGTATTTGGATATGTCTTTATACTCGAATATGTCTATTTTGTCATTACATATTATCAACGCTGTTAGTCCTCCTAGGATGTGTTTAGTTTTATATCTTATTGTCAACTGTATGTGTCTTCTATATTTGATATACGGTTCTTGAAGTGCACATATGTCAATTTTGTTGTCCATTATGTAAGTTAATAAATCTAAGTGTCCTTGGTATCCTCTTCGTAGGTTTTTGTATAATATTCTAATCACCATTGATGATATTTTGGCGTATTATGACGCATATTTATTATATTCTGGACCAGTTACGTCTCTTACATGATGAGTTGCATTGAGTCCTTTTCTTCTGCAATTTGCGCATTTTGCCTTTTCTTTTTTATTGTCACAATCTTTGTGTTCTATTCCGCAATGTCCGCAAAAACCATTCTTCTGCAATATTGAGCTTGGTGGTAGTGCTGGCAATTATAACATCACAAGGGGTATATATACTCTTCCATTTTAAAAGAACCTTATCCAATATACACTCTTCCCTTTTCTGTACATTTTTGTTGTATGCCATTTGTAACCTCTAGTACCCAGTGGCGTGTTCGCCACTCATCGTTTCCTATTTTCTTTATTACATTTGTTTGCTCCTTTTTTTCTTCTGTTTGACAATTTTGTTGTCTAATTCTTTTCTAGAAGTTCTTCTCTGTTTTCATGTACTCCGTTTATCACTATTGCTTTCTTGGTATTTTGTTCTCTTGTTTTAGTACTGAATGTTCACTTAGTAATTCTTGCAGCTTATTACTCATAATCCCTTCTTCCATACTAACCAGTAACTTGTTCCCTCTAGCCACCCCATATTTTTCTATGTTTAGGATGTCTTTTGTTGTGTTGAGTGTCCGATAAAATTCCTGTGGTACATTTGTTTCTTTCATTTCATCTCTTTTCCCTATAATGAATAGTTTTTTGCGTGATTTCTTTTTTTTCGCACTGTTTCTGCATTTGTTTCTGGTTCAATTCTTTGCGTTTTTTTCATTTCTATTTGTTGTTTCCAATGTGCTGCTTGATTTCTTTCCCATACTCCATTTTTGTCTGTTAGTCTTCTATTGCTGTTGTGTTGTTTCCTGCTATTCCTATTGTATCTACTCTATGCAATAATATTTGCTGCATTTCCTGTGTATCTCCAGTAATCTTTCATCAAGAACATTTATTACTCTCTCCTCTAATCTTTCCATTTCACGGGTTTCACACTCATTTGACTGGCAGATACCCTTTCTCCTATTTCAATTATTTGTTCCTTTACTTTTTCTAGGCTTGTTATCTCTTTCAATTTATTTTTGCATTCTGTTTCGTTTCTTAAATTTACTGAATTATACCAGAATATCTCGTACTCCATACTTAATGATTTGCTGGGTTTTCCCGGATAATTTTCTAAATTTATTGTCTTCAAATATTAATATGAGGTTGTCGTAAATACATTTCCCACTCATTTTGCCACATCGTCCTGTTTTTTGTTTGTTTTTGCAACGTCGTGTACGTGTTGTCAAAATAACTGATTCGTCCTTTGTGGTGATACAGTTATTTGTGCTACTGCTCCCACGTGGTGATGTTGTTCTGCTTATTTTCTCTTGTTCTATTTCTGGTTGCTTAGTTCCTTCCGTTGTACTGTTGGTCTCTTTACAATCTGAGACCAAGAAGTTAATTTTCGCGATTATTATACAAACATAACATAGCGACCTTTCACATCATCTCAAACCCTGCATAGCTACAATCTAGGGATGTAAAGTAAATATCGATATATCAAAATATCGATATTTTTCTTGCGATATATCGATATTTTTCACCCGATATTTTTGATCCCGATATATCGGAATATCGATATCGAAATGGCACTATCGGGTCCGATATTATTTTTTTCAACCTAAAAATTATTACCAATTAAGGGGAATTTCGGATAAGGAAAGAACCGTAGGGGAAATAAACTTTTTGGCTACTCAATGGAGAGTTTTTCGCTGAACCTGAAGATTCTGGTCCTCTGGCAACACTGTAGATAAGATACCATTTAGCCAGAGTTACGCCTGTTTATTTTATCAGTATTGTTGTCGTAAGTAAGTAAAGTAGTCTGTTGTTGACTTCAAGGGGTAACTCGTCGATCTGTTGTTCATTGGTGCGATCAATTTGTGATTGGGATTTCGTCTGCTGTATGGAAATTTTTTGAGAAGATTCATCCCAAGACAAACTTTGTGACTTGTAATTTATGTGGGAACCGATACAAAACGAGTGGAAACACTACTAATTTGGCGTCACACCTCAAAAGTAAACATGGTAGTGCTTTCGCCTCGCCTTCAGGGGTTGGAGCTAGAAAACGTAAGGCACCTCCAACCTCCAAGGCAGGTTCAAGTAGTTCTTTTCGAAAGGAAATGGAACTGTCAGAGAATCTCTTTCTATTTTTGGGGATGAGGATAGTACTGATACTGTTGATGCCTCTTTAATTGACGACGCTTCATCTGGTGATCCGACTTATGAAAATATGAGTACTTCATCTGCAGACGAGCCTTCTTTTACAAGCTCAGCACCTCCCAAGAGGCAACGGACACTCGCCGACTGCTTCCTAAAGATGGGTTCCTTCGAGGAAGGTGGGCCAACACACCAGAAAATCACACAAGCTCTGATTTACATGGTATGTAAGGACAACTTTCCGTTCGCATGCATTGAAAAAGAAGGGATGAAAATATTTTTTTTAGCGGCACTCCCACGCTTTAAACTTCCCTCCAGGGTGACAATAACCAAATTGTTCGAGCAGCGTTACTTCACAACAAAAGCAATTGTGAAAAACATATTGTCAAATACCGAACACGTATCAATGACGAATGATATCCTAACACTCACTAATTCTACGAGATGCTTCCACCTTCTCAATAAATCAGATGGGGTGTTGGAAAGCATTTCTTTGTCCGCGCAACGTTTGAAAGTGTCTCACACAGCTGATAGTATGAAAGAAAAATTCGTCGAAATTACAGAGGACTTTGGAATTGAAAAAGAAAAGGTCCTAACCATGACGACTAACAGTGGAGCTAATATCAAAGCTGCAGTCAACAGTTTCTTGGGTGAAGGGAAAAAAATCAGCTGCATGGCTCATATTATCAATTTGATCCTGAATGGAGCACTCAAAGACGTCAAGGAGTTCAGCAAACTTGAAGACCACACCAAAGTTATTGTGACTTTCTTCAAACACTCTGTTAACGCCATGGATGCGCTCAGAGCTGAGCAGATAGCATCAGGTAAGAAGGAGGGTGAGGTACTGATTTTAATCCAGGCTATAAGTACTAGATGGAACTCCAACCTGGATATGATGGAGCGTTTTGTAAACCCTTTCAGGCCCAGTGGCAAAAATCCTCTCCTCCATGAGTGGTTGCGGCTCGAGCCGGAATGTTTCCGATATGATCCCAAAATCTCAACTAAACGTAATGCGAGAGATAATATCACTGCTTAAGCCTTTCAAACAGGCAACTGAAGATGTTAGTGGCGATAATTATATTACAGCAAGCTCTTGCCAGCCTACTGAAACAGAAAATGGAGAACCCATCAAAGCCAAAGGTAATACCAGCAATCCAGCAAACTGAAAAAGAAGTTGGCCAGTCCGTGGCAAACAGTCCTTCTAGAATGGTTGAAGAAGTATACCCCGACATACAAGTTGGTCAATCTGTGGCGAAAAGTATTCTGAAAGGGGTAAAAGAAAGATTGGAGCCACTGCAAAACCANCAGGCTTAATGATCTACGAAACCGAGCTGCAACATCCAGAGCCTCTGAACCACAACAACAACGAGAGGTCAGGCTGCAACAAATCAGAGATAGAACGAGACGTTCACGAACTGATGAATACTCCGATTTACAGAGTGAAGCATTATTCTATGACCCTCACATAGATTACGCACATCACGCCAGTATAAACATAGGAAAAATGGATTTAATTTGCCGCAATTGCCAAGCCAAAAAGTTTAAATCAGAACCTCCCGGTCTTTGCTGCAATAATGGTAAATTAAAACTTAACCAACTGGACCCATTACCACAAGAACTCTTAAAATATACAACTGGTGATACACCACAGTCAAGACATTTTCTGAGTAATATCCGAAAATACAACTCATGTTTTCAAATGACCTCATTTGGAGCCACATCTGTTATTAATCAGCCTGGATTTCAATCCACTTTCACAGTACAAGGGCAGATATACCATAAAGCAGGATCGTTGTTGCCGTTGCCTAATCAGCAACCAAAATTTTTACAATTATATTTTATTGGAAACGACCAAGTTGAGACCGACCAAAGATGCGCCAACAATTCAGGAACAAGACGTGAGATTGTATCTGATTTACAACAAATGTTCCATGCACACAATATTTACATAAAAACGTTTGAAACTTCAATTGATCATATGCCCACAGATGCATATAAAATTATTATAAAAGCAGATCGAAAACCAGCAGGAGAGCATGAACGGCGCTTCAACGCTCCTGTAGTGGATGAAGTTGCAGTTGTGATATCGGGTAATGAATTTGAAAAGCGAGATATCGTGCTTCAATTACGTAGTGGATCATTGCAGCGAATTTGCGAAACGCACAGGTCGTATGATGCTCTACAATATCCTATTTTATTTCCTTATGGTGAAGATGGGTATCATTTCAATCTGAGGCAAGTTAATCCAACAACAGGTATTCCAACAAGTGCAAAGGTATCTGCTATGGATTATTATGCTTACCGTCTAATGATACGAGGTACTAAACACAACCACGTGATAAATTGCAGACAATTATTCCATCAATTTATCGTGGATATGTATGTAAAGATTGAAAGTGAACGTCTTCAGTTTATTCGTTCGAATCAAAAAAAATTAAGAGTGGACCAATATATTCACCTAAGAGATGCGGTAGCAAATGACGGAAATATTGAGAATCTGGGCACTTTGGTTATTTTGCCAGCGACGTTTACGGGCAGTCCTAGACACATGCATGAGTACACACAAGATGCAATGACCTATGTAAGGACATACGGGAGACCAGATTTGTTTATTACGTTTACCTGCAACCCGATTTGGTCAGAGATTAAAGAAATGCTAATCAACGGTCAGTCATCCAGTGATCGCCACGATTTAATTGCGAGAGTTTTTAAACAAAAGCAACAAAAATTCATTAATATTATAACAAAAGGTCACATCTTTGGAGAGGTGAGATGCTGGATGTACACCATTGAATGGCAGAAACGAGGTTTACCACATTCACATAATTTATTTTGGTTGAAAAGGAAGATTCAACCAACAGAAATCGACGCTATTATATCTGCTGAACTTCCTAACCAAGAAGAAGATCCTGATTTATACGCTGTGGTAACTAAAAATATGATCCATGGACCATGTGGAAATATAAATCGGAACTCGCCATGTATGAAAGATGGGAAATGCACCAAAAACTATCCTCGAAAATTAATTAAAGATACACAAACAGGAAACGACGGCTATCCTTTATATAGACGGCGAGCTCCAGAAAATGGAGGTTTTACGGCAATACTGAAGACGCGAAGCAACGTGGAAATAGACGTGGATAACAGTTGGATTGTACCATATTCTCCATTATTATCAAAAATGTTTAACGCACATATTAACGTAGAATACTGCAATAGTGTCAAATCTATTAAGTATATCTGCAAATATGTTAATAAAGGTTCTGATATGGCAGTTTTTGGTGTAGGCAATGAAGACACCAACAATGAAGTAAAGCGTTATCAGTTGGGAAGATACGTCAGTAGCAACGAAGCTGTTTGGCGAATCTTCGGATTTTCAATTCATGAACGGTATCCTACTGTGGTTCACCTTAGCATTCATTTAGAAAACGGTCAACGAGTATACTTCTCAACTGATAGTGCCGCAAGAGTGATTGATCAGCCGCCAAACACAACTTTAACAGCATTTTTCCAACTATGCCAGCAGGATACTTTTGCAAGAACACTATTGTATTCAGAATTGCCGAGATATTATACGTGGAATACATCAAGGAAAGTCTTTTGTAGAAGAAAAATGGGCAACTTTGATCCTGAGCATAATATTTATTCATGTGACGCATTGGGCCGAGTCTACACAGTCCATCCTAACAACGCCGAATGTTATTTTTTAAGAATGCTTCTACATACCATTAGAGGACCTCGCTCATTTGCAGAATTAAGAACGGTAAACGGAGAAATATGTGAGACATTCAGAGAAGCTTGCCAGAATTTAGGGTTGCTAGAAGGAGATCAACACTGGGATGACTCATTGCGAGAGGCCAGTTTGATTTCTCTTCCAGGACAAATCCGAATTTTGTTTGCCATCATAATAACCTCCTGTAATCCATCTAACCCAAAAACATTATGGGAAAAATATAAAGAATCAATGAGTGAGGATATACTGGCTAAAGTTCGAAGTGAAAATCCTACATTGGATATTACGTTTAACTCCGACATTTTTAATAAAACTTTGATTATTTTGGAGGAAAAGTGTATCACCATGGTTAACAAGACTTTAGTGGAACTCGGTCTTTTTGCACCTGTACAACATCAAGAGGGTGTATTTTATCCAGATTATATACGTGAAACTAGCTACAATGTCTTAGACTTAGAAGCATACATCGCGGATAAAAAGCCACTTCTTAATGAAGATCAGAAATTCGCGTACGAAACAATAATGGATCAAGTAGATAAACAAGAAGGAGGAATCATTTTTCTTGATGCTGCTGGTGGCACGGGAAAAACATTTTTAATTAATTTAGTTCTCGCTGAAATCAGGGTTCATGGAGAAATTGCTCTAGCCGTTGCATCTTCAGGTATTGCAGCGACATTAATGGAAGGAGGAAGAACAGCCCACTCTGCCCTTAAGTTGCCACTTAATATTTCCCGACAAGAAAATCCCACATGTCATATAAATAAAACAAGCGGCCAGGCACAAGTTCTTATAGAATGTAAATTGATAGTATGGGATGAGTGTACGATGGCTCATAAAAAATCTCTTGAGGCCCTCAACGCAACACTTAAAGATCTTAGAGGAAACTGCAGTTTAATGGGAGGAGCTCTGGTACTCCTGTGTGGAGACTTCCGTCAAACTCTGCCTGTCATTCCAAAATCGACTCCAGCCGATGAAATTTATGCCTGTTTAAAACATTCTGTTCTATGGAATCATGTCCAAGAAATTAGCCTTAAACAAAACATGCGAATCCTCTTAAGAGATGGGAATGCTCAAAATTTTGCAAATAAACTTTTGGAGATTGGAGAAGATAGATTAGTTATTGAAGCATCTGGTATGATAAAATTGTCATCAGATTTATGTGTATCGGTGAAAACTGTCCGCGATATGATACAAGCAGTCTATCCTAACGTTAATCAAAATTATAAAAATTTAGAATGGTTGCGAGAAAGAGCCATTCTTGCTCCTAAGAACGATGATGTTAATGTAATTAACAAGGAGATACTAGCCATGCTGCCAGGAGACGTGATTGAATATAAATCGGTTGATACCGTAGTGGATGCTGACGAAGCCGTCAATTATCCAACGGAATTCCTAAATTCACTTGATCCAGCTGGATTGCCACAACATCGCCTTATACTTAAAGTAGGATCTCCAATCATTTTATTGCGAAATTTAGATCCACCAAAACTCTGCAATGGGACACGATTGTGTGTGACAAAATTAATGAAAAATATAATCCAGGCAGTCATTTTAACTGGAAAAGGAAAAGGTGAAATAATTTTTATTCCACGGATACCTCTAATCCCAACTGATCTTCCCTTCAACTTTAAAAGATTACAGTTTCCAGTCCGGCTAGCTTTTTCAATTACCATTAATAAATCACAGGGACAGTCTTTAAAGTTTTGTGGTGTTGATCTAAGATCGCCATGTTTTAGACACGGGCAACTTTATGTTGCTTGCTCCAGAGTAGGTTCGCCTAAAAATTTATATATTCTTTCTCCTGGATATGAAACAAAAAATGTAGTTTATAAACAGGTGTTAAATAAAGAAGATTCTTAAATTTGTATGAAGTAGTGTATTATTGTGCTTTATAATTTGTTGTTTTTATTTATGTAGTATATTTATATTATTGTTTCTCCCTAACCCGTGCAAAGCCGGGTATTCAGCTAGTTGTTAATAAAATCATCCTTGTTCGGGAATAATGAAATTTAAAAGAGAGAGAGGGAGAAATTTAAAAGGTCGGCCGTTGAAAGATAACGAAGGCAGCCCCCTACATCTGGTATGGCGCAGACCTACAGTCGGATCTTTGGTGTCGTAGGAAATTTACAACTTTTTAGAAATAGCAAGTTGGCGAGGGGGTGGGGAAAGCGACCCAACCCGACCACAATAACCCCAGATGTGCGAAGGCTCGAAACAAGAGCCAACTTGTCCGTGAAATCGTTGGAAGTAAAACATCGTTGCAAGAAAACGTTAGAAATTATTTGAAGTCCTTTAAAATTTCCCAATCAGAATCTAGGCGTAAGAAGGGGGAATCGTTTTGGCATTGGAAGTTTCGGTCACGTGGAATTCAAAATTTGGAAGATCTGTAAGTGGAAAAATATGTAGGAGAGAGGAGTAAGACCATTTAAGGAATGGAAAACGAAATTTCAGCTCATATCGCTCATGTCGCTCACATCTCACATTTTTGAAGACGCGCTCAGATCAGTCATTTCGGATCGCGCAGATTTTTCGCTCAGCTCACAGCGCTGAGACGTTTTTTCTGACATTGCTCGCAATCAGTCATTTTGCGCAGCTCAGATATTAGATTTTCACAATAAGCTCACATCACTTACATCGCTGAGATAGATTTTTCGCTCAGCTCAGATGTTTCTAGCTCGTCGCCGCAGACGCTCACGATCGTATCAGGTTTTCGTCAGATGTTTTTTAGCTGCGCTCGAGATTTAATTGTTGATCTTTTTTTATCATCGGGACGAGTTAATAAGCTGATCTCGATCCGAACCAGGCATGAACTATTATCGGGTGGTCATTCGGACGGACGTGGTAATGCTGACGCTGTGCTTGGAGGGGCCGAGTCCGTAGAGAAAGAATAGGGCAACTTTTGGTAGTCGCCGCTGATTGACACCGTTAGCGGTCGCCCGAGATTGGAGCCGTGCTGACCTCTGCGAGGACCCTACTCTACGGCCTGCCTAGTTGGTCATCTTGAGAGGTATTATACGACAGTTGGTAATGTTTAAACCAACGTCGTATTGCGCTTGCGCGTCATGGAGCAATTGGCATAAATTATAAAAAAGGGGCACGAACTTTGGACTAAATCAGTGCCAAGACAGATTTCATTACTGATAAAATTATGCCATGGTTAAATTCAGTGCATTGCTATTGTTAAGAGAAAGGGAGATTTAATTGTTAATTAGATAAGATTATGATTAAATTCAGTGTATTGCCATTGTTTGAGAGAAAAGTAGATTTAATTGTTGATTAGATAAGATTATGATTAAATTCAGTGTACGGCTATTGTTTGAAAGAAAGGTAGATTTAATAGTTGAGAAGCTAACATTATTATTAAATTCAGTGTATTGCTATTGTTTGAGAGAGAGGGAGAGTTGAGTGTTAATAAGATAAGATTTAAATTCAGTGTATTGCTATTGTTTGAGAAGCAGGGAGATTGAATTGTCAATAAGAGAATAGTATGGTTAAAGCCAGTGTATTTTTGTTTGTTTTTTTGGAGGGAATGACGTCACTTCGGCGTTAGTGTTAATGTTCATATTTGATTACCATTTGTGTTTGTGTCTTTTGGGGGAAAACAGCATGAGGGGTTTTGTAGTAATTACAACAGTAATTAAATTAAATGGATTTATTTGTCAGTAGCGTTTTCCTTAAGTGGAACCATTGCATGGTCCTTTCCTTCATTAAAAAAATCGAACCCAGAAATTATTGTGGAACCCTGAGATAAAATAGTCGAGGCGCCCAAAATTTAAATTCAGTATATTTTTTGAACCATTGAAGTTTCGTTCTGCCACAATATATCGATATTGTTCTCTGATAGTTGCATCCCTACTACAAGCACTCTCCTGCTTCCTTTGCCGAACAATTGATCAGAGCGGATTAGTGAACCTCAAGAAATAATATACCTCATTGTCGAAGTAAGAGATATGATTGGATATTAAATTGCTTGATTGTCAGTTTATTTTCGAATTGTTTAGATCAAGAGATCAAGATATGCTATTTAAGATGAACATACTATTTAATAATATGATATAACGTCAGAGAATTCACAAACATTTGATATTATAATTTAACACTAGAGTAATTCCCATACATCCTAACGTTTGACAATTTCTAATCAATACAATAAATAATGTACTCCAATAGAATTTACTCCTGACCTGCTTCTGGTTGCGGCAACTGACACGCACGCGGAATTGGGAATAGTTTCTGAATCTTCTCGCAAAACTTGTACGTGAGCGCACTCTCTCAGTATGAAGCCGTACTTCATTTCTTACTGGTCGCTGCGACCTACAATCTTTCAAAGTTACAAGGGCACTAATTAATTAGGAAAATACTATATCTTATAAGCGCCAATATCAAGTTATCACTGCGCATGCGCCCTGAGGTACCTGAAAACTACAGGTGTCTGTTCGCTTCAGCTACAATAATTTTTTCCTCAACTGATCGTTTAAAGCAAGTAACTTATTATTTTTCGAAACTGATTACATATTTAATAATAAGGTAGACATTTTATTATTCCAAAAAATTGCTTTGAGAATTGACAATTTTTTGTCTCGTGTACTGCAATGGTCAACGCAAGGAATAATGAGAGGGGAACAGCAATTGTTGATAAAAGAGGTTTTCATATTGGTAATGTCGAAATGATTCCATCAGGGCGCGGGCTAAAAATAGAACATTTCAAAATCTTAATCTTGCACGCGGTATGTCACGCGCTAATTTCGTAACCGTGTCTGTGAATTTGCTGTCAAAATAACACGAGATTCAAATCCCAGAAATCAGGAAAAGCTAATAACAAAATTTGCATGCTTTATTGTAATAGACATATAGATAATTACACAATTAAAAACCTAGTTTCTGCTCATTAACAAGTGACCAAAATCTGTAACATGCAAGAAATCACATAAGCATTTTTTAATTAGACATATCAAAGTATTATTTGTATTTTCTCGGTTATGTCCCAGCAGTAACTCGAAGAGCAGACTATTTTTAATAAGATAAATCCGTGTACGTTGCTTTTCGTGTACATAACCGGCGGGTTCAATGGAATTAGCGCCTTACTGTAAAAGAAATAGAAACAATGAGAAAAAATATAATTAATTATAGATTTATATAATATAGTAGGTTGAGACGATAATCTGCAGCCTACTGATTAAAAATGTACGTGTTGATGTGAATTATCGGATACAATTCTGACGTGTTCCAACAAGATGCGCATTGGTAAAATGTAATTTATTTCTAAAAATTATCGTGATTGAATTGTGAACAGTAATTTTTTAACAATAAAGAGTATCACTCTTTTTTGACAGCATATTTTTACAATTATATTTGCCAATCATACTGGCGAAATAGAATGGGTAAAACGCATGTTTGGTAAAAATACATATATGGGATATGCAAAAAAACGCATATATGGGATATGCAAAAAATGTATATAAGGGAAAGTCACAGATATGGAATATGCAATAAATTTGGAAAACAAATATATGGGGTAAATGCAGATATGGGATAAAGGACAAATTCTTATACTTATATTAGATATATGCGAAAATCGCGTACATGGAAAAATCGCATAAATTGGATTTTTATTTTTGTATTTATTTATATACATTTGAACCTAGTACTTAGTCAAAATGTCATAAACTGGGTTCTTCTTGTTTTTCATAACCCGTTTCATCATTTATACTCTGTTTCCTTTTCTTCTTAAATTTTCTCTTTTTGTGTGCTGCTTTGCATTGTTTCCCGTGCCTACCACGGAGTGCGGGCACAATCGACTACCTATGAAGATGCTGTCCAACGTACTAATTTCCTTATATGAAGCATTTAAATTACTATTGTTTGAAATATGTGGTATGTTTTTTCAGTGCTGAACAGTTATTTCCATAACCTTTGTATGTCCACTCCCACTTTTTTCAATAATACTATTAACTCCCCTCTTTCTTTAGCATTTAATTCATAATCTAATAGCATATGCCATACATCTTCATCTGCTTTCCCGCATATGCAATCTGGATTTTCTTGTAATTTAAATCGAAATAGTTATTTTTCAAATTCCACATGCCTAGTCATAATTTCCATCTGATATTTATTTGGTGCAAACCATTTCCTGTATTTTGTTTCATAAATTAATATTGGTGAGAACTTATACATATGCCTTCTCTCCGTACCTACATCCCGTCTAATTTGCCTGCAAAATATAATTTTTTCGTCAACATTGCCTAACAGTGTTTCATTTTGTTATGTATTAGTGTCTTATCTAACTCTATTGATTCACCTAGACGTACCTTGTATGGCAAAGCTTGCTTAAATCCTCTGGTAATACTGCCTGCATTACTTCCAATGCTTTTGTGGATACTGTTTTATAACAGCTGCTCCAGGATAAAAGGCATTTTCTTTGTAGGCTATGTAATTTTCTCTCCATATTTATATAGCATAATATCAAACACCTGTACAATATATTATCATCGGAATATCGCTCCATATAAATATTGAGTATATCTTTAGTTATCAGATTTCTATGCTTTCTGTTTTTGTTTTTTTTTCAGTTAACAATATTCATGTTTTACGGAAACTATATTTCCACTGAATATTTCCATTAAAAAGAAACTAATGTAATTACAAAGACAAAGTGCGGAAATGTAACTGCATCATCAAAACTTCGTAGCGAAGAAAGAAATAGAAACATTCACTAAATGATATAACCATCCAAAAGAGCGCGGTCTTTCATCTCAGTTCTTATCATACAAGAACCGTGATTCTTTTGGTAAAACGATGATGAGCGACATCATGTGTAATAAATGGAGCAAGAAGCAGAATGAAATGGAAGAGGAAAAAGAATGTTGGATGGAGAATCATCACCCGGAAGGTTTCTGGTGGAGATTACTCTTTCTGTAACAAGTAAAGCATCTTACTGTAACAAGTATTATCTAACTATAATAAGTAAAGCAGCTTGAATTGGAGCAAACAAAAACACTTGAGAACGTCATAGTACTCGTAATTATGATTAAAATTCATTTCTTCATGCATGCAACTTTATTTAGTTTTATTTATTATATTTCATTTCTAACTGTACCTGTAAAAGTTCTAGCACAGTTGTATATATTAAATCTGTTGGTACATCCAGCACAGAGTTTTCTCCAGGTAGAGTCGGATTTATATATAGAAAGGAATGTCCTTAATACATTTGCAATCATGAACGTTGCATTTCTACTCCATTTAATATATTCGATTTATTTCGAAGTAATAAATGGATAACAGCATGTATTTGTTAAATAACTTATTTTAAAAATTCTAAATCTGCCATTGCCTTTGAGCCCTTGAGCTGAAAAGATGGAATGGTACAGCGTTTGTTTCCGGAGAATAACGTAGTTTATTTCCCCACACGTGATCATACGCAGTTTACAACTTTATTTTTACAATAAAACTTATGTTTTTCAAACTTACTATGACTATTAATAAATGTATATTACTATTAATAAATGTAGACACAGTGTCCAAGTTTTTGATGAGAATATTTAAATATATTTGTTTAGACTGTCTATATAGCTTTCGCAGTACCGGGACTCACATTTTATATTCATATTTGTATTTTAGCGCTACGTCTCCGCGTCCNCTCAGCGTCTCTCAGCGTCTCTCAGCGTCTCTCAGCGTCTCTCAGCGTCTCTCAGCGTCTCTCAGCGTCTCTCAGCGTCTCTCAGCGTCTCTCAGCGTCTCTCAGCGTCTCTCAGCGTCTCTCAGCGTCTCTCAGCGTCTCTCAGCGTCTCTCAGCGTCTCTCAGCGTCTCTCAGCGTCTCTCAGCGTCTCTCAGCGTCTCTCAGCGTCTCTCAGCGTCTCTCAGCGTCTCTCAGCGTCTCTCAGCGTCTCTCAGCGTCTCTCAGCGTCTCTCAGCGTCTCTCAGCGTCTCTCAGCGTCTCTCAGCGTCTCTCAGCGTCTCTCAGCGTCTCTCAGCGTCTCTCAGCGTCTCTCCGCGTCTCTCAGCGTCTCTCAGCGTCTCTCAGCGTCTCTCAGCGTCTCTCAGCGTCTCTCAGCGTCTCTCAGCGTCTCTCAGCGTCTCTCAGCGTCTCTCAGCGTCTCTCAGCGTCTCTCAGCGTCTCTCAGCGTCTCTCAGCGTCTCTCAGCGTCTCTCAGCGTCTCTCAGCGTCTCTCAGCGTCTCTCAGCGTCTCTCAGCGTCTCTCAGCGTCTCTCAGCGTCTCTCAGCGTCTCTCAGCGTCTCTCAGCGTNGCGTCTCTCCGCGTCTCTCCGCGTCTCTCCGCGTCTCTCCGCGTCTCTCCGCGTCTCTCCGCGTGTCTCCGCGTGTCTCCGCGTGTCTCCGCGTGTCTCCGCGTGTCTCCGCGTGTCTCCGCGTGTCTCCGCGTGTCTCCGCGTCTCTCCGCGTCTCTCCGCGTCTCTCCGCGTCTCTCCGCGTCTCTCCGCGTCTCTCCGCGTCTCTCCGCGTCTCTCCGCGTTTATATGACATAATTGGTATTAATGATATATACCTTTATAATTATGCGCAATCCAGCGGTCTGTCTCTTCCTTTTAGAAAAATTTTTACCATTTAATTTTTGAACAGTTAGGGAAGTATGACTGCTCGATGAATGCATTATACATTTTGACATCTTTTCTAACTGTACAGACTTTATCGTAGGTTATTCTATCATATTCGGGAGCTTTACCTCGTTTTAATCGTTGTATTACTGTCTCCATATTGTGAGATTTGAATAATTCTCTAATTAATAACAATTTAATCATTCTGTTGCGGAATTTTGGACGGGCAAAAACGTTGGAAATTTAAACGAACGACGGTTTGGAGGAGTGGGCGACTACAGACCGTACCGCAGCACTAGAGAGTTGTCTGCGGCTCTTTTGACTTCAATCAAAATTTATGGTCTTTTATAAATCGAAGGCGAGTAAGAGGCGGGGGAGGAGGTTCCACCCATCCTTAGGAACCCCATGTGGCCGCCGGGGCGCGCACAGGCTCAAACTTGTTCGCAAAAACGTTGGAACTTTAAACGTTTTTTTTAGAATGTTCTAGAAGGTTCTAGAAGGACCTTTAAAGGGTCCAATGAGAACCCAGGCGTAGGAAGGGGAAATTGTTTCAGATTGGGAGCTTTTGACACACGTGACATTCAAAATTTTGGAAATTTTGGGAGAAAAGAAGGGATGGAGCTTATTTAACAGAGACGTAGAGATTTCTCACTCTCATTTTTCGTTGCTCAGAGATAGCTCATTTTCGTTGCTCGACGATAGCTCATTTTTCGTTGCTCAGAGATAGCTCATTTTTCGTTGCTCAGAGATAGCTCATCATTCGTTGCTCAGAGATCGCTCATTCGTTGCTCAGACTAGTTCATTTCGTTACTCGCTCATTCACATAGATTTTTTGTCGCTCAGTTGTTACGCGACGATAGCTCACAAGCTCATTCACATAGATTTTTTTCGTCGCTCAGTTGTTACGCGACGATAGCTCACAAGCTCAGAGAGATTTCTCATTTTCGTTGCTCAGAGAGATAGCTCATTACTGCTCAGAGTTTTTTTAAGCGTACGTTTCGTCAGATGTTTATTTGGCGTTCGAAACTTAATTGTTGATATTGAGAAGATACTACCACACATAAACTATTTCGAGTGGTTATTCGAACGGGCCGTGCAAATACTGACGCTGTGTTCGGGGGAGCCGATTACACAGAAGACGAATACGGCGACTTTTGGGGTCGTCGCTCGACGCCGGTCGCAGGTGCCTGAGAATTGGAGCCGTGCTGACTTCTGAGAGGGCGCTACTTTACGACCTGTAGTCGTCAGTCATCTTGATGAGGTATGGTGCGATGATTGGTGAATGTTAAGCCAACATCGTNAAAGAGCACGAACTATGGACCAAATCAGTGCCAAGACTGAACTCATTGGTTAATAGAATGATGCCTGTAAATTCAGTGAACTGTTATGATTAAGAAAAAGTCCTGTTAAATTGTTAAATAAATAGGATTAAAGTCAGTGTAAGACCTCTGTGATTGGTATGAGAAAAGCATATGAAATTGCTAATTAGTAAATGTTATGATTAAAGCCAGTGTAATCTCGTGTGTCCTTTTGGCGGGAATGACGTCACTTTGACGCTAGTGTAATGGGAATGTTTGATTTCTATTTGTGTTTTGTCTTTTGGGGGTGATTTGTTTATGTGAGGAATGTGTAATCTAGTGTGCCNTAATGTGAATGTTTGGTTTGCATTTGTGTTTTGTCTTTTGGGGGTGATTCTTTTGTGGGAGGAATGTCTCCAGGTATTAAAATAGCGTTATTAATGGATTTATTTGCCTTGCGTTTTCCTTAATTGGAACCTTTGCATAGTCCTTTTTCCTTCTGATATAAATCGAACCCTTCTTAGTATTGTGGACCCCTGAGAAGAGCTAGCCGGGGCATTCACTTATAACCATTCAAAATTATTTTCTGAGTATTAATTATTAACTTTTAAACCCCGTTTTACCACAATATATCCACCTGTGATCTTATCCTCCTGGCGCAATGTTACTGGGATGTATTTCCAATTCATTTTTTACTCCGCACGATAAAGACCATCCAAGAGCTTCTCTCATTTCAGAGCAACTTTTCGTATGCGGACCTTGCAGTATCCTACATGTTCTAATCTCTTTACGTTTACCTTATTCACGCTCATTAAATAAGTAATCCCCCCGTATGTTTCTCCATAGATTTCTCTATGAATAATAGCCAACTTTGTTACTTTGCATCTTCTAATGTCAACTTAAATTGCATTATCAAAGTCTTATATTTTCTTAATTCATTCACTTCATCTTCTCCCATTAGTCGTAGAGTGTGCATCTTCCATCGCGCCCTATTTTTATCTCGTTTCAACTTCCCTAACTCTGTTGTTGATTTCCGACTACTTCTAACGGTTCTCGTTGGAAATTCTCTCCCAATTTCAGTACGTCAATTTGCAGTCTATCGACCCAGTTATCCACATCTTTGCACTCACCCACCATATTAGTGAGTGAAGTCCCATTACAACCTCGAAATTTCTTCCAGTCGATTCGGTGACGAATTC
The DNA here is from genome assembly GCA_002313205.1 of Laupala kohalensis. Taxonomy (NCBI): domain Eukaryota; kingdom Metazoa; phylum Arthropoda; class Insecta; order Orthoptera; family Trigonidiidae; genus Laupala; species Laupala kohalensis. The sequence goes on along the minus strand of NNCF01128304.1, from coordinate 126,373 downwards.
ACGTTGGTTAATATTCTCTATCGCATTTGAATTCTCTCTCAACCCCAACATCAATGCTCGATGATTGCTTTGGACTCTTTCTGTTAACTTGTCAACGGAGTGCTAGCACCACCCTGCTGTTCTGTATCAGCAACATCAAATCTATTACAGATGTCCCATTTGTTCCACAAAATGTATTTGCCCCATAATCATAAACTAGTAGTAGCCTCTTCTGCATTATGAACGTTTCTAATTGTCTGCCTCTCCGTGGTGTACGCACATCCCTCTAAAACTTACTTTGTGCGTTGTTATCCATACATACAACAAGCAAGAGTCTTGCAGCTCTATGAACACCTCTGCTAGTCGCACCAAACCATTCATTATTTCCTTCTTATATCTACAGTAGCAATTTATTATTCTCTGAGTCATTTCCCAGCGAGATATAGTATAACTTTCATATTTTGCGTGAGATATTGGAGCATAACTATTACTTCTTCCCTGTTTGTAATAACAAGCGCACTCCATGGCCCGTTCTCTACAATAACATGATACGCAAACGGTGAATTGGGTATATCCCCCCGCACATTTTTTATCCCCTGAAAACACCCGATATGAATTTCATTTGCTTGTATATATTCCCCCAATTCCTAACATGAAATTTTGCACAGCTGAAGATTATGTTGCATAATTTTAATCATTATCAATTGTCTGTTGCATTTCTCTCTTCGCCGTCAAAAACATTGGGCCATTTGTACTCCACACCACATGATCATTCTTTATACCCCTTCCCTGACAATTTATGCTGTCTCCTGGCACGTCCTTCTTTGTGCAGTCTCGGTTTCATACCCCGTCTGTACACAGTGTCCACACACATTCATTGTCTCCCTGCAGACCGCTGTCAGATGCTCTTATCGCTAACAGCGAAAGCATCGCAAGAGTTCACATTTCTCCTTCACCCGCAAACTATGTCCACAAATATCCGTCTTTGGGCAATAAATTTCTTATATGACTCTTTCTCCATCTCCAGGACCAAGTTATCAATTTTTTTGGTTTTATACTTTGTTTTTCTTGGTACTGTTCTCCTTTGGTTATTTTCTTGGTACTGTTCTCCACCCCATCGACACGAAGACGCGGTTTTCTTCGTACAACCTCACGTACCTCAACCGCCTTATGTTCCACCATTAATGCTACTAACTTGGGCTTCTCTTCCTTGTTTGGCAATACCAGTACAGTATCCTTCGATAACGTTTCCCGTGTGGTATTTACCTTCATGTGCGCTTTTTTCTCCCGCACCATAACCCGTAACATGTCATTGAACTTTTGCTTCTCCGTTCCTCTTTGCCGCAATATCGAAATCTCTTCAGCTTCACCCGCACGTTTATGCTTCCATAGTACATCAGAATAAGTCTTCTTCCATGCGTCATTCACCTCCTGCAAAGTCACCTTCAAACGTCCCTAACTGATCCATACGCTGTTCTGTTACATTTGCAATGTTCACCTCAACTCTTTCATTGTCTACCGTCCCATTTTTTATTAAGTCTTTTATTGATCTGTATATTAAACAGTGTAATTATACAGATAATATTAAAAATAAAATAACATATTTAAAATAAAAATTAAAGTAACAATTTTTAGTCAGCAACGTGACTACATCTCGTGTATGGCCATGACTCTGTATCGATCCCCACCACGGGGATGTAGATGTAGTCAGCTGCCTTTTGTGTATGCCTTTATTTGTTTTCTTTTAATGCGTTTACCACCGCACACATACTACCTACACGATATTCAAATATTATATATTTAGTTTTTGAATTTGTTACGTCTCATTACGACCACATGTCACCCGATCACGCAACTCCTGCGTGCGCTCCTCACCTCCATTAGTTGTACCGTCTGCTATGTCATCTGGCTGTGCATCTCCTCATTTATTGCATGCGATATTTTCCCATCAGCTTTTGCATTCTATACCCTATGATGTGCTATCAAACTGTCGTGAAGCAAGCAACGCAGCAATTTTTACCCACGTTTAAGCGGGCGATGGCGGACGGAGGTATTATCTGAGTAGGCTCAAAAGGGAGTTAAATAGATGAGGCGCCGAAACTCGAGAGATATCCAACGCCAACCCTCAATCACCTCATCTGGAGGACCTCATTCCAGGGCTGCCAGTGAGATTCCCGTCTCTCCTTCCACCCTACAGGGTAGGTCTGCCACCACTTGGCATGTAGATCACTCAACAACTCTCCAGTACAATCTCTCTCTCTCTCTCTCGCAACTCGAAGGTTACGATGACCACCAACAAACGCCTGAAGTCGAACGCAGGTCTTTGACGTCACCGCTAGCGCGCCACAGCGCAAGTGTAAGTAGTCACTGAATAAACTAGACATCTAGTTATGAAGGACTCTCTCTTACTCACATTCGCTTCCTCTTACTTTCCGCTCGGTAGCTAGAAAGGTCTCATTATACCACCCTATTCCCTACTGACTGTCCCCTCCGTCGCACTGGAATTGTTGGACACCATAATACTTGGTGTATGTGTGGGGTAATGTTGGTCTCCACAAGAAAATTCTCTGGCCGTAACAACTCCTCAACCGTTCCCGATACTATTGTCTCCAGCCAATTAATTTGATCGTGTAGTCTCACCTGTTCACGAAGCTCTTGATGCATCCTATCTAGGCGAACCACTACCCACCATAAGTCTTGTACACCACTCTTTAGCAAACTCTTTTTCACCCATCAAAAACAATCGTCTTTGAACATTTCCTGTAACTTGTCCACTTGTTAACGAAGTTGATCCATGTCTACTCGTCACCTTCGAGATAATTGCAAAACGAGAACCTGACTGGCACTGAAATCTCTCTTCCGTGAAGTACTGCAGACTTTATGAGCTTAGTGGTTCCCTCACAGTACTCTGACTCATGTAAACCGAATATACATTTTGTTATATTCAAGCTTCTAATATGAAATAATATTTGCGGCATTATTTTGATCTGTGGTAATTAGTGTAATAGACTTTTCCTGGATGAATTTAACGATTTTCATAATAATGTGCCGATTTCACCATTTTTCGATTTTTCTGATTTTAATCTCAATTCCACTTCATATCTCGATTCCAATTCCTTTTAGCTAGTTTTTATATTCTGTCTATACTTAACTTTCAAAGGAATTTTACATGACTGTTTCAGTACATTTTTAGCAACATTTTGCTTTTCGACATTAATATTATTACATCATCAACGTAATTTAAACTATAATGTCAAATTCATAATGTTTGTATAATTATGTCAGCGAGTTCAAATCAGAAATTATAATAAAACCAATAGCGATAGTATCATTGCCATAAACCATTTCTGTAAACCATAAAATACAATTACATGAAAAGATATTAATAAATATAAATGTATATAAATACATAACAATAAATTTATACAAATATATAACAATAAATTTATTGTCAAAATGCAGTTATCAACTGCGCATGACCACGTTAGAGACAATGAACTAATATTTTTCTCCGGAAGCAAGCAAGGGACCATCCCATCAATTCCGATTAAGTACCATAAGGCATGGGAGGATTGAAATTTCAGAACATTCCTTAGATAATAAAAATTGAGCCAAACATGTTATAATATCAGCAGAATACCACCAAATTTGTATCTAATGAAACGCAAAAAATGTTGTTCACAAGTACGTATTATTATCGAACTATAGAATATTTGGAATATATAGTTTATAAATCGTGACGATTAATTATTTCAATAGAGTACAGGCCGCCCCTTGACAAGAGTCAAGAGAGCTTACAAATAAAATCCGTCATTATCCGAAGGAAGACCTGAGAGAATCCCGGGTCAGGATGGGGTTACAGAATGAATGTACAGAACCGTGTCAAGGTTGCATGCATTAATTCTGTAACCCCATATAACTTTATTTATAAGAATAATACGAACACAATAATAGCACGTAGAAAAATAGTTTTGAAATTTAATCATTTATTTTGAATGCACTAGAGCAATTGCGTGATAAAATACTAGTTCAATTGACGTATTTAATATTGCCCAAAAATATAATGCCGTACCGAAAATGGGAGTAAACATATACAAAATATATGCAACTGTAAGTATCTGGACTAATTATATTTAGTAAGATCTGGAATGTGTAACACAATATGCTCAATTCGAAATTTAGATTATCAAAATGGCACCTCCATTTGAGGCTGTCTTGAATATGGAAACTTACCTACGAATTTGGTTTTTGTAACAGTATTTTATTGTATTGCGTTTAACGAAAGAGATACTTGTGATACTGTTTTGTGAAATGACTTAGACACTGTTTTGTCAGTGTTCTCAATGAGATGATTTGCATGAAACACAGACGAGAGGTTGGGCAAAACTATTATTCAATTTCAATAGGGCGCTTTATTTACAAAAAAACAAAACAAATATTATTTATGTACAAATGTGTGGCGAGGGTTTTTGCATGTACACCTTTAAAATGCCCCTTAAGTAGAGCCGTGGGCTGTGTATACATCACTATGTGGGAAAGCACTGCAACCATGCCGGAGGTCCTCCAGAAACGCTCCGTGGTCACAAAACTATTATGCGTTGACATATGTACATAGTACACAATGTTGAGGAATTCCGCGAGTACGTGGTTTTGTTTCTGTAAAACAATGCCGAAAAACTTTATTTTTGGCACAGAATATTTCGATCTGTTGATGTCTATCATTTATATAAGAAGATAGTCATTTATATGCAAGTCCACGAATGTCAAAAGAATGAAAGGAATTTTGAAAGGAGAATTTTGTGATCGATGACACCGAATATATATGGGATGTCAAGAAAAATACCCCGAGGATTTTCTCCATGGTCAAGAGATATGGTGACATCGTTTAAGAAAGAAAATATGGCGCTGGTAGTGGAAAACAATTTCGTAAAACCATGTCGATCATCAGAGAGAATGTCATTTTTCGATAAATATCTAGATGATGTAAAATCATGCATTGAGTTTGTTTTCTCTCCTGTGTAAATGTTTCAATTTATCTCTCTGAAACATGTTAGGAAATACCCCTTCTGATAAAGAAGAGTTAAAGATATTTATGAATGGATTTAATATAACGTGGGACGAAAATTTAACAATGACTTCATTTAACGTAACTATGCTTGTTGAAAATTTATTTTGGAAAGAACTGATGATTCTCATGATTTCAGTAGCGTTAGCTTGAAGTGAACATAGAATGGGTCTCGCGGGTGGATGTATTTGAGGGATTTTAAGATCGATATTTTACTTACTTCTGAGAAACAAGAATTGAACAAATTTGTGATGGCCCGTGGGTTTGATACGATTTTGCCATCGTTTAGTAATCAAATGTTTTCTTCGCGATTTTCACGAGGCGATGCGTAATTTTTAACAATATGCCACATGGAAACTTCAATAGATACTTGAAAGATAGAAAAATAAGAGATGGTATGTATACATGGTGCAAAGGAAGAAACGAGTGAACACCAACTATGGGATTGTGTAGAACATGGCAAGGAAAGAGTGGAATACATCGAGAAAATAAAGGAAATTGGAATATGTGGAGACATGAAACAGAAATATATAGCATTTAGAGAGTATGCAACCCAATTTGGACAAATACGCGATATTTTGAACGATAGTAGATGTGCGTCCACCTCCTCGCGGCAGGAACGGTAATCAACAGTTAAGGAACGCAGTAACGGGAAAAAAATATGATGAAAGGAAAGATAAATCAAAAGAATGCAATGACAAAGTTGAAGGTGAGGCGGTCTTAGTACCAAAGACCAAATGAAACTGAAAAAAAATTCCACGTGGTTTTTTGTGCGGTTGTTCGATTTTAGTATCTGTCTGTCATTTTCCATAACATTAGCTGCATAATACTTTTCGAAGAATAGTTTTATAGAAACTCTTATCCCTTGCGTGATCCATTTATTGTACTTATTTGTGATAATTAACTTGAGTTTTATGGGAAAACTAGTGTTGTAACATTTTAGGAATATTTAGGAATGTGTTATCTCAATAAGAATATAAATCAAGAATGTTAATTATTATACTCATAACTTGGAATCAATAGTGTGTCACGGACGAAAAATATCCAGAATCGCGATTTTTCGATACAATAGTATCAAGAGTTATCGAGAAACAAAATCGGTACATTCCTAACGATATTTCTTGCAATATTCTTGGGGTTTTCCAGTCACAACCAGAAAAGTTTATTGAAGTAAATTCTTCGCTGACTGTAGTCAACTTCGCTCCGAAACGCGAATGGAATGCAAAAGTGATACAGAAGTCGACTTCTGGGTTCGCGCAAGCGCATTGGGTTACTGAAATGCTTTTTGTGAGGTAAACGGACACAAAATGTTTAATAAACAATGAATTACTTGGTAATACTTTTAATTCGAATCTTCTAACTAGACTCAACTCACCTCCTCAGCCCAGCGCGATTCTTCTGAGTCTTTATGATACTATCGAATCTTCTGCCTGCGCTCAACTCTCCTCCTCAGCGAAGTCAAGCGAAGTTGCCTACAGTCAACTTTTTTCATGAATGGAATTGTCGCAAAGTTGACTGTAGTCGACAACAGTCAGCAGTTGGCGTAACTGGAAAGTCCCATCTATAACACCACATAGTCACGAAGTCAGTATCGCAACAACATCGATGTTTCAAAACATCGTGGGAACATCCTTATCTCAGCCAATTCATGAAATCAATTAAATTGTTATTTCACATCTAAAATAGACATAAACCATTTCGATATACTTTATAGTTCTTAAGTTACGAATATGAAGCTACCGTAAAATTCTCGTGTGATGCTTGAAATTTTATCCTACTTTCAGTACTACACATGAATTAAGCAAAATAACATTATTCCAGAAAAAAGAAAAACACAATGAACATTTCAATTTCGAACGAAATTATCAGGGTTTTGGTTTCTCGATATTCAGATCATGTTCGTAGAGTAACCAAATTACATGTTGAGATTATATTCCTTTCAAACATAAAAAATCATAGAACCACATAGAAATTACTAGAAAAATTGGGAAAAGTCTCGCAAGGCACATTTTCCCATTCTTTTGTTATTTGGAAGCTTATTCTAGATAAACTTCTAATACATCTCAAGAGGCATCTATAATACAATTACAGGTTTTTGTACTTTCAAGTGCATGGGTCTACTTTTTAGAAACTTCTGAATTCATTGTTTTTAGAATGGGACTAAAATCACTTGCATTTTCTTTTTTATTCTTCTTCATTTCAAATATATTGCATATCCTAATTATTACAGCAGTGTTAATTTATTTCCCGTGACATTTTTGTACAACATCTATATCGTATTACACTCGTTTCTTTCTTATAGATTTTTTTCGTTATCTCTGTTTATGGGTCATGTTAAAAAAGAAAGAAAAATACTTCGGAATAATTTTTCTAATTTCAGTATCAACTTTCACTTATGTGAACACATTTTCTATTCCAATTACAGAGTAAAAGGTGGTTCCGCTCTCATTTTGTAGGCTTCCTTTCGGGGTCTCCAAATACCCATTAGAAGAGAGTTCACGTTACTCAGATTGTTTCTTCGCTTTTGCTTCCAGGAAATCACTAGAGAGCGATGCATGGAAAACCTCGATTTGCAGCCGTACTATATCACATCATTTCATTCATTTCCAGAGGGTAATATTCGATGTCTACGTTACATATCAAATTACAGTTAAAATTTACAGTACAATGGCTCCGAACGCGTAAAATAAATAGCTTTGCTCACTATTTCAGCGTTGATTTTCTTCTTGGTATATTCGAGAATTAGCAACTATTGATTCTTCGAATGGTGAACTCTATACTATGTTCTAAATAAATAATTTATTACCAAGAAAGCAATAAAAATTTTGCATGACCAATGGGAGGATAAAAAACTACAAATAAGTGTATTATACAGAAGTGTTACAGTTAATTCGTTTTCTACGAACACCATCGTTCAATGAATTTAAATGCAAGTTAAAATCAGTACAGTGTGTAAATAGGTAAGATGACGGTATGGATATTTGAATAAAGGGAAAAGGAGACAAATCATAGATTACTCAGGACGGGCATTTACGGAGAGCAACATACTGACTCGGCAAGCTTACATCAAACCGACCGGAAGTAACACGAACAGTTTGTAGGTTGGTAGTATCGAATAATTAGATAAACATGTCTAAAAATGCTAAAAGAATCAAAGAGAGTAGTATAAAACATTTTTTGCAGTTGTTAAAAATAAGTACAGAAAATAATATAGTATAGGTATACAGTGTCGTCACCTTCATTTCATTTTACGAAAATATAGAACATTTAATCATGAAGAGCAAAATTACATATTTAGATTATGGAGTTGGAAACTTAATTCCTTAAAAAAGTTTTTAATGAGTCCTAGATATGTTATTATGTTAAAAAAAGACGTTATACTGTTGATATTCAAATTTCGGGAATTCAATTTCACTGTTATTACTCTCGTAATATTTTAATTTTACGTGCAATATAATAAATTCGATAATAAATTACTGTCGTGTATTTAGTAAAAAATTGAACTTTCTCTGAACATCAATAAATGCTCCACACATTTGTTAAAATAAATTGAAGTCTTAAGTAATTTTTAATTCCAAGTTTCCCAATTATAATTAATCAATATTACAACTTGTATAGTTGACTTGTATATCCAATTATCTCATTCCCAATAATCCGATTCAGTTTTGGGAAAAATATGAATGTATGAATGATGAAAATAAAATTACATGGAGAGAATAACAGCAAGAGTTAGATCTCCTACAACGTACAATATGGCATACAGTAACCCTACATACGTATGCAGTCATACATTACTTTTCAACAAGAGAAACGTTTTTCAGTCTTATATCCTTTTTCCTTATCTCTTGGGATATGGATTCAATCGTTCCACTTACCGTATATTCGTATTTATCCTTTTCCCAATTAAATTATACAATAGAATTTACACTGTACATTCCATCTCAACGGCACTGAATATCTCAATTTAAATATCTCCTTAGAAATGAAAATTTACTAAGAGAATCGAAAAGAGGTTTTGCTTTCCTTATGGTCATCTCTTGTTTTTTTGTTTTATTTATTCTAGCATTTTACTACGATTATAAGACAGAACTGAATACTAGTTCGAAATATACCTGGCTGACATTGCATGAACATTCAGTGACAATGAAACATTACCTTGCCTACATCGTTGTTCTGTGCTTCGTTTTGAGCGAGATTTTCTTACGGAGCACACGTACGGAGGCGCACAGAGATGTTCAAAAAGCAAGCGAGCGAGCTTTCAAAGGGCGCACACTTTGAGCTTTCAAAGAGACACGTTGTTCGAGCACTTACTGTGCGCGGAATTAGGAAGATCTGTGATCCGCATTTTCTGGAATTTAAATGGATGTGCACTAGCGTGGCTCAGGCACGTCCTGCACTCTCTGTTTAGCTCTCTGTTTATGCATGTTGCATTAGTCGTGGTGAAGTATGAGTATGGTGAGTAGCTGAGTGCGCGCCTGGGAATTTGATTCAAGCGTATTTTGGGAAGTGGAATTACGCAATCCTTTATCCAATATTAGATTGTCTCTTTGGAAGTCTCAATTTCCATGATTTCTGGTCTTCAATTATGTTTATTTTTTATTTATTTTTCAATAAATGAAAAAATAAAGCAGCCGTAAGTTAAAACACTAATGCACCTTGCGTTACTGCTGCAGCTTTTGGAAAACATTTCTCAATTATAAAAAATTCTAGTAATGAAATTAAAATAATAAATAATACTTAAAAATTAATTATAATGCAATGAAGGATATGCTTAAATATTTAATTGAGTTAGAGTTACAACAGTAAAGGAAAACCTAATTAAAAAACATAATGTAGAGATAGAACAAATGGTTTAATGTGAAAATTTCATATACAAAAAATATGTTTTTATTACGTACTGTCTGTATACTTGTGGCTTTTCTCGAGTGAATTCTGTGATTATCGAACAAATAATCTTTTTAAACTCCACTGGTAGGTCCTGAAAATGTTTCGTATTTATTCTTCAGGTTTGGAGGTGTTAATGTGAAATTGACATAAATTTCCTCTTTGTCGTTGATACTGCCACTCTTTTAAGCCTAAACAATGTTTGAGGTCTGTGCGGATGATAAAAATAAATCATCTAGCCCCTGCTTTCCATATTCAGTTTTCAACTTCTGGTTATTCAGATTGTAACTACTGACAATCATGTCTTTCACTTTGAGTGAACCAATTTTGAAATATCGAGATTTAAAAGAACGTCACAGTATCCGACAAAGATTTAGAGGAAATTTTCCCCTCGGAACTTACAACTATGACTGGTAGTCGCTTAAAAATTATTTCTAGGCCTGTCTCATTTGTGCAGAATTTCTTTCCAGCAGTTGAGTAATAAGTTTTTAATGCAATAAGGACGGATTAAAATTCAAATAGTAAAATCCGAAAATGTAAGTGTAGTATTATGTAAGTTTTTAGCACATAGTTAATGTAAGTACAGGTATTTTTATGTTAAGGATGTTTATAGTGAATAGTAGTAATGGTTAATTGTAGGTAGTTATAGTTAATGTGAGTATAGATACTATGATATTTTATGGCAGATTCGTGAATTGAAATTTGCCTATAATATTAAAACTTTTTTATCATAGTTTGTAGTTAAAACAAGAATAAAACTTAACGAGTCTATTACTGGATACTACAAGAAATTTTTTTGAGAATATCAGCTTTTTTCGTTTCGTCCGTCCTTTCTTCTGGATTGTTAATTTAAAAATCCAAAATTTTAGTCTACTATGAAAATTTGAAGACTGTTTTAGTATTGAAGAAGAGACATGGTCTCAAAATTTAATTGCCTGTATGATTGTTTATTGCTTATGTAAAAATTATAATTGCTGTGTTTATATGCATCTTATTTTCTATAAAAAATCTGTGATTTCTTCTAATCAAAAAATGATTTTCTAGTAACTTTTCGGTTATTTCCTTAAACACAATCAGTTATTTGGCAATAACGTGGGCTGTTGATAATTATACGTAGATCGAGATGGTTTTTATTTTACGTTGATTCCATGATAAATAAAAAAATCATTTATTGATAACCTTTGTAAGCGCTGAAAATGACACATTACTCTCGATAAAATAGCCAGTAGAAGTCAAAGTGATAAATGTGGAATACTGAAAAACTCATTGTGTACTCTCAAAAATACTTAAAAACTGAAAGTATATAATACAACATTTCGTAAAATATTTTTTTAATGAATAATTTCATTTGTTTGGTCTCTAGAATCATTTACCAGATCATGAACTTTTTAACACTGTTATACGGACGACCCTCTTCAGTATTATTGTTAAATTAATGTTCTTATATACGTGCCATTATTTGATTTTTTTTCTTTAGAAAAAACAGTTCTCCTGGGTTGTGCCACATGAAAAAAATTCTTTTGATTTATTTTCTGACTCCTGAAGGTAATAAAATGTATCATGCAACATTTACTAAACCCAGACGTACAATTCGAAAAAAAAAAAAAAAAAGATATTGTTGGAGTGGTCTGCATCATTCACTTAGCCATGGCTGTCTACTTCATTCAACGAGCTACAGTATGCACATCGATGGCTTCATTACAACGAACGAGCGTATACGGTCGCCTCAACAACAGTGACGTTGGATGGTAAAAAATTATTTTCCATTTCACTTTCAGTCCGGATCCAGCTATGTACGATTTCATTAATAACTAACTTTAAAGGAGAGGCAGAGAGAATGTTACACAAAATTTGACTCTCCCCCAACCTCTAAAAAAAAGTCAAATCTTCCCAAATTGAATTATTTTTGTGGGTGGTATCATTCCTTTTAAATAGTATCATTTCTTTTTTGGTGCGTGGTTGCTGGTGGTGTTTCATATATTTTTTCGATGCATCGATAATAATTTTTAACCAATCATAAAAGTGATATTGTTGACAAGTTATTAGTTGAACAGAAACGTTTTAAATAAATGTTAATTAGTTGAATTTCCAATAATAGTTTCATTTTTTAAATATTTGACTATCTCTCTCTATCTCTCGGTTCCGTATCTAAATCTTTTACAAGAAGAAAAAAGTTAACAGTCAGATTTTCTTTAAATTTTAGCTAATATAATCATCGCAATACACACAGAAAAAAGTACATTTAAAAAAAGTGTTTTTGCATTACCTCTTCATGAACATCTCCTGATCTATTTTTGTTATAGGAGATATTTTCTGCAATAAATACTGTGAAACTTACTAACTTTTTTTAGAAGCGTTAATTAGATAAAATGTGCCATGGAAAACTAATTTCTGCACCAAAATGGTTATTCTAATATTAGAACTAGTCTGTTGCTATCTTTTCGACAATGTCACATGTTTTCCAAATTCCGAATTAAATATTCCTAATACGTTAAAAATGAACCAATGAGATCCTTCATTACCAATATTATTTGAAGGGTTAATCGATGGGTTACGACGAATTTTCTATATCCGATACCATTACAATATTTTTAATACATTTCTAACATGTATTTAACCTCACTTTTAGAAAAAAGATTCTGTCAGAACAAATTTGAATTCGCTTCGAAATGCCGTTTCAATCTATTTTTACTATAGTCGAGTAATAATTTATATTATATTTTTCAGAGGCGGCTCGTCTGATGGAAGACCTTCACCTACACGTTAAAACATAAAAACTTTAATTTTTGTATTTTTGCCCTTGTTTATTATTATTATTATTATTATTTTGTCTCTAAACGAAGTGGACATAATTAATTTGGAAAAATTGTATAAATATAATAATGTATGAATGTATAAAACATTTCCCAATATGAAACATCGTCTTGCTACGTGCTTTGTAAACTATATTCTGGGCCTTCTTTTCTGTTCTATATGTCTACGATATACGTTGCGTATGTTTATTCAAATTTACAAATAAAAAAATATATTTTCTCAAATTCATTGTTTAAATTGATGCTAAAAAGTTACGAACCTTTTGAATAGTCAAATAGCTTATCTCAGTGCAACTCACATGTGTATATCTTTATCCTTTTAGGAGATATTTGTGATGGAGATTCTTATTGAATCACTTTGTAAAAACATTTACTTCATTACCCGTCGACTGAGAAAACACTCTTGTTATGAACCACGCAATCCGAATGAGCATGGGAGTTCTTCGAACTGAGTATGAATTGACTCAACCCAAAATGATATTGATGAGGAAATATGATAAAAACTGAGAAACTTAGTCATAATATATTGGTGCTCACGTTTCCTGGTAACAAAATTCCTCTATTCGTTATCTGGTAAAGTTACTTCTCCGTGAACAGAGACACAGTTCAAAAGTTTATATCACTATGAAACTTACAAAGGAAAGACAGTCAGAATATTATCTTTCACACTTCCGGAATTGAGTCGTCGTAGAAGAAAAAGAAGTTTCTTTTCCTTATGTTCCGTGACTCTCACAATCGATTTTCAAGTCGATCATGAAGTTGCAGTGCTGGTTCACTTATTCATACAAAGTATGAAGACCAAACATTAACCACAATTTGATCAAGAATCGACTTGTTTTAACAAAATTTAGTGAGATATTTTATTATTTCACTTCTATATTAATGTACACATGGGACAGGACATCAATTTGTAAGCTTAAAAACTCGAATAAAAATCAATAAAATCGTGATAAGAACAAATAAATTTAAATTATAGTAAATGAAAAAGATGTTCTTGGCTAATAAACGGTTAACCAGGTAATTTAATTTCAAACATTTCTTAATAATTTAGTGATATTTAATATAATTTATCTAGAGTAAATGCTCTAGTGCTCGACACATAAAGAGCACAGTTTCTTTTCCTCGTCGGTTTTGTCTGTTTCCCTAGTAATGTTTTTAAACTAAAAACTGAGGAGCTGCTACAGAAAATACCATTTTCCCAAATAAGCATCAGTAGTTGAGAGTGTCGAAAACAGAATAAACCTGTTGGCAACATGTGTGAGTATTTTTAACTGCAATTACAAAAACGATGGGTAAACCATATGCTGACAACAAAAACTCTGTACGATGCCACCAAGTTCGGTTTTAGTGAAACGTGTTTTTTTTAATTTGCACTAAATATCACGAATTAATTAAAATATAATTACGGATTTCGAATATGCAGGTGCAATTTTAGTCTATGTAAAATTATAACGAAGGGTTAACAATATCACAACAACAAAAACTCTCGTGCGAAGCCGGCTAGTACTAATATAAAATAACACAGTAGGGTACGGTCGTGTGATGAGAACCCCGATGTGGATGATCTCATACATTATTAACATTATGCTGCATGTACCGTGTGTTCAAATTTGTATTTTGTTGGGTGTACCTTATTTCCTGATTTGTTGGCATTTCCTTTTACTTACCAGAAAACTTGAATTCCCATCGTTTTGGTATAAAAAGAAAAAAATAATCTAGTCTTTATCTACTTCTGATCATGCATCTCTTTTCAATATCTTGTAATCAGTGTTTATCCTATTTTTAAGCCACAGCGAATATCCTTACTGCTCATGAGAAGCACATACATTTCTTATCTCTCGTGGAGTGCGGATCGCTCCGCTTTTTTCTTTCCGAGTGCTTGGTTCGATTCCCATTCTACCAGTTAGTATACAGACAGAATTAATATTGCGTGTGGGTGAAGGACTCATGGTATCTCCCACCTATAACGCTTGTTAAACGTTTGTTAAATATACTTCGGGTGTTATTCGGTTTTCGTTCGGACACACATATCAACGGAATCCGTTAGTGAAGACCCTCTGAAGAGAAACAATTTTAAATGCCCTCTCTGTCGTCAATGCAATGGACAAGAAGCAGGATTTGGTTTAGAACACATTCAAGATTCCATGATTTTAATGCCCAACATTGCCCTTCAACAAATGGCGTTTTATAGAATGCCCCCATCTCACATGCCGGCAGGTCTGAGTGGTTATCAGCAAACACAAGGTCAGTTAAAAAGATTTAGCGGCCAAGCAGACGAACACCTTCCGAAGAAACCCCTACAGAAATCTCCTATATTTAATGTAAATACGAACAATTATTTTAGAGTTCATCAAGATGAAGATAATGCACATGAACAGGAATCATCATACCTCCACTTTTTATGTACAGTAATCTTAACAATTTTACAGTAAACCTAAAAAGCGTGTTATTATGCTCTTTCTTCTCCGAATTTAGATCAGATTAAATTAAAATCATGACCCCTTAAAGTCACACTACAGGCAGTTAGTTAAATACTGTAATGAATGTAAAATTAATGTAAATATTCTGATCCAACAGTTAACAAAGGTTTGGTAGCGACCCGTGATGTACAGGGTGATTATAATTAAAGTTCAACTTTCAAATAGCTGTAAAAAAAGAACCACTGTTCTGAATGACCTGAAATTTGAACTGAATGTACACGAGGAAGAGGGAAATGGTATGGTATAAGAGAAAACAGTGTTCCAAATTTTGGCAACAATGAAATCGGTTTTTAATTGTCGTGAGGCCAAAAACCGCATTAAAAGACAATAAAATCGGTTGTTAATTATCGCAAGACATGTTCAATATGTTGTCCTCCGTTTTCTGCCACAAGTTGAAACCGAGAAACAGCATGTTCCACAACAGATAGGAGTGTCTCAGGGGCCACGTTGTGAATGTGTAGCGCAATGCGAGCCTTCAATTCGCCAAAGTTTGCAATCTAACCACTGAACACAGCATTTTTTTAGATAACCCGACAGTCAGATGTCACACGGATTAAGATAAGGTGAATTTGATGGCCAAGCCTTCAATATTAGATGGCAGATGCTTCCCTGGATTCGTAATGGCGGAGTGGTATCTTGCATAAAAATTATGCTTCCCACACATGCACGATGTTGAAGTGTTGGAGTGACGTGGTTTGTCAAAAGACTCTCATAGCATTTACCATTGACGGTACAGGTAACAGGACCCGCAGGACCCATCTCCTCGAAAAACAATTGCCCTACGATAAACGATGCTGTGAACCCAGACCACACAGTTACCTTCGAAAAATGAAGAGATACTGGTTGATGTGCAGGCGGATTTAACGTTGCCCATACTCTGCAATTCCGAGTATTGACGTGCCCTTGAAGATGGAAATGGACTTCGTCTATCCACAGAATGCTCCATGGCCACGCATTGTCCACTTCCATGCGAGCAAGAAATTCCAGAGCAAAAGTTTGTCTTACTGGCAGGTCAGCAGAAAGTAACTTCTAAACATGGGTAATTTTGTATGGATAGCAATGCAGGATTTTGTTTTGGATAGCACTTCAAAAGAATCTGTCTCTTCGAATTTCTCAATCATTTTCTTCAGAACCTTGGCAAACCACAGTCTTTTTTCACACCCTTTACTGTCCGGAACTTCTTCAGAGTCATTAGCGCACAGTCACCATGCTTGTAAATTCACAAGCATAGCGCTATCCTTCATTGAGAGTCATGCCGAACTTCTCAGACGCAATATTAGGGAAACGCCATGTACCACGTATTTTTATATTGCATATTATGACGCTTAAAGCGCCATCCATTGCTAAAATTCGGAACTTTTTTCTTCTTATGCCATACCATTTTCCCCTTCTTCGAGAACATTCAGTTAAAATTTCACGTCATTCTGAGCAGTGATTTTTTTTCTTTTTTTCAGCTTTTTTAAAGTTGAACTTTAATTATAATTACCCTGTACATCAGAAAATAACAGAAAAATAAATTGTACATGAATTAATACAAAATTATCCTGTCACCAAGGTTACAAACACCAAAACGCGTCGTAGGAGTAGAATGTAGCAAAAATACCAGCTGTAACCATCTTGATATCTTAGAACTAACTCATATAGGTAACTCGATTGTAAAAGTTAAAAAAGGAAAAAAACTAAATCAACCGATTCAATGCTCTCCATGCCAAAAATTCGATCACAGAAAAAATTATTGCGAGAGAGAAATTGTTTGTGTTCATTGTGCAGAAAACTGTAATTTCAGGCCAAAATGCATCAATTACGAGGGAAATTACCCTTCAAATCACCCTGCTAACAAGAGATATAACGCAAGTTCATGTTACAACAAAGTACTCAGTGATTTATAAAGTAGTAAAATAAAATGACAAGTCCCACCCACCCCTCAAAACACTTTCTTTTCCAAACCAGAAGACTTCCCACGTCTTCCCACATCCCAAATACCGAATTCTGAAAGAGAATTTGAAAAAATATTTCTGAATAGCAAACTTATCTCAAAACATTCCCACCTCCCCATCAAGACACAAAAAAAAACTTCACGAAAAATGATATGAATATCGATTTGATTTTATAATATTTCCTCTCAGGAATAGTTATAGTCAGAGTAGAGTTTTATTTACTTCAAACATTATATATTTACTTCAAACATTATTTATTTCAGTGTCTATTCCAAATTGTCTCTCGTTTCAGTACCTCTTTTGCACCTGTTCTATTAAATAATAAAATAGCAACTACACCCTAAACATCTAAAACATAAATTTGAATTACCGTGGTCATCCTATAAATTAATCGAACTAAAACAGTTCCCTTATTCCCTAGATATAGGTATTGCATGTTTCGACGTACCATATGCAATAAAATATGCTTCTCCCACAGACGTATATCAGGTAAAAAATCCTTGTCGATTAAAAAATCGCCTGAAAGAATTAGTTCTCAAAGAACCTAAGAGATTAGTTTTCAAATAGTAAAAAATTTACCTATAAAAGCAGAAGCTTCGTTTACAAATGTCATAAATCAATATTGACAATAGGTTACTTCCCGTTAACATGGAATCACTCAATAGTTATCGCCATTCCATAACCTAAAAAGAATTTGACCTACCGTCTAACTACCGTCCCATAAGCTCACTTCCGACTCTTTCGAAAATAGTGCAATCCAATGTTGTAAGCACACAATTGTTGTGTTTATCAATTTCGCACTCTGTCATCAAGTATTTGACAGAGTGTGGCATTAGAGGCTCCTATATAAATTGAGACAAATCGGAATACCCAAATACCTTTACTCAATTATCTCTATCTACTTGACTGATAGAACTTTCTCCATGCGAATCAATACGGTATTATTAAATCCCATGTTAAAGCCAGAGTTCCGCAAGGATCTCCTCTATCTCCCGTACTGTTTAACTTCTGCTTGTAAGACGTTCCTATTTCTAGAAACGTCCAAACCGTACTTCTTGATGATGATACTGTTTTCTTTTCATCCAGCCTCGACCACCTAAAAAACCGCTTGAATAATTATTTAGAAATAATTGGTAATTGGATACATTCTCGTAGATGGAAAATATCATTATATCCGAGTTAATTCAGAACTAAAATATCCTTTCTAATATTTCCTTCCTTTCCACCCCTTAAACTCATCTCCCATCTCTTGGACCCCGTTCAATACCGCAGTCAGGTATCATGGTGTCTGTTTAGATACTCGACGTAGTTACAAACAACTTATAGAAAACAAAACATCTTAAACAAATTGTATATTATATCAGCTCCGAGCTATAATCAACAGGAGAGTCTGCGCTCTCACGATATTCAAAACTCCTTTCTTTCTTTTTTTTCCACTTCCACTCTATGCATGCCCCGTGTTGCGAAATGCGACCACTCATAAAATATTGACACTTCAGCGCTTCCAGAAAAAAATATTTACAAATAACAGTAAATGACTTTTATGTGTTTTATTAAATACAATATTTGTTGGTATTATATCAATACTATAACACGTGTCGAACTATTTTTATCATTAGGAGTATGTTGAAATGTTAAATCCGCCTCTGGCTTAGGGCCCTTGATTGGAATTGGTCCCTTGCTTGCTTCCAGAGAGTAAACTAGTTTATTATACTCCACGTGATCATACGCAGTTTGTAAGTGCTTTTTTGACAAAGTTTATTATTATTATTATTGTTGTTGTTGTTAAATACAGCAAGTGTATCATCAGAAATGAAATGTTACACTCAGACTTAGGTATTCTTCAAATAGCACGAACCATTCTCAAACTCTCCAATGAATTCTTTTTTAACCTTCCTATGTTCACAATCCGGCTTACCATCATCTAGGCACAGACCCCCCGACAATCCTTCGTATTTGTTAAGATTCTTCCTATGCATATTTTCTTCTCCCAATTTTCTGACATTGGATAACCGTACCGACCTTTCTTTCACAGGTTTATTCCACAAGTGGTTTGTACACCTTATCTGATACATTAAGTAGTACTTGGAGGGTGCCGAATGGTTTCTCCCACCCATGTGTTTTCTCCTGGATCACAGAAAACTATTCAACCATTTTGTAGAGCTGCAAGGCAGACCGTTGGATTTCATGAATTTAAAAAATGAGAAGCACATCTCTATGCACCGACGACGCGTCAAGTAAATATTAACATTTATATAGAAGATTGCCTTTTTTCTCGAATAGTAATAAAAATTAATTAGAAATAAATAAAGAGAAATGCTAAATAATGATGGGGTATATCCTGCAAACCTCAGTGGGCTTTAATATACTTCTCATGTTTCATTTCATGAAGATAAGTTCAGTAATTTAAACGTGATTTCTCATTAAACAGATAAGATCACTTTCACATTTATTGTATTACGAGTGATGATCTTTTTATTTCGTTATGTAATTGCAATTGTAGTTTTCTTATTTGCATAATATATTTCAATAGTTTACTTTCTTTCGTGGTCACATTTATTGAGAAATTTGTTGCCGTGAGTGAGTAGGATCCGATTATAAAGGAAATTAAACTGAATGCATTAAAATGAAATTGAAGTTCAGTATCCTGTGTTGATTCCTACTGGACCACGCCAAGATAATTGTTACATGCAAACGTAGTAGCAGTTATTGTATTTGGCATTCACATCCATACCTTCAAATAATCGAAGAAAAATTACAAAATACAGTACTCATTAGTTTTATATGATGAGAAATTGTTTTGTTGAGCTATTTTATTGTTCCTAATATTGTTCATTTTATTTATGCGTAGAAAAATGATGGATTATATTGAATCAGTTGAGAAAAATTAAATGTTTAATTCCGGATGTTCGTATTATGTGAAGCGGGTCTTAAAACGATTCTTTTTCCAGATGAACTCTGAACTTAATTTTCTTTTTAATGAATTAGGTCAACTAATAAGTTAGGCTAACTACATTACAAAGAATAAAATACGGTAAGTAAATGGAGTTATATCTATATAAATAATGCTGTTCTTTGGTTAGCGCATCACTTGAGAACGGCTGAACCGATTTGGCTATTTTTTCAAATGTTAGTAATAGTCTGAATAAGGTTTTTAGGGAAAGAAAAGTTGCCCGGAAAATTCGGGAAAAACTAAAAGTTGTTTTTTCTATGTGATTTTTGTATGAATTCAAGACCACTCACGATTCGAACGATGGATGTGCGTAATTCTGTTTTGTTTTGTTCGTTATAGTCCTGGAAAAGTTTTCAGGAAAAAATCGAGACAATTACAAAGGAAAGTCGGAAGATTCGTACTAATTGCAAAAATCATAATTTTTGGTATGTACTCTCGATCATAACTGACGATAGGAACGATATAATTGGGTGATTCTTTTTTCCTTTTGTTTTAGTTTTTTAGTTGAATTCACATCCCAGGCACATCACACATTTCCAAAATTTCAGCGGTGTACTGCCAATAGAATTAATCTCGCAAGAAAAAATTTCCCATTGGCGTACATCTGAGTGAACTCTTCCTCAAATTGAATATCCATGGCCACAATCGTTGATAGATACAATGATCACTTAGAAATATTTTTTTGTTTTCATTTTCACTTTGTTTACACATTTAAAATAGCTTATCACAAATTCACAAAAGGATCACAAACAACTTTATTGAAACTTGGACAGGACAACGTCCTGGCAACGTCATCGGGTCAGCTATTTATTAATAGTATCGTGAACTTCACATTGAATACTCCGATAATATAAAAACAAAGAAATGATAGATATCAAATGTATTTAAACGTCTGGAAATATTTCTTCATTGTTTTTGGCATGACCACTTCGCTCATTTTCCTCAATTCCTCGGAGGGGCGTTGAAGTTAGCATCGCCTTTGTGCTCTATCATTGATGTTGAATCATTCATCCATTGCTTGGATCATGGCCAGATGTCACACGACTTATTCACATTGACCTACTAACGCTCCTTGCTTCTTATTCAGACGTCGCTCAATCTCTCAATTATTCTGACGCCACTTCCTCACTCATCAGCGTGAATGGAGTTTGCACGTGACAAAACGTTATACCAACCACGTTCTAATTATTTAGTAGTGTTTGCTGTTTCCAACTTCAGAAGCATACCGTTGGTCGTTTGCTCGTTCGCAGCAAATGACTCATAGTTAACCGAATGCTAAATCACTTATGTCGAGCGATTGACGTCAGTCCGTCGTTCGATTAGATATAAGAATAGTTCATGCGTTTGGATTGGAGATAAACATTTCTTTAGAATACAATACTCGAGTGATATCGTTTAATACAATGGGTTTCATTGCTCTGCGCTCTTTCATTATTTTCTCTTTCCCTTTCGAAATGTCGCCCTTAATTCACAAAAGACGTATCACTCTACTCAAAGTAAAGCATTATGATCCTCCTTTATTTTTAGAACAAACATCTTTATTTCATGTTTATAATAAATTAGAGAAAGTATTTTAAGATGAAGTGCAAAGAAAGTGATACCTCTTTGAAGTCTAAAAAAAGGGACAGATAAACAACTGAGGTTTTGATATTTGACTTACAAATTTGTTATTAAATGCTTTTCCTTTCTTATCAACCTTTTCATGTAATGTTTGTTCAACAACGACGGAACAACAAGAGATGTTTATCTCCCTCGTTCTCTTTATGGTAATTTATCAAGATACTATGTAAATCCATGCAAATAGAAACACTACTCCATCGCTAAATCTCAAATTTTTGATTGCAGATTCCACTCATAGATAAGTTGTGAAAACTGTTACGACAGGGGAAGACTTATTACCTTACAGGGTTCATTCAAGTCCAATCGTATCCAAATGTTTTTCAGGTCTACGGTCTTCAATATTGTCAACAGATGTTTGTTTCAAATGACGCAGGCGTGAAGAAGCATTTATCGATGAAAATTTTGACCCATTAAAAAGTTATTTTCTCAACGAATTACATATATCAGTAATAATATCATAGTAAAGAGACGGATGGTTTTATTGCAATTGTACTGATTTTAAATTCAGATCCTGATTTTAATGATACATTTGTTGTATACTTATTTGATATATGTGATAAAATATTAAGTATTAATCTTTCCCCTTTTGCTGTCAGATACAAAAATTATAACATATATCAGTGTAAAATGAAAGATAAGAGTTATTATAGAATTTATAAAATTAAATAGAAAAGTTCAGGAAAGAGAAATTGTTTTATTTTCTGTAATTCCAGTGGAAATTAAATTAATATAAACTGATGACATTGGTTGACTGTATTTGGGCAGTCCCTTCGGAACTGATAGTACCACAAGATCCTAAATAATCACACGGAGGATGTTTGATCAGTGGATATGAATTGCGCGGTTTAGCCTGATTAGGTAGTTCATGAGGGTGCATTACTTAGGCGATGCGGTAACCATCATGGAGATCTGGATTCAGTGTCGTACATACGTTGTACGGCGTATATTAAGACGCACTTTATTTCTGATTCCCAGTAACGTAGTTAACCTATTCATTCAAGAGCGATTGAACGGATGGTTACCTATAATAATAAATAAATGCAAAAGTCCTTTTAATAATATATAAGTGCAAAAGTGTTTGCTACCTGATCACGACCGGCGAGTGGGTTCATTCTACCTGAGATACTAAGACGAATAGTCACATCTCTGATGTTGTGTCAGAGTTGGGCTACCATTGGGGTCAGGAGGGAGGTAAAGACCCTCTAGAATCCCTCTGGGTGGAGTAGAAAGGGAGATTCATGTAAAAATGTTTAATCGAAAAAGACGGGTCTAGTCCATAAATTTACGGACCTTTCTGACATGATTCCGCAAAAATATGAGTTCAGCACATACGTCTAACTCTCCTAAGGGTGAATTGGTGTTCTAGGCTAACTGATGACATATCGATTGATTGGTTTCTCTCACGGACAACTTTATGTTGCTTCCTCAAGGATGGTGTCATCTGGGAATTCATTTATTCTTGCTGCTGGAGGTGAAACTCAAAATGTTGTGTACAATCCAGATTTGTATTGAATTTTTATTAAAATAAATTTGTAAAATTATGACGTTGTACGTTTGTTTTAAAAAAACCTGTAAGTAAAATTATTTTTATTTTACTAAATAGATAGGTTTTATTTTTTCCTGAGTAAAATAAGATTTGTCTAAGAAAATCCTGGGCAACGCCGGTTAATTTATGGTTTTTGGATGTGATTTTGAACGTGACATATTTCGTCACTAATAGTTCAGCGTGCTCATCGATCGGCCGAGAACCTTCCTAGCTGTGACCATAACTCGCACTGAAAACCAGATCACATGCCCAGTGATGATGAACGTGGTGTAAGATTACATATTAAGTAAGAACGAACCTTACCCCTGTCAATTACTCCGATCAACTTCTCTAGTTTACGCGCATCAAATGCATCAATTCGATTTAAGTGCAAAGTACTACTAGAGTAGTCACATTTTCGAGAGACATTGATCTATTTTCTTCTACCCAACTAAATGCAATTAACTTGCACAATTGATTTGTACATCATTAAAAAGGATTTTGATAAACTACATAATAATAGTTATTGGTGAGAGAAAATTTATCGTATTCTAATACATGTTTTTTCATTGGTTGTTGTTTAGTTGTATGTTCGACTTTCAATAACCGACGTTTGTTATAAATAACATAATTATCCATCTAAATAACAAAGTGTTTTAATTTTGTAATTTAAATATAAAATAATTAAGACCGTATGATGATGTGATAATTGAATCTGTTATATTTTTTCCAGTCTCACCAACCTTTCTGTTATTTTCAATTACGTGCTACTCGCCAACTATAGTTGATCGTCACGATTTGAGGGCAAACCGATCGCACTCCATTGCTGTCTCTTAAGACTATTTGTACTGTTTGGAAGGTTTCCTATTTTATTCTTTTTGTCCAAACACTTTGGATTATTTGCAATTTGTGCTTGGGCGAGATGTTAAATGGCTAGTCTATGTTCTGCAGCAATGTACTTCATATAATCCAACCACTCGTATACGTCAACTACTATATACACTACCTTAGTGATTTGAATACTATAGGTCAATAGTTTATTACACTTTCATGATTTAGCGAACGTAAGGAAATTGGCCATTATGTTCATCAAACCGGTAGTTTGGTATTCCACTTCAGTTGCAAGGTTTTTAAGGAACTGAGATTCTAAAATGTAAATCACAACAAGCGAGAGGTAAATCCTGCTTGTCGATTTATCCTTTCATTCCCCCAAGCCATTTGATTCTCTGAGCTCTCTGACAAAGCAATCCCGTAATCGATGGTTATTTGTCTAATTCATACGATTCGATTCTACTCTCCTAAAGTCCTTCCATCAAGCGACTTGCTGTCCCTTGTCGCTTCAATTCAGGAGACATGGTCTGTCGTGGTACAAAACGGAACTAAATACCAGACGAGCACAACATTGACTCAGCAATCCCATCACCACAAATATGTATCATGGTTATGCTAACATTCGGAAACAAGGTAAACAACACAAGTTGAAGTTCAATTTCCTCCTTCATCAGTTTTGGTAACATCTTG
This sequence comes from Laupala kohalensis, assembly GCA_002313205.1. Lineage (NCBI taxonomy): Eukaryota > Metazoa > Arthropoda > Insecta > Orthoptera > Trigonidiidae > Laupala > Laupala kohalensis. The sequence goes on along the minus strand of NNCF01128304.1, from coordinate 101,596 downwards.
CGATTACTTCATTATCTTTTTTTTTTTTTGTACCAAAAACAACCAATGAAAATCTTTTCGGCTATACACTCTCACGTACCTTCAAATAAATATGTACCTTCAAATAAATATGTAACTTCATGTACCTTCAAATAAATACCTAGTAGGAAATTCATCAAGACAGCAGAGAAACTTTTTCTCGTATTCCTTAAAAACGCGAAGTATTATATCCAATGATTTGATTTTATTCTCTCAATATGTCAGAATCGCGTTCTAGTTGTGTTAAAATTATTCACAAAAAAAGTGCAAAGATAGAAAAGTCTGGAAGTTTCATCCAGCTTCATTTAAGGTTTAACTATGATTAATCACTTAACATAGTTCTGCACTTAATCGTCTTTAATAGGTTGGTGTGTGTTACTGTACATAATCTTTGTAATGTTTTTGTTTAGTTTCATATTGTAATATAAATGGTCTACTTAACATATTGTAATGTTGTGATGACTTAATAATTGTCATTTATTTGTTTGTTAATTGCTAAGTAAATAATAAATTGTAGTCCGTTTTTTTATTAATCAAACAAGAAAATAGCGTATGCGTTATTCCAAATTTCTCTCCGTTAAGAGGAGGAACCTGTGAAAATTCAATTTCCCACAGTTTCTCTCTTTTTAATACAAAAAGTTGACCACATAACAAATCGATTAAAGGCAACAGTTTCCTCAAATTTATTTTGCATTATGTAAAAATGATTTTAAAAAAAATTATAACCACATCTTCTTGAGACCTATAAGAAGAGAAGTTATTTATATTAATTTTAATATCAGTCTGGGTTTTTGAAAAAAAAAAACTTTGTGACTAACAATAATGAACTTTTTTACCACTAAAAAGTTTACTTTATTGCAGATGGAAAACTAAATTATTCTGGGTACTCTTTATAAGTAAGATTATACGTATCAAGCTACTGTAAAAGTTTGAAGATTATATTTTAAAATTTTTTTGATGTTTCATATACTCTAGTTTTCTGTAAAAACTTATTTTCCGATAAATGAGGTAATATTAGCACTTCTGTAATTATAATATAATTAGCACTTCTTCTGCCATGGTGCAAGTCACAGCTGTTTGTCTTGTTCAGCAGAAGTAAATTTCTTTTCAATATTTTCCTTCGTGTTTAAGATTCTTTGCTGGGTCTTTTTCGTCCAGACTTGTTAGACTTTATTCTATTCATATTTAAATTGGTCCTTGAATAAAATAAACATAACAAACAAGTACACTATCAAAAAGACTTGGAAAGCTATGACCTAACCTAATATTTTTTTCTATTTACTAATAATTTACACTTATCTTGAAAAGAAAAACGAATAAAGACTGAAAGAAATCTGAAAATAGCGAAATAAAAAATGCAACTAAATATAACTGCAACTAAAGAAACGCTTTTAAGAACACTATTTTACGTAACCTAAAACAAAAACGCTACATACAGGAACGAGCTCAGTGGCAATAAATTAGGTTTCCCACACTGATTTCAAGCGCTCAAATCTTCTTCAGAGATTCTACAAAAAATTCCATAAACAAACGTCGTTGATTGAATATTACTCCAATTTTATTTAAGTAAGAACACACAGTGTGACATAAGGGGGCATGGCACATAGCGCGCATGGACATTTAAACCATCTGTTTGAGCATTTAAATGTGTCACAGACGAATCAAACTCCGGGACAAAAATCTACAGTGAGTAATTGTATTTATAGTGTTGAAAAGCAAAAATCAATTTTCACATGAAAGAAAACCTTTTTAGTTATTACATTATTAGATTCCAATTATTTTGAATGCTTTTAAGATATTTGTATACCAACGTATATCTTCTGTTACTTGAAATTAATCAGCTCTGTCGATGTGTCAGAGCGACACATGTCATCGCCTTCTCACAGATAGCTCTAAATTTTGAAATATTAGTCAAGAATTAGAAACTCTAACAAAGAAGACTATCAAACAAGATTTTAAACTCAGTCCTATATTAATTAGTTTATTATAAAATAATAAAACTATATCAAATATCGTAAGATAAGAACAATTCCACATTTATCTTCATTTTTTTAAATTTGCAATATGTGAAATATTTTACTAATTAATTTATGTTACTGAAATAATGCTTTCATTTGACTAATATTTTTTATATTTGATAATTTTTAAATTAGCACACTAACTCTTGACCTCTAAGAATTTTATTTGTTTGATTTTAATTTAATTTGTATAGTTTAAGGAAACGGATCAAAATCTCCATAGTACCAAATTCCCCATCAGTTCCAAAGCAAGTTTCAAAACCTCTGAAATAAACCCCCGCAAAAATAATACCAGAAAAAGAAATCTAATATCACGGAAATATGAGCTTCAATCCTAGGAGCTCTACCCTTACCTTCCTTTAATTTCTTCATCAATTTTAAGAAAATAAAAAAGTTGAAGAAAAAAGTTTTCCATCAAATTCGTTTTTTTTTATCTCCGCTCTTCCTCTGCTCCTCTTTTAATCAATTTTTATGATCAAAAATCTTTCTCCCTCATAATCCTTCTCCGCTATAATCACTTCATATAAGCCTACTTTGCTGTTCTTCTATAATCTTCCTAGATTGTATGGGCGAGGACATTTCTGATCATTTTGTGTTATTTCAGGGCACCATTGAAAACATCTGTGGTGTAGAAATGTTTGATAATATCCTTTGTTTGAGCATTTGAACTCACTATTATCAGAGAATAATTAATTAATTCTGAAATGAACATTTTGGTTAGGTATAAATGAAGCTCAATTTTCTGCGGATTGCTTCATAACATTGAGTAATCACGAAAGGTTAAAAAAATTAATAAAGGACGGAAAAAACTCACTCCTCTTAGGGAATTCGTAGCAAAACACAAGAAAAAATATTGATTTTAACAATTGAAATTGAAATTATTTTCTTTTGATTATTCATTCAATTATTCATTCACTAGTTGTATCGCATAAGGAACATAATTTTAATTGTCTTCTTTAAAAAGTTTTTTGTGGTGCAATTCATTGAAATGTGCACGGATGTGATTATAAAATTGTATCATAAGAATAGTAATGTTAATTTCAGCTACTGTTGGCAGTCAGAAATTGATTTCGGGGATTAATATATTTATTTTTTGCTTAATATATGAGCATTTACTCTGGAAAACACTATGAATTTCTTCGTGATCACAAAACCGTGTTGTACTATTTCGAAGAAGGGTTTGCGTTGATACTTGCGTCATTGCGAAATATTGCACGCAAATTACAATGTAATGCAGGTTCTCTGATCTCTATGAACGCAAACCGTATGCTTCCGGTCAATTCACAAACAAAGGGCTAATTACAAATTAAAATCTGTAAAATTGCGTATTTTTATTATCTGTACGTGAAATGTATATGCAGTTTTTGCTTTGTGCAATTAATCTGGGAATTATCAATTATGAGAATGAGGGCGTGCCCTTTATTCATTTTTCGAAAAGAGAATCTCTTCTGTTACGAATTGATAATTCATACATTTTAATCAAGAAGTATCCGACGATGTTTTCTGAAACGCTTCCATTTTTATAAATTAATGCACACCATAATAAAAGTATAAAATTTTCAAATTAAATGTTTGTTCTTTCATTTATTCCTTTATTAGAGGGATCTAAATCATCTAAGCACTAAAATTGTTGCCGACTTTTAGTATAAACGAGGAAAAAATGAAATAAATTAACAATAGGCATTGTTTAATTCTAATGGAATCATTTAGAAATTTTAGTTATGACGTTAAAGAAAACTACAATAACGAGGTAATGTCTAGCAAATCAATGACATGCCAATGTCATATTTTGTAATATGGGGGTAATGTGTTACAATATGTTAACGTGTCAGGGGCCATTACTCAACTCCATATATTCGTTTGTCTCTTTATCTACTGTTGAGGCAACAAGGAAGCACCTTTACATTCAGACATAAAAAATTATTTCACGTACGCTTCCATTAGAGCAGGTAGTCAGGTGCAATTAAATGTGATTAACTCTCTCCCAAATGAAAAAAAATCTGGTTATAATAGTATCACATTGGAGATATTAAAACATCTGTCACGCAAGAAATTAGCGTATCTAAAGATAATATACATATAATTCTTCTTGAAGGTTAGGGTATTACCCACCCAACAGGAAACATGCACTGTGTGTTCCAATACTCAAACCAAACAGAAAGCCCAGCAGCCTTGATAGTTACAGACCGATTCGTCTCTTTCCCACGCTCGCCAAAATCTCAGACAAACTAATTCTAAAACGTTTAAATAAGCACCTTTTCAAAACCAAAACAATTCCATCGCATCAGTTCGGATTTTCACCAAAGCATTCATCTTGACACAAAATACTGCGCTTAACTCAATTTAAACATAAATCATTCCAAAATAAAAAGTACTGCGTTGCCGTATTCTTGGACATTGCGCAAGGTTTCGACACGGTCTGGCACAACGGACTTCTCTACAAACTTAGACATATTGGCACTACGAAATACCTATTTGATAGCATTAGTAGTTTTCTTAACAATCGCTCCTTCTCCGCTAAGATACGGGACATAATATCGGGGAAATGTAATCCCCTTCAAATCGTAGCAGGCGTCCCTCATAGATCTCCACTTTCTTCAGCCCTCTTTAACATTTTCGCATCAGATATTTCCATCCCGCAAAACGCAAATATTGCGACAATTGCCTCAGATACCTTAATATTCTTTGCACATACGGATATTTATGTTCTCGCGTGTAACATACAAACCTCTTTGAACACTATGGAAGATTGGACAACTGGAAAATCGCTTTAAACCTCAAAAGCAAATCAAAAGCCAAAATATTCACTCTACGACCGTCTTCCGGAGCGAGATGCTGGCTACATCTCCTCCTCCTCCTAGTGCTGAGGCCACTTGCGGAGCTTGCGGAGCAGAACTTGGGGAGCACTATCCTCCGAGAACCCCTTGGGTACCTTCGGGGCCTGTTGTGGGATAGTTTGACTTTTGACGACCGGTTTCCCACCCACCTGCACTCTCACTTCAAACAGGAAATATCTAATGGACCCTCTTCCAAACGCCAGTTAAATATCTTGGAGTATTATTATACACAAAATTAATATTTGGACTACATATTAAAAGTAGACTCAGTAAAGCACATCGAAGACTCCAACTAAAATCCATCATCCACAGAAAACCACCACTAAAATTGGAATGCGCTGTATTAATATATAAAATAATATTTCTCCTATTACCACTTTATGCAAGTCCAATATAAGGCTACGCAACAAAAACACGAATAAACAAAATTGAGATATTCCAGAAAAAATTTCTAAAAATAATTTTAAGCGCACCATTGAACTTAAAAGTAGTAATGTTCATAAAGAACTACAATTCCCGACAATCAATAACAAACTCCTTTAAAAAAATTACTATGGTTTTCCTCACGTCTCTGGACCCTTCACTTCATACTTGGAATTCCCCCAAACTTACCTACCCGCATTATAAACTGACATCCATATTACAACTTTTTCATACACATCAGCAATTGATTAGAATCTCCAACCCTTCTCATAATCAAATAATCTCATAATTCGTACGGTTCAATTTCACTAGGTGTCCATTGACTTTCCCATTCAATCCTTTCGACTTGCTCTCTGTAATGAAAATTCGAACATCACTTGTAGAGTAAAAACGCTGAGCGGAGAATTATGTTCTCACAAACTTGGAAAAAATGTTATAAACCAAAAGAATCAATAAATATGTTAAATTGGCGTATTTCATTCGAGCTGTTGCAAGGTACTCAACTTTTCGAAGGAAATGTGCTAGAAAGATAAAACAGAAAACTCATCATTATCTATGGGAGTTAGCGAAAAAATTATATGGCAATAGATACAAAAATATTTGAACAAATTGAACAACACCATTTCGTAGGGGAAATACTTGATAATGCTATCTCTTTTTCCATATTTTGTAATGTCATTTTGTCTGGAAACTTGACTTCTTTGTATCGAGTTGTCGTTAAAACTCAATTCAAAGCAGTCAAGTTTCAAAATGAAATGACAAGTGAAAATATGAAAACATTAAGAAAATATGAGTTAACATTTTTGAGCGTTTAATGTAAAGAGTTGCAGTGTTCATTTAATTCGTATAGTTGCGCTTTACTGTCTACTACTACAATTAACGTCTAATAAATAATTAAAAAGTTACGACCTTTATATATATATGGGTGGGTTCGAAAAAATATACTACTTATTACTTTTTTTTCGAAACGCTATAGCGTTAAATAGTTGCCTTTAGTATAGAGAATAAAAATGGCACAGAAACAAAAATAATTGGATGACGTCTTCCGGTCGCGCATTGCCCTTAAAATGTAAAAAGAATTGGAAAATCTAACATTTTTTCTCATTTTTTTTAGTTACCAAATTATATATTATTTAAACGCTATATCAAATTTTGCTTAGTGTAAACTACTAAAAACTCAAAAAGAGTTTAAACAATCTTGTATTGTTATACTTACCGGTCGCGCTATGCATTCAAAAATCCATAATTTTACATTTTTTTAAATTTCGTCGTGCAGCTCTTCGCTGGTTTTACCTTATCAAAACGACTGAGAACTCACCACAAGGTGGTGGCTACAATTCGAGTTCCACCCACAGCCTATACAACCAACCATCCTTACAAGGTGTGCTATTTACATATTTACAAATTTGATATTTACATAATGACATCGTCATATCACACATTTAGATGTCTTAAGTTTTCTTTGATTTAAACTAATTCTACAACATTAAAATATGACTCGTGTGAAAATTCAGGCATGATCGATCTTAATAAAAGGGTATTTCGTATAAAACCATCCCTGGCACTGTTCCGCAAACTTTACCAGAAGCTTCAGTTACTAATTTAACGCACCTTTCCGCTGCTTGTGTATGACAAGAAAAATTTTAAAGGTTCATAATTGGTTAGGAGTCTTGTCTCACAATTTTTTTAGACCCTTATCAGTCACTTCTCGTAATAAAGGTGAAGAAGTCAGTTTACAATTGTTCCAATCAATGAGATCTGTGAAAGTCTTTAGCTTCAAAGTTAAGGTTAGGCACTTGAAAATCTGTCAAACTTTTTTGGAACTGATTTCATAGCTTTCAAAATTCGTCAGTATCCTAAATTTCGAATGTGGCTTCTGCTATCTGTAATCATTGCCGAAAGTAAATTTTCAGGATGAGCGAAGTAAGCATTTCACTGAATTACAGTGTCTACGATCTGAAGTAGGTTTACTGGTAAATAACGTGTTGTTTCAATAGCCTTAAATCCAAGTTTTGGCCCATCAATGAAATACTTGCTGGCCTTAATTTTAAATCATATTGTCATATAAGATCTTCGAACTAGGATGAGATTCTCTGGAGGGCTTCTCACGCTTATAGATAATCGCAGAATTCTATTTGCAGCAATAAGCCATCTACAATGTGACAGAGAACCTGGATCTCGAATGGGCAAGTCCTGAGGGTAGTCCCCTGATTTTATGACTTTTGATATATCTAATAAATACTGCTGATATTTTCTCAGTATTGTTCTGTCTACTTCAGAAATTATACATTCGATACTTTCAAAATCAACCACGAGTAGCTTTTCACAGCCAGATAACTGTTTCCCTATTTGTCCAGAAAAACATTTAGGCCCTGTTGTCACGCCATCAAGATGCTGGAACAAATGGTGGAAAGGTAATTCGATAAAATAGAGGAGAGTCACACTCCACTGCAGGGGTCTTCCCACATGTAACTCAATTTGTAAAACACCATTTTTATATCCCATATTGGTGACGGTACCATCGCATCCAATCACTTCTAATTTGTCAAGGGGCAAACCGACTTGGTATAGGTAAACTGTTATACTCTTTGTTATGTGAGTTGCTGAACTCAAGATGGGGTTACGTGACGTACGTAACTTGATCCAGGCTCCTGAATTAAAGAATAATGCTCTTCTTTCATTGTTCTGCGGAAATGCTTCCCACTGACTTTTTCAACAAATAATGTATTGTTCTTTCTACCGTCAAAATAAAGACCATAAACGTCTTCAGGAGGTTTACTTGCAGTTCAGCTCGCATACAACTTTTTTTCCGTGCGAATTTTACTTTTGTCAACTACATAGGAGCTTTCCGTTTCAGTCATCAATTCAACATTTTGTAGTACTCTTAGTACACTAGATGCAATGGCAGCAGTTGCACGATTAGATACACCGTAACGGTCACTAGTTACAGCTGTATCTGATAGTTTAACTATCATTTGCCACAGCAGTTTTGCTAAAGACGTTGAAGTTTGTGGTTCAAAGTTTGGATCATCGCCGTCGGAAGTGTCTGATAAACGGCTTAATAGATCTGAATCAGTCATCCATTCCCTGTTCTTCAGTTAGATCTGAGATTGATTCTTGATTAGCTCGATTCTTGATACTCCGCTTAATTCTTTTAACCTTTGCCTTTGTTTCTTTTAAATCCAATGGACCTATTTTTCCCAATCTATATCGTCTCAGCAGGAACAAAAACCTGCCTGATGCCAGACAACAAAACGCTGATAATAGTGTAAGTTTTAACCCAGTTGCGCGACCAGTTAATTTTTAAATATCTGTACATGTTTGTTGTATTTATGTTTTTAGTACTATGAACTAAATAAAACACACTATAGTGCTTTTCTCTGATGTGTTATACACACTCAAAGTTTAAAAAAGCACTAAAATCTTATTTTTTTCAAACTTTTAATGCGATGCGCGACCGAAACGCGTCATCCAATTATTTTTGTTTATGGGCCATTTTAAATCTGTTTATAGAACTTTATAACGCTATAGCGTTTCGAATAATTNATATATATATATATATATATATATATATATATATATATATATATATATATATATATATTTCTAAACGGGGTGGTGTAGTGGGTAAGCTTTACCTAAATTTAACTTGCAACTGAATGGTGGTAAAGTGAAAATAGCATAGTGTATGACCAGAAAAAACGGACCCCACATTTGGCAAGCTAATTGTAACTAAATCACACCAGTAAACAGTACAGTGGGTAACACCTTACCTTAGGTGACTGCTCCGGCTAGCTGAAAGTCCACACATTGTTGTGCAGTAATTTAAATACAGGTTCGGCCCCTTAATGAGGTGAGGACGACACTCATAGTTCATTACAGGAAAACGCCGTAGTTGACATTGACATTGGTTTAATTATTCAAAGACAGAGTGAATTACACTAAAAACATAATCAAACATGCACACTCCCTATCCATAAAATCTATACAATACACCTATCATAACCAATTTTCCTCTCTTATGCTCAATTATCATTCAATTACACCATTTTTCTACCACTAACAATGATTTCATTTAATGCCTTTCTTCTTTTCCCTTCCAAAATTACTTCAACATTATTAAACCAAAAGTTCTGGGTTAAGGTTTTTAAGTTCTAAAATTGCTGCACATAATCTTCTTCCACCAAGTAGCCATAAGACAAGTTGGTAGCTTCCAACATCATTAACTGATGATGTGTTGACCGTCAAAAACTGAGGAAGCAAGGTCAGTGTCCCTCACATCGTGCCATGGATTCATTCATGCCAGTCACCGTCCCACAGCTGTTGCCCTTCCTACTCCTCGAGAGGCTAGCGACCTTGTCTGGTTCCACCCTCTCGTTCCTCCAAGGACCCAGCTGTTAGCCGACGTCGTGAAGACTCCGCACGCTCATAGTTCAAGTTTTTCCAAAATGAGTTTAATTTTCTCGACGAATTAACTAAACAAGTTGTAGCCCGCAAAGAACACTATGTTCATGTAGTAACTTAGTGGTTGCAATACCACAGACTCGAAAAAACCTAAGTCGAGAATCTTCGAACTCTAAAATCGATAAAGTGCAACTATTATGGCGCAGCAGTCAGAGTACAAGTTCTTTCTGAATCTCCGAAAGATCTCTGAATAAGTGATCTTAAAGTCAAATCTGAATGCTACCAGAATCTCAGTCCGAATGATCACGAAAATTTCTGTCAGACTCAACTCTAAAAAGTGACCACGAGAATTTCTATCAGAATAATCTCGAAAATTTCTATCCGAATCATCCCAAAATTCTCTGCGCATGCTATTTTATTCACTCGACTCCCACTCTGTCTCCAGAAAATTCCTCACGTGCTCCTCTTCCTAAAAGTCACGTGATTTCTTCAGTCCAATTAAATTTTTGTTCTCTTTTACGTACGGTTATCCCGATTGCTAGCACGTCTAGTGACGTTCGTTTGTCTTTGACCAACCACCACCCTTGCTCTTAGGAAATTTCCAACTCTCCAAACTTCAATTTTTTTAATGCATTCCTTCGGCGATGTTAACCAGGCACAGTTTTTTTTTAATTAATTAATATAGCAAACCTCGATTTTTAGCATCGCTGGAATTTGATCTGTTTACTCTCTTTTTCTCATATTCTCTCACCCTCCGGTACTTTACTCCTCTCAAAAAATTGTGGCTGCGCATACATTAACTTCTATTACGATTAGAACACGAGCATCCTTCCTCGTTCGTATGTTTACACTACAAAGCTCCATTTCTTCTTTTAGGTATTTTTTCATTTCCTTTAACTACGGCTGCGTACGTAGATCGTCGCTTGTCATTCCATAACTGACCTTTGTTTTCAACAAATCACGAACCTCTCAGTCCCATCTTTGTTTACCTTTCGTCTACGCTGTTCTACCCCTTCCACTCTCCTTTTAGCTTTTCGAATACGTGAGTAAGGGGCTGCCCTCCTTCACTTGCCAAATTTACGACCACTGTCCAAAACAAGGACGTTCACACCGACCCTCTCAACCAGGCCTCTCGCTTTCCTTCTCCAAACGACCCTTCTTTGGTGGTCGCGGTAAAATTCCGCTATTCTGTTACGAACGAATAGCCATTCGCCGTACACATAGGAGAGGATATGTGGGGACTCGTATGTTTCAAGGAGCTAAAATAAGATATGAGAAGAGATTCTTGTACAACACGTCTCAGATTCATAAATACACATTTATTACATTTTAACAAAGTATACATTTAGTTTCCTTAAATTACAGAAGCAGAATTACATAAATTTTCTCCTGAATTGCAAAGTTCAAATTGGTTGTTGTTTGTAACCAATACTCCGAGAATAATGGATTCTACGGAGTTACAATGGATAAATTAATATCATAAAGCATAAACAAATGTTTATGAAAAATCCCCTTAAATAACCCTTTCCCCAGTTAAAGCAGAATTACGATATGATACATGGGCAAATTTGAGGTGCGCTCGTATCTGATCTGCACTATATAAAAAAAACCCACCCTGGACTCAAGTTTTTGAGAGCAATCCCCCCGTAACATCCTTAAAGTTGATTTGTACCTGCTTAGACATTGATAGCAGTTATAACAACCACAGAATTGTGCAGGACTTTGAGGTTGAGGTTTGGTTCTTGAGTCTCGTTATTACGAAAATAAATACTTAGTAAGTTGAAGTGCTTCTTATTGGTAGCCTTCCTCCGCTGCCATGGCCGCATTGCCGTGGTCTTCTGTGGAGTAGTCTTCCTCGTGTCAGCCTTGTAGCGTGGAAGCAATAACTGAAACTATAAAATGTTCGTGATCAAGTATGTTCAATGCTTCGAATAATTGCTACGAGCAGATGAGTGACTTCGTGTCTCACGACACGGCGACGTGTCCCCAGAGTGTCATCACGTGGTGACCCCTGAAGTAAGACTGCAGAGTGTGAGTAATGTGGCTCGAACGCGGCTCTTTATATAGCCAGCGCACGGAACGTACACATGAAGCGTGTTCACTAATTCAGTACCATGGAACTTGCAGTTGACAAAGAGATTATAGTTTCAAGAGAATGTCTATATTCAATGAATACTTATATATTCACTGAGTAATCATGCACATGGAGTAAATAATAAGCTTCTCAAAGAACACCAATGATTTAGAGTTTGTGATGGATGAGAATCATATGGATGAGCATTTTACGAACGTTTTGGTTCGTAACATAATTTGTCCAGAAAAGGTCGTAAGTCTTTAATCATTTATTTAATTACTTCCATAGTTAATTTTTACTTGGCGATTGTGACCCCTCTGCATTTTACTGTTAACCTGCCTTAACCTGTAATGCCATAAGACTTTGTTTTCTTTCTCAGGAAAAGTTTGGAACAAAAATTCAAATCTCTTTGTAAGATAGAACATTGCACTATTACTACCCCTTGTGTTTTATTTATACAATAAAGTTCCATAATAACTCAATTCCCTGATATTATACATTTTTAATTTTTTCTTTTCTCCGTTTTGTAAGACCATTTAATACACGAAATTTACTGAGTTTAGGTAAAGACTTTTTTTATATTAAGTTTGACTGTCGAATTTACTAAAAATTGAATCTGTGAAGCCTGTGGCGCAGGAACTTAGTAAATAGTGGATAAAGCTAAATGAATAAAAGATTTGCATTGGTGCAAATTTCAACCTCAAGCCTGTCAACACTGTAAAGTTACGAGGGGGTCGTATAAGTGCGAAATGTGAAATGTTTCCTGTAAAAGGTGCACAATAGTGGCACGCATATAAACCTGTATTACCCACTCGGAAATGGAGAAAATTATGCCGGAGGTCAACTGGAGAACATTTCATATCCAACTGCATAATCTCCATCAGTTCAACGTATCTCGTTATAACTCAATTACACATTTATCAGAAACCGGCTTCAATATAATGTAATAATGTCGTAAAGAAAGAACCTGACAATATTCGATACTATCAGAAACAGAGTTGTTCGCGTGCAAAATAAATCTCTAGTTTGTTAAATATGAATATAAATGAATAATACTTTATAATTACCGGATATTTAAGTTTTTCTGTAATTTCAAATCTTGTTAGATTCACTCTTCCAATGATATAATATTGAACAATCCCTTGGTCACTATATATTCGACAAAAACATATGGTAGTAATAGTGAAATAAAATGAAATATATAAGAATTTTTTCGTTTATTACATCAAATGAAAATTATAAGACTGCGGTGTACAAATTTTTAAAATTATAATACAAAATCTACTTACGGTATCACTTGACCACTGACACAAGTTATGAAATGCCACGTGAGTATTCCCCAATAACTGGCATGACGTCTGCAGTTGAAATACATTGATCTCTGTAACTTCAATCTTAAAGAAAAAAATAGATTAATGCATGTATAAATAATTAAGTAAACTTTAATTATAGTTATTGATTACAAATTCATGAATATGTTGCTCTCTTTGTGAATTATTGACTAATTCAATCAGTGGATATTCGAGTTTTGCTTCGCTATGGTCTTAGTATAAAATGAATCATTAGTTAATTACACCGATTTTGATCTGATTACTCAATCGTGTGCATCTGGAGTTGGCTAATTCAATGGGAGCACGTCTAGTGGTATTATGCTTAGTGATATGCTTTGTAACGTGCAGCCTGTGAAATGAATCATTGATCCAGGATGGTCTGTGGTTAGCGAGTTGCGTTCCGTAATAAATAAACGAGTAAGGATTACTTGCTAGAGCTCCGTTCACACCGTGTGTTTCGCTAAATTTCAACGATCGTTTTTGTTAATAGCTTCTCACACAGTTCAAAGCAAAGCAAAGAAAAAACTTTTTCACAAATCATCTACCAAGAGAAAAATAAAAGAAGTGCGTAAATGAATGAAACACTCGTACAAAGTGGCATATTTGAAGTTAAATATTTTGTGGGTGGAGGGGGGGAGTTAATAGACTTCATTATAATATCTATTAATTTCATAATAAAAAATCAGAAATAAGTATGTGATTGATTACTTTCATTATATTATTTTATTGCCGTATAAAATAAAAACTCAATTTGAAGACGGTAATTTGTTTATTTGAAAAAACATTCAAGATATTAGTTTTTAACTTGCACGTGTTTTCTTACAGTGAAAACCTGAAGTGTTTTTTTAACTCTGAATCATAAATATGTTTTAAAATGTGATATAAATAGAATTGCGCCTTACGTGTTCATAAAACTTTAAAATATAAGCAGTCAACCTACTAATGAACTTAATTTCAACGTAAAATTCTAACTTTTTTGCTCTTGTGTGTATTGTTTTACTCTTGTTTAAAACTTTTGTTTGTTCTTAAACAATAGTATATAATCCAGATTGTTCCTACGTCTTAAAAATTAACAAATATTTGAATACATTTTCATACAAAATTGTGATACAAAATTTCTGATAGATATCCTAATGGTAAAGCAATTTTTATGTTCGTTCTTTGTTTTGTGCAGTTTATTTAAGTGGAGTTTATAAGGATACTCAAACTTTTTTTTCATATAGACTGGACATTGTAATTATTCTTCTGCAACTGATAGTAATAAAATAATTTCCTACGTTAATAAGAATGGTTCATGGATACGTTAATAAGAATGGTTCATGGATACTTAGCAACAAGATAAGCGTGAAATATTGTAGAGTATGACTCTTTTTTGTTGTTGTAATATTTACACTAATAATAAAGATCAATTGATATAAAATCTAAAGGGAATCATTAAATGGTTTTTGCAAATGCAAGATAAGTCCTGAAAAAAAACATAATTGCTTGAGAGAAGATAAGAAGCGAACATAACTTCACCAGTGACGAAGTTAACTGGTGGGACCTCTAGACATCAGTGATAGAAATGTTGAGCGATAGTGCCTTAACAATCGAGATACTCTGGTTCATCGGTAGATTGCGCTTCGGCAGAAACTGAGAAGAAAGTGGCCTTCGAACAAACACTGCAGACGTCCAATTATCTAAAGCATTAAAAGACTACATAAAGACAAAAGAGGCAAAATAAACTATTCATTCACAATTCCGACTTTCCAATTTATGCGTTACCCTATACATAGAGGCAAACAAATAGTTTTTCATTTGTTTAATAAATAGTATGTCTAATTGTAATTTCAATTACAATGGTTGCTTGCACTACATCAGTTAAGACCTGTTATTCTTATTTCAATGAAAGAAAACACTCATGTCTTAAAATAAGTCTAATAAAATACTTAACCATACCAAATTTTAATAACATTTTAAAGTCGTAATCTCACAGAATGGCTCTTGCGTGGTCACATATTTCTTAATAATTAAACAGGAAATAAAAAAACATCAATAACATTTTATCAAAATTGACACACATTAATTGAAGAATCTAAGGAATCCATAATTTACGTGTTTTCTTGAGCGTTACGAAAGTGATACAGAAAAATAATTGGCCTCAGGAAAGTGGCGTCTATTTATCACATCAAGAATTTCAACCGAGGATGGTAAATAGTTTTATCTCGTACAAATTTCTACCGTTCATTACAATGTCTTGTTCTGGATATAAACCGAAAGCGAGAGCAATTCAAATGCATTATCATGAGCTACTAATCCAATTTCACTCTATTATAATTATTTTCGATATCACAACATGAGGTCACAGTTTACAGAGTTTTATCAACTGCTAACAACTCGTAACTTGATCAAACATATTACAACCAAATCGTTAATTTTTGATTCGCAAACTTCTGTTTGATATTGCAAATGAAACATTTTTTTACTTAGTGTAACATATTTTTGAGCGTTATCATCAATATTTTATATCTGTCAACAAGGGTTGTATTTGACTATCATTCTACCGTAAGTACCGCTCTGCTTTTCAAAACAAAACGACCGGACAAGTCTGAGTACTCAGTCACACTCAATTCGAGCAGTGATACTATTCTCATCTGTTCAAGCAGTAATGCTGTTGTATCAAATACTAATCTTGCTGTATGGCTAGCAATGGTAAAAATTACTAAAGAATATCAGCTTAACTGGCTTTGATTAATGTACGCTAATTTTTTCTAGGAATATTTTACGCAGAAATACAAATGCAAATACTTCCGTGTTGAAGTTTTTACACTAACATGCGTATACATTAAGATTCATCTACTAGTTACAACATTTTACAGCTCTTGACAAACATTGAATTCTTCATTTAAATATTATATGTAAATGACTTTCTGAGAATATCATGCAGAACATAATAATGCTGAGATGCAAATCCACTTGTCAGGAGCACAACCCAGTCTCTCCCCGTAGAAGGAAGAGTCTGGTTTGTCCCTGAATTCTAGACGGAGAGAAACGGAAGGATTACCATAAGGGTGAAACCAGAGCACAAATATTCGTGCATTAACCCAAACTAGAGTCAGGGCATTACTAGAGCCACATAGCCTCAGGGCCTTCTCGCATTGCAAATCTCTTTGCATTCCATCTCTAGAGAGCACGAATAGTTCTGAGAGTTCAGGACACAAATCATGAAGAAATTATTTAGTTGTAATTATTCCACTAGTATGCCTTAATTTTTTCTCTTCATTATTCGGTTTTGAATCGTAATAAAGTTGTTTTAGTATTTTTTATATGTGTCCAAAAGATGACCTGAGTATCCGTAAGTTAGCATTCTCTTCAATTTGTAAATATAAAGTTGTTTTCAAATTATGCGGTTTAGTCACCATTAAAATACGTAAATAAGCAAATTGAAGAATCGCGAGTAACCTATTCAAATAATTAAAATCATTACATTAAAATCATTTTAAAAAATTACTATTGAGTTAACCACAACACGAAATTAAATGCTTCAAATAATAATTGAGGAAACTTGAGTAAAGACTTCATCATGAAGTACCCTTTTCTTAAATTTTAGACAATGGAGATATTCGTTTAAATGAAGACTAATTTTTGCATTCCAAAACTCAATGCGTTTGTGAAGAGCGAACTCCTTCACGAAGAGTTTGGGTCTTTGTCGAATGACTTCTAGCAACGGATAACTGGAGGGATTGCGGAGAGCGATCAACCCTTTGACGTTTTCCTCATTCAGCTTCCATCTTAAGAAGGTAGCGAAATCTGGCAGCGTCTGCGAACCTGCGCAAAAGTGTTGGCAGCTGCCTTCGTCCTGGCATCGAGCCGCTTCTTTTGTCTCAGTGAGCTCTTTTCCTCCTCTGCGTCCGTCCGTTTGTTGTTTCCGCCCCCGCACGGACGCAATCGCGGCAGCCACCACCACTGCCTGAAGGAATCCTTTCACAAAGAGCTTCCTACATACGCAGATTCCGTGATTGCTCAGAACTGGGACGAGCCTGGCAAATACTATCAAGGAAAGGGTATTGGTCCTCTGACGTCATTTTTTACTATTGTTCAATTTCTCTCATTTTGCTATTCAAACATAAAATTAACTTTTTGTCTCATCCCTCACTTTCAGATACTTTTTTTTTATTTTCCCCTTACAATTTATTAAGAAGATCATATAACACAAAACTTCCTCAATTGAGTTTAGAAGAATATATTTTCTTTTCTATGTCAAAGTTAAGTCAGTGTGATAACATGATAGGAAAGTTTTTGAATATGTAATTGGTGAGTTGCTGTTGTTGTTGACTGGAGAAAATTTTGATTTCTAATCAGATGCTGACGTTAGATTATGACCGTGTGAGTGCACTCGGGATCACCCAAACTATAACCGAAAAACTTACAATCCTTTTTTTCCCCTTCAACCGTCAACAATTTTTAAACACGTATGTATACATTGAAACATCTTCAAAGTCTCAAAAGTAATAAAAGAAAAATAATTTCGTGATGAAATGCGTTTATTTGCTCTAATTATCAAGAAACTTTCTGGAAAACTCAAAATATTAAAGCGAGTATCCTTGAGAAGCGCGTTGTATTGCCAATGGGGTGAGTGAAATGAAGTGTTACACTGGGGTTCGACGTGACCTGCGGACAATTACCTACTTCCCACCCATCCTTCTGTCATACACATGCTCATTTTTAGTGGGGCTATAAACACACATGCTCACAGCAACTGATAGGCTCATAGATGGGTCAACAGTCCTCCGTGTTACCCGATGGATGCTACTTTCTAGGTCGCAGTCCACAAAATTCATGAGACACATGTCTTAATACCGACGATAGCACCATACTTCTAATTTACTCTAATTACCCCATTATGATATTTTATTGCTATGCCAACAGTTTGCAATGCCAACCCAATGATGATAATGAGAGATGGTAAATGTCATGAGTGTTAACTGCTAAATGTTACTAAGGGGTATGCTTACAGATGAGGAATCGTATAAAGATCGTAGTTTGGATGGGACAAATTATTGTATATATAAAAAACTTCAGCATTTACCTATGAGTATCTTGAATTTCTCAAAACACTGGGCTACCAGAAAAATTAATTGCGTTTGTAGAATGTAAGGTATGCAAATTTAATGTTCCCAAAAATCAATACAAAATTATTTCCAGAGATGGCCCAACTTCTCGGACCAATTTTGCGTATTTTAACTCTGAATAGATTTACATAATTTTTTGTTGTGAAAAGATTTGGGGTAGATGAATTAGAATTCTTCCTTATTTTTCTTTTTAATTCGTAAATAATAATCGTGGCTTTTCAATTTTTTTATAAAATTTGACATTGTAAGAAAACCCACCAGATAGAATGATATTTACCTAAGCACAAAAATAAAACTTGCAATCTGATTTTGAAAAAAAAGAAATATATTGAGACTTCCACTATTATTATTGATAATTAATTAAGAATAATTAATTACGAAAAATCTCAAAAATTTGGAATGAAATGAAAATTAATGAATCACAGGGCTGAGAACGGAATACTCACTCCTATCGGAACCACTCACAATAAAAACACAGCAATGTGGCGTTCAAAAGACATCAAACATACTTTATAGAATAACATTATATTGATCTACACACATAAGCATTTGTGAATGACTAATTTTAACACAAGAATTCCTCGGGCATTACACATTTAAAATGCTTACTGCGCAACGGCTGTTCTTCCGTTTTTATAAGATTACTCACCCCAAATTCGGCCACTGGGCAGGTCGGTTCATTGACCTCTTAACACTTTTATACTTAGCACCTTCACACTTGCATAATCACATATCATTACACTTTTAGTGGGCATTACACAAATTTGGGAACACGTTACACTTTTTATAGTTATTAAATTTTTTTGATGATGTCTGACTTCGATGATGAACCAGTTTGTAATGTCACTCGAATGGCTGTTGAAGACACCTCTTCGATTCCTTTTCGTACTGCTTTGACCAGTCTCGTCTTCTTTACCGCTAACACCGTTATTTATTTCTCCATCGCGATTTGAGTCAGAGTCGTGTTTTGATCCTTAAATCAGTTTGCCTTATTTTTACATTAAACGTTCATCGAAATATTTAATTATAGCTTCGTGGTCACTTGTCTAATCATCAATACTATGCCTTCGGGCTGAACATAAAGTGTACACACGGTATGTGACTGTACAAGAACGTTGCCAATTTTTGGCTCACAATTACTCGAAACTGATTACACGGCGGATCGCTTCATCCTGAATTTACTGCTTTCTTTACTCGCGAGTGTCACTCAATTAAATGGTCGGAGTTCTTAGCGTAACGAACTAGTTCCTAATGACGGTTGCTTCATCGTTTCTCACAGATCATCGTTCAGAATTTTGATCAAAAATATTGTCATTTACATGTCACTGGCGATTAAATTTGGTGTTCCTTGCTACTCAACTTCACTAAATATTGTTCACCAGCAGATCGATTAATTTCATAAGTATTAGAAAGTTAATAAAATTTTAAACACATGTTGAACAGAATGGTTTATCACTCAGAAGTTGTTCACTCGTAACGATTCACACTTGTGTTTCTACTGTCATTAAAACTGCGTCTCGTTAAATAAATTGTTGGTAACAGCTTGAAAATGTTATTCAAAATAATTTCAACTAGAAAGCTGAAAAACTCATCATGTGCTCTACTCACACAATTACACGAAAATTGCTATTCTATGCGCCCCAAAATAAAAACTTATGCTGCGTGTGCTCATTACACCAAACAAACTTTCGCTGTCTTCGCGCACAAAAATAACTGCTATCTAGATATCTGGATAACTGGCTATCTGTATAAAACTTTCTGCGACTGAATAACTGCGATCTGCCTATCTGGATAAAAATTTCTACGTCTAAATAACTGGATCCCGAGTGCTTTCATGCCCCTCTTTTTATAAAAAAATATCGTCACGTGACGTTCTCCTTCTTATGATTTCTTCCCTCCAACGTACGTCTGTTGGTTTTCTCCCCTCTACAATTTCATTGGATATTCCCGAGAAAGAATTTAGTTGCTATTTCATTTATCCACTAGTTACACTTGGCTCCGCCCTTGGAGACTTTCGATTGGTGGTTTCAATTTTTCTTTCTTTCCATACTTCGGTAGCTAGAAAATAAGATCCATCGGCCATTTTGTTCCTTACAAAAAAATACCCTTTGCGGTATTTTTTTCTGCGCAGCTGCGTCTGCGGCAAGATCTTCAGATCCCCAGTTTTATGATTTTACGACGTTCTAGAGCTGGTCACCCAGTTGAAACATGTTTCGAATGTCGGCATCCTCTTTGACCTTAAATTTTTATAACTTCTTTTGAATTTAGCATTTGCGTATTTTCAGTGAGAACATCCCTAAAATTTTCTGTTTCGAAACCCTCCGTCCTTTGCCAACTAACATCCCTAGAGACATGTGCGGCTACCTACTTCTTTGCCTTTTTTCGACGCGAGTACCTAGACTACTAGACCCTTCTTTGACATCCTCTACCGCCTCGACCTTTTCGCTCTCGTCAAATGTTCAATTGCTTATTGCCTTGGGAAAATAATATTCCCTTACATCCGCTCTTTCTGAAGTCTTGATGTCAAAATGTATTTTGAGGTTCGTATTTCTAAAGAGTCCTTTTTCTAATTTTGCGTGTTGAAACTTGTCTGTCCCTCGGCATGTGGTTTCGGCGCTGCTTCTTTGAATCTTTGCAAATCATGGGTTTTATGGTTTTTTTGTTGTTTTTTTGTATTTTTGTATTCTTATATTCCTAAAGAGCCTGTGAGGTTCTGCCGACAATACTTTCCCATGCTTGCTCCAGACCACCCTCTGCGTTCCCTTCTGCTAGCTACAATTTCTAAATAGTTATTATTTGTTAATTTTGAGAACGTGTTTTTTAATTATTATTTAATTCAATTCAGTTTTCAATATATTAAAAACTAGTGGAGCAAAATCATTGCACATACTTTCTCAGTGTGAACTCGAGACCGGCATTAAAGCATTCTATTAGGAAAGGGTTGATTTTAACTTGTTTCTCTATATTTCGGTCGTCTCCATTTTACCTAGTTTAACCTAGTACAGAAAATTTAAGCAAAATCGTTGGAGCCGTTTTGAGAAACATTCAAAAGAGTACTTTGAATAACAGTTCTTTTTAAGCAAAAACAAAATCAGAGCACGTGCATCGACAAGTAAAATCTACCGTAAATACGAAATATGAATTAAATTGATTCATCCATTTACTCAGATTCGCTGCGCAAAAACGTACAGGCGGACAGACGGACGAACGTTATGCCAAAAACCACTTTTTTCGGAATCAGGGGACTCCAAAACGGATATTTCCGCAAAAAATCTCGTTTTCGAATTTTTTCACGATTACAATACTTTCTATATACTACGTATATGAGAAAGTAAAAAAGTAATGGAAAGGTTTCCAGAGAGAAAGAGGCGAATAGCGTCATAAATGACCTTAACTCGAACTTACAAATGAGATTTGTATATTGGGCAAATTAACATTAAATAACGTAATGTTCAATCACTTTTCTGAAGTAAATATACGGGAACACGTTCCACAACAAATATTTGGATTAACGTATTTTTGATTAAGTAGTTAAAAGAGTATTACTCCTACATTAGGGGAAAACGCAGAGTATCATTTCGGTGCATCATTGGGATCTGTTCTGAAAAAATTTTTGTTGTACGAGCTCGATATTGGTCGAAAGAAACGAATTTTATGTGATTTTTCGGTTAAAGAATCGCAATCCATCTATAAAAGACATGAATAATTGAGAGGTTACGAGAACTACACTAACTCTAAGACCAGTTTAAGTCAAACACTTCATTTTAATTTTGGAGGCAAATTTCTCAATAACTTTACGGTTTACATGATGGACTCTTGACCCGTTTACTTTTAACTATTTTACTTCAATTTATTTTCGCTGAACCAAAATACATGTCGAGACGCCGTACTTTAAGAAGCGTTAATATCCTACATGACTACATGCAACTGATGATTTCCTTTGTTTTACTGAATCACAGAGTGATGAGAAAGCAATATGTTGTAAGTTGAAAGTGCACGTTGTGTGAGGTGAACTGCTCTCCTCTGCGGCAACTTCAGAAGCCTCTCACCGCGCTGTCCGTTCCTTGCCTTGCATTCCTACGCGTTTGCTCGAGACGTGGTTGCGATGCGGTGAGAGAGGCAAAAGGACAACTAACGCTAGCGACGGTCACGTATTCGCTGACGAGGGCGGAGGATAAAAGATTCCATTGGGATGATACATTCATCTGTTGATATTTTCATGATGTATTTTTGAGTGTGAATACATCTCAACATCAAAGTGTCCCACAACAGATCCCAATGGTGTGCATTGGGACCACGATGGAAAATTTNCCCCAGATATTAGCAGCGCTGCACAGTTCTCTCTACTTCACGTCTCCAGGAAACTTATATATCGCATGTTGAGCGCTCAGAAGGAAGTGAAAACAGCGAACGTATTTCTATGACGTTTGCATATGAAAGGTACTACAAGTTGTCAGTAACGAGTTAGAATCGGACCAAATGGTTCATCTCCCGAAAATATGTAAAATTTAATGTAAGTTTCAAACTATTTTGACAGTCTAAAATATCAACAGTTTACGAAGATTGCCAGGACAATTTATATGGCAAGAAAATTTAACTTTTGAGGCAAAATGTTGTTAAGTCTGCATAATTTTTTCTAATTCCTAACGTGCAATAAATATTTAAAAATATTTGAAATTGAACTAGGGAACAGCAGTTGTATTGTTTGCTTACGATTATGGAATACGAGCGTACATGCGTTTTATATATTTTAACAGACCTATTTCACATGGGTTTTGTTCTCAATTAATTCTCAATTACTATTATAATATATTCCCTAGATAAACTTTTTCAAAACAATTATTTTTTCTTTAATGTGAAGTTCAGATATTTTATTATTTGTTTTTGGGAAATATAAGTTGTTCGAAGAATATCTAAGATACGAGGATTACGAGATCTATACTATATCAAATAGTAGACAGCACACGCCTCCATTTGATGCGGATAGGAACGGGTAGCGCCTCTATGACGACGAAGGTGTGCAGCGTACATGGTACTATACAATAAATACGAGAAAACAATAAAAAGGAGAAATCCTTGTGTTGCACTACAGCCATACATACAAGGAGACCGAAGGTGATCGCAATAAACGACAAAAAAGTATATATTTCAAGAAAAGTGTTTACATTTGAAGAAAAAGGAAAACTTTCGCCTCATTGTGACAATTAAAAATCAAGATATTTTTTAAACATATTAGTTTATTGAGAATGAGTATATTTTAAATTTTAATTCAATTTCGTAGATTTCAATAGATTCAAGAATGTTGTGATGAATGTTTTCTATGAGATTATGTTTTTTGCCTTCTTAAATCACTATTGGGAAGAAAGTTATAAGCGTATAGTAAGAATGGTTAAGCAGAGAATGTTTTTCGTTTTTCAGCGAGATATTGCTGAAGTTTGAATTGAATGTGACGAATTCTCATAACCCGCAACACTGAGCAAATCGTCTCACGTCGTGACACGTACTACATATTTTATTAGTTCTTTTACGTACACGACTGTTTCAGAACTCAACTCTAAATAAAACTTAAAAAATAAAGACGCAAATTTGAACTTAAATATTCTTTTATTTTGTTATAACAGTAAAATCAGTAACAGCTGACCTTCTATCGAAATACAACTCCAATTTCAAACTCAGCATATAAAACTATTGTGTGGGGCTTGAATAGGGGTCCTCCGAAAATCTTATGTCTCGGTCACAATCTTTGTTGGTACTGAACACAATCCACATAAATTTATAACTTCTACATGACTCTTGTAGCAACTCATCAATGAATGATACATAACATGTACTTCTATTCTTTTACTGTCCTCGTTTTACAGTTTAAAATGAGATAGTATGAAGGATTTTTCTACTGGTGTTCATGAAAAATATTATTGCTAATATCATGAAAAAAGAAAAATTCAAATGATGTTGTATAATTATATGGTACTGACGTTAAATTATTTGTTAAGGTAAAAAGTTGAGGTTATTTGAGCGTGCGAGTTCGCGACATATTTAAATCATGCATGGTCTCTCTATATACTTTCGGTTTCTATACCGGAATTAGGTAGCCTTGTGAAGTAATACCTAGCGGACGTTCCACGAGACTGCATTGTTAGGAAAGGGGTTTAGTACGTAAAATTCTCCCACATCATTGAACGCGGGTTTCATGGAGTCAATCGAAGATGTCCCCTTTCCCTCGTAAAAAACCCAACATGTTTGTTATTAGATCCTTAATATCATGATGAAGTCGAGGGGGTCATTTCCAAAGTTCTGGAAAGAAGCATATAATTGCAAATTCTGTTCTACTCTGTATCATTAAATAATACAATACCAGCCTGAGATTGAATAAAACATGTAAAAAATCATAAACGTGATACACAAAAACACTATTTACACCAATATAACCACAATTAATAACACTAAACACCAAATTTGTTGTTCATACATACGTGTATATGGAATTCTAACTTTACTCTAATTCGAAGAGAAAACAAATAGATTTCATGACAATATTGTTTTAACCCAACTGTGCCACGGTTTGAAAAAAGTATTTTAAGTCAATATGTTTCTACAATCAATCTTTTGTTGTTAGTTTAGTCAATAGCGTTTAATTTTACTGAAAATTTTAAATTTAGACAGTGAAACATTCATGTACGTATTCTATTCACTATTATTTTGGGGCCAGGGTTTTTGCTACAATTCGTAAGTTATCGAAGTTATAATTTTTTGCATATTTATTTTTTGTTTTTCTTTTACAAATTGATCTATCGAGTTCATCCAAAGCTGTTTTGGAAGGTTTTTTAAAGACTATTTGACCCTGATTAGAAGAGAATAGATTGCTTTATTAGTTTTTATTATAGAAAAAATTACGTTTTCTTCGGTTTTAAACATATTAAAAATATTATAAAATAATAATTGATGGTTAGAGACATTTGACATAAACATTTTGATTCGTGGTACACTTTATGACTCGTTAAAATCTTTGATGTAATACACAGAGACTTTTTACATGCAATCAATTCTATTTCAAGGCACAGTTCACTCTGTATTTCAGTACATCACAGCACCTACATATTCTTCTCTTCGACATAGAACAACAAAGAATCATTTGGTCAAAACTTTCTAAATATTCCGTACCTCAGATCCCTTGAAGAACTAAACCCCTAAAAATAAAATCCTGGATTCACCACTGCAGACTGGCAATTAAAATTAATATTAAGTATTCAATATAATGTTATTCATTTTAGATAATAATGAAAAAGTAAGAGCAAATCGACCTTTATACAGTGTTCATCTAGCTTTCATTTATGCCATCAGGTGTGCATTTTATTTAAATCCAAATTCAGATAAATATCGTGTTAGTAGAAACAGATTTGCTTGTATTTACACATTTTAACGGAAGTAAGAGACCTTCACCCTTTATACATCACAAATGTATTTTAAACAGTTCCTCTTCGCAGACTGAATGGTTATGGTTAGAACGTAAAATCAATAAATGTTTTCGTCATTTTTTCCTGTAATATTTTTACCCAACGCGTTTGTTCTTATGTTGCGACTATGTGCTACGTTCTTCTACTTCTGTTACCGCAATTCTCGTGTTTATATTTTTCTCCTTATTTTATTTTTGTTTTATAGATTGGAGACCCTACGTCTTTAATATCTTTTATTTATTTGCGGACTTTCTTTGTATGATCTTAATATATTATATATCTTTTTATAACAATTATAAAAAGTATTCTACTTAGATAAAATACCACAAATATTAAAAAATATATTTGTTTCTTACTGAGCTGAATGTGCTGATACGATGGCATGTTTCCTCCTTTCCATTCGTGAAATCTGTCTTACCCTTGCTATATATTTTCCGTAGTTCGAAGAGCGGTTTACCGCATTATTTTAAGGTTTTAGGAAAATGAGTTTTCATTCGCATGGTACATGAACTGCGATGGCAGTAATTATGCTGGACAACTATCTACTTTAAAAACTACGAGCTGTACTTATATAATACAATTGAACGACTCCAAGAGCTCTAAACATAATGGTTGATTGGTAAAAAAGTAAATTCAATATTTGTCTTATGAAATGATGGCATAATTTTTCACAAAACATGAGTATGTTATTCATACAGAAAACACTATAATTTATTAAATATCTTGTGATAGGTTAATAGTGATGTGAGATATAATAATGATTTGGTGTAGCAAATGACAGCGCATTATGACATAAAAAAATATATTTCAGGAAAATATTTTAAATGAAGGGTCGTGTCATACATGTACCTGTTCTCCACTAACACATCACTTCTTGCTCATTGAACCTGCACCGCAGTCGTCTGAAGACTAATTTTACAGCAAAAATATGTTACCAAAAAAAATAATTTTAAGGCATTACAGAATTCCTCACCGTAACGAACCATTTGTGTCTTTTAAATACATAAGAATATATGTAAAAATACATGCAGGTTTAATTTACGTTGTACCACGTTGCTTCCTTGTTTCGATCCGCTGACTCGTACAAGCAGAATAATAATAATAATAATAATAATAATAATAATAATAATAATAATAATAGTCAAGGAGGTTAGGAGAAGTAATACCTTTGCACAGGATTCGCCTGACACTGGTCCTCTCCACCCCCAGGGATGAGCTGAGGAGTCATGCAAGATCTTTACTCTGATGACGTTACATTCAAGACCGTCCGTGCGTGGTAAAGAGCCACATCCTACACGAGGTGACCCTGTTTACGCAGATCACTGCGGATCTAGATGAGTGAACATCGAGAAAAAATCCCTAATTTCGAGGAGCAAGTTATCGTGGCCAGGGAATGGATGGCTGTGGGTTAATCAGTTCTGAACGATGCCCTCTGGATGACTGGTACCTTCTAGCTATATGAAGCACGGGACTCTGCTGCACTCGAGTCCAATACCCTTGCTTCTCGTAAGACAAACCATCGCCAATGATGAACAAAGCAAAACAGATCCAAAAACCGGATCGGTTTACACCCGGGTCAACATGGACTGCAGACAGTTTGTTGGGAGAGCTGCATGTCTGAAGAACATTTCTACCTGTGTAGAATCTAGAGGCAGAAATTCTTGAAGTAAAGCTGTAAATGATCATATGGACTCACAAGATCTCATTCCTTCTCTGGAGAGCTTGCCTACTCCTCAAAAACAGACCGCTCGAAGGATCAGAACATCAAAAAAGAAAACAGCAGGACGTGTCAAATGGACTAAATAAGCAAATGTAGAAGTGACACGTCTCTATTATGAAGTAAATGTAAGTCAAGACTTAGAAAGACCTTTATGTTAGACGAAACTTTTCAAGCATTTACAGAACGTCACCCGAACCACACATTCACAGAACCAAATTTAACCTATAGAAGGAGACTCATTTGGAAAAATAATTATGTATCCCCTTAAGAAAGAGAGCAACTTAAGAAAGATGTAGACTATAATTTGTTAAACATTGAATATTTCCTACCCTTACATCCAGAAAATGAGAAGAACTAGCCCAGTTTTGAACAATATGAAATTGAAGACGGACAAAAACTGGTCGAAGATGACCTGTACTTCAGTGTAGAACAATCCTTTAGACGTAATATCATTTTATATGACCAAACCTCTCCTGAACTCAGACCGTCACTTGTAAGGTTCAACCCAAACAAACGATCAAATCTAGCTATAACACATTTAAACCAGATAATACCCCAATTCTTTTCAGAAAGAAATGATTTCCTATCACATCTTGCAGTATATTGTGTAGGAGTTATGAAGATTCCCATTTCCCAGAAAATTGTTTATGGAACCTCTGAAAGAAGAAGATCTCGTCCCAGAAAAACGCCAGCTTGGTACACCAAACTACAAGTAACCATAAAGTCCCTGCGCCGAGAAATCGGACAAATGACATCAAACATGAATGGTGAAAGAGGGGATACGTTGTTACAGAATCTCATGCCAAAATTTAAGAAACTAGGCATCAAATGTGAAATTTCAGGCAAGAAACAGAATTCGATATTCACAAATTATTTAGACACACTCAAACGAAAACTAAAGGCAAAAGGTTCTCGTCTCGCCGAATACCAAAAATGCTATCTCCGTAAAACACAAGGTCGAGCATTTCAAAGAAACCGGAAGAAATTCTACAGTTCAATACGAAATCACAATGTTCCACAAGTAAATTCGTGGGTGAGAAAAGTCTGGAAAACTATTGTCAGAGGAAATCCACCATGAAACTGCAGAGTGGATTGCTAAAGAGAAAGAAGCAAAGGATCAATTGCCATCGATGCCTGATTTTTTAATTACAAAAGAGATTGTCAATGCAGCTTTGAAGAAAACCCAGAACTGGAAAGCTCCAGGAATCGATGGAGTACAAAATTATTGGAGGAAAAAAACTTGTGTTCATGAACAGCTATCCTCGGCATTTAACCAGATGCTTCAGAAACCCAAGTATGCTCCACAATTCCTTACTCAAGGTATTACTTACCTCCTCTTCAAAACTGGAAGTCAAGATAACCCTCAAAACTATCGACCAATCACATGCTTACCTACTATTTATAAATAACTGACATCAATAATAGCAGACATGATTTTCTATTTTTGAATAATAATTCGATAGTGGCAAATGAGCAAAAAAGTTGCGTCAAGAGATATATGGGTTGCAAAGAACAACTTGTTGACTCATTTATTTTAACACAAAGTGGAAGAGGATCAAGAAATTTATACATAGCATTTATCGACTATCAGGAAGCATTTGATTCAGTTCCTCACTCAGATTCTCAAAATTTATAACATCAATCCAACAATAGTCTATTACATGGAGGGAATAACGAAAAATTGTATGACCAAAGTACAACATGCATCTATCACTACCTGTAACATACTAATTCGAAGGAAGATTTACCAAGGTGATCCACGAAGTCCGTTATGGTTTTGCGTGGCTTTGAATCCATTGAAATTTCTTAGATTACGGTGAACCTCACCGCCAGGTAACAGATTAATCATGTTACGTCGAATGAAAATGGGAGACGGGACCGGGATTCGAACCTGGGACCTTGAGCTCTACGCGCTCATGCGCCTACCAACTGCGCCATCCCGTTCGCCTCTCGGTTTCACAAGTTAATGAGAATGGTAGACGGGCCCGAGAGGCGAACGGGATGGCGCAGTTGGTAGGCGCATGAGCGCGTAGAGTTCAAAATCCCGGGTTCGAATCCCGGTCCCGTCTCCCATTTTCATTCGACGTAACATGATTAATTTGAATCCATTGTCGAGGCTTCTCAATGAAATACAATTTGGTTACAAATTAGAAACAAAGCAGAGAACATCCCAAATTACCCACTTAATGTATATGGACGACATAAAGGTGTTTGCTAACTCTCCAGATAATCTGCACCGCCTTCTGAAAATCATACAGTTCTATAGCTCAAACATTAAAATGTCCTTTGGATTAGATAAATGTACTACCTTACACATAAATAGACGTAAATTCATGGCAGGAGAAAATTATGAAGTGTCAACTGAACAATTCATAAAATGTCTGGAATCAAATCAAATTATAAGTATCTTGGCTTCCTACAAAATCGCAAATTTGACCACTCATACATAAAGTGTTTCCAAAACCAGTACGAAAAAGATTCATTTGAATATTAAAGACACAATTAAATGTAAAAAATCTGATTATGCCAATAAATAGTTCAGCAGTATCCATTGTAACATATACATTTGGAATTGTTAATTGGTCCCACACAGATCTGGACAACATCAACAGAAAAACGCGCAATCTTATCAGAAAATTTAGAAGACATCATGCCAAAGGATATGTTGACAGCCTTTACCTGCCAAGGTCGGAAGGGGGAACGGGGGTTGTTAGACGTAGGCAATCTTTGTCATTCACAGATTACAAAACTAATAAATTATTTCAAGAGTAGTTATGACCCTCTTCATCAGTTATTTGTTCGTTTAGATAAAGATTACGGAAAATTATCGGAAATTTTTGAACTACCTATAAATGATATAAAACTCCGTGGTACAAAATGGTTTGCTAAATACGGTGGGTCGAAAATATTCAATTGTTTTTCAAATCGTAATACCGCGGAAAAGTTGCGAATTAGGGAGACTAACGAGGTGTAGAAAAAGAAATAAAATCGGTTCATATTTTCCGGTCGCGCATGCGCTCTAAAGTTTGCAGAAATTTGGAATAATTCACATTTTTACGAAAATTTTCAACATTTTTAATTAGCTTTTCCTCGAATGTAATAGTTCAAATTCTAATGTATTAGAACCACAGAAAATATTGTTTCAATATTATGGAAATCCATCAACATCTTCCGGTTGCGCATTACCTTCAAAGTTAATGAAATTTAGAAAAAAAAATTACAAATTGAGGTAGAAATTACAGGTTAAGGGAAAAATACTAACAACTCCTTTTTTCCATTTATTTATTAAATATAACATTAAATGTTTAAAAACAAATTATTTTAGACCATTAATCATATTAATAAACAATTTTTTAAAGTAACTTTTTGTTTAAAGAGTCGTAAGCTCAATAAAATCATGTTGAACTATTGAACATCTCCGTTTTCGCTCATTATTAGCTACTTTGAAATCTAATTTATGAGTGAAGTTAGACATGGTTGACCTTGACAGCACAGTCGTTCTGATAAAACCATCCCTAGACTAAGCTCCGCAAACGTTTCCCGAGGCTGTCACGAGTTTCACACATCGTTCAACTGCCTGTGTGTGAATTGGAAATGTCTTGATATACCAATTAGGGACTGAGTCACTTTGAATATGTGATTTAATCTCATCGTAACTGATATTTTTAATAATGGCAGTTAACACAAAACACAAAAGAATCTGCCAGAAGACACCAATTTGCAGCGGCGACCAGCAGCCTCCTAAGACAGTTTTTTCACAAGTGTGAACAGAAAAAGAATCAATAAAGAACGCTACTTATAGTTGAAGCAGAATTAATCTCATTGGAGCTTCTAAAACAATAAGATTTCATTGTCGTGAAGTTTTTTATTGCTATGCCAATAATGAGTTGAAATTAGGAAACAAATTCACTCTATTTATAATGTGAATTTTGATAAAATGTTTCAATATGAAAAAATAACCAAAAAATGAATCTGATAAGATACAATACGTATTATCAGCCTCCTCCTCGTTTCTAGTAAAAAAACAGCCTCGAAACAAATGAATTTCATTGTCCTTCGACAGTCGGTGAAGGCCGGTAGCTGCGCGCTCTGTTAATGTAATTTTGTAATATTTTCGTCTGCTTATCGCGACCTTTGTCTGGTCACTGGTGCACTCTGGTGGCGTAAGTTGAACAACCCCATTTTTCGACGAGCGAGAAGCTATTCTCGCAGTGTCAACAGCAACGGTGTCCACTGCGTTACTGAAATTTATACTATCTTCAAAGCGGGAATGTCGATTTTGCAGAACTGCGCAGGCGCAGGACTCACCTGTTTGCAAGAGTTGACTGCTCATGCCAGGTGTTTATTAATCCGTTACCTGCAGGATCGTTTTCAAGCGTTATTGGCTTTTTCGAAACAATGACAGAGAAGATAAATGACAATCCATCCAATGAATTATATCCCAGTAGTCTTGAACCTTGAAATTAAGTTTTGGCGGCATGTTCCAATAGTTGTTTTCTTACCAGCTCTACCCTAAATCAGAGGTAGACAGAATTTATGTACATAGTAAAGATGGAGGAAGGGGCTTAAAGCAAATCTATGCATCATATCATAACTCCATCCAAAATATGGCAGTATGTATAGGAATAAAGATGATCCACTAATTATGCAAGTGCTACAAATCCAAAGAGAGACAGGAGGAATAATCAAAAATGCCGTAAGAAATATACATGAAGTACAAAATTGTCAACTAGAGAAAATCTCCCTGAATACAGAAGAACAAATGGTTAAAGCTGATTTGAAGAAGCTTTCTCAAAAAAATATGAAATATAATTGGATTGACAAGAAGCTATACGGGCAATGTCTAAAGAAAATAAATGAACCCAATGTAGATACGAAAGGAACCCATGGATGGCTGAAACGAGGAAACTTGAAACCAGAGACCAAAGCACAGATCATTGCAAGCACTGATCAGCGCAAGACCAAGCTCTTAGAACCAGGCATTATGAGAAACATGTATTGAAAATCACTACTGATGGCAAATGTAGATTATGCCAGACTCATTGAGAAACAATTGACCACATAGTTTCTGGATGCCGTCAGCTAGCAAAGCATAAATACATATAGAGGCATTACAAAGTTTGTAATTTCATTCACTGGAAGACGTGAAGAAATCTAGGTTTCCCAACCTCAGAAGTTTGGTATAAAGACAAGCCAAGGGAAGTATCAACCACAGAGGCAGTCACGATACTTTTCAATCAACAAATCCACACCGACAGATTCATCCCTACCAATAAACCGGATATTGTAATTAAGGACCTGAAAAACAAAACCTGCTTGCTGATTGACGTAGCAGTGCCTACTGATAAAAATTTAGCGCAGAAAGCTGCTGAAACACAAATATTTGGTTATCAAAATTAGTAGGATGTGCGGAGTTAAAACAATCATTATCCCTGTCATTGTAGGTTCCCTTGTTGTGCTATCTGTAAATTTAAAGAAGCATTTAGATTCCATACGAGGCAAACCAAGAATATGAGAAATACAAGATATCGCT
The DNA here is from genome assembly GCA_002313205.1 of Laupala kohalensis. Lineage (NCBI taxonomy): Eukaryota > Metazoa > Arthropoda > Insecta > Orthoptera > Trigonidiidae > Laupala > Laupala kohalensis. The sequence continues at coordinate 68,673 of NNCF01128304.1, read as the reverse complement.
CAATTTGGCACAGCCCACATTTTAAGAAAGTGCATCTAATCCTTTAGAGAGCGGGTATCAATCTGGGATTAGAAATTTGTTCCAGCAAGAACACCTTTAGAACTGTGAACTGAACATTACATCAAAATAATAATAATAATAATAATAATAATAATAATAATAATAATAATAAAACGAATAATAGTGCCCGTGGGGGGTTACTTGTTCCCCTGTGGAGCGCGTCCCAGGTGATGGATAGGGGGGATCGGCGGATTTGTCCGGAGTGTCTGAGGAAAATAATATGCCTCTTGCGGACCAAAAACAGGCACAACCAGAAAACATTTTGAGGCAACCTCTAAGGCTACAACCTTTAGTTGAAACACTAAGGTCAATGATGACCTCCCCATTGTCTTCAACTTACTAGCATGATGAACGACAGCAAACAATGCAACTACCCCAGGCACTAGTAGATTTACTAGGGTGTCTCGGTCATCGGATTCTGGGGGACAGATGCGGGAATGTATCGGAGCTTCCCAAATCACTTCGCCCAAAAAGTGAAATTATTTTTTTGGAACTTTAAACATCAATTTACTGCTCAAGATGGGGATGTTGAAGCACCTAACGGATACATTAGACAAACTCAACACACAAATTTTAGCACTGCAAGAAACTAGATACATTGATGAAAATCATTTTGAATCACGAAGTTATAGAATTTATAAAGGCAAACCAGAAATCCTCTTCCCTAATAAACCATCACAAACCAACTTTGCGGTTTTGCGTGCCCCGGATTTGCAGTCAGAAGAAATATAAACTCAGTATTAAACTTTTCATCTCCTTCGAAAAGAATTTCAATACTGTCAATCAAATCACGACACAAAGCTTGTACACTTATCAATGCACATGCACCTACAAACAATTACAACCAGAGAGATTCATAGAAAATAGAGGACTTCTGGGAATTACTAGAAGATAGTACAGCCAAGATTCCAAAACATCACATCAAAATTCTGCTGGGAGACACTGCACACAACCTCCCACATTAGAAGAAGTCAAACAAATAATCAGATAACTAAAAGACAACAAAGCACTAGGAGCACATGGAATACTTGCCGATATGCTGAAAATAGGCCGTGACAAATTGGCCCAAAGTATTCAAGAAATTTTACAGGACATCTGGTATACTGAAAAAATTCCCGAAACTGAAAGATTGGAAATGTGTATTGATTTACCCACTTCACAAGAAAGGAGACATATCAGATATTAGTAACTATAGAGGAATTACTCTCCTTTAAGTCATCTGTAAAATCTTCTCTAAAGTCCTTCCTAATAGATTAGAAAAACAAACTGACCACCTAATTGGAGAATATCAGGCAGGATTCCGAAAAGGAAGATCCTGCACAGAACAAATTCTAAACGTAAAAACCATCCTACAAATTCGCAAAAGCAAACAAACAATAATCACCATTGTTGATTTCGAAAAGGCATATGATAGGCAAACACTGTTCTACACACTAGAGGAATTCCAAGTCGACAGGAAAACAAGGGAATTGATAAAACAAACTGTGACCAACACAATATCAAATGTTAAGTTTCTGGGAGAAATTTCTGAACCGTTCGAAAAAAGAACTGGTGTCCGACAAGGATATGGATTATCCCCACTAGTATTCAATCTAGTTTAGGAAAATGTTATTCGTGAATAGAAAAGAGAAACTAAATGGATAAATATTGGCAGACTTCTCAAGAACAAAATTCACATTGATTGCTTAGTGTAGACGTACCTTACTACATATGCGGCGAAACACGTACCTTACTACGTATACGATGAAACTCCCCCATGCATTAACACATAGAAATGCATGTTGTTACGCCGAGGCATTACACGCCATGTTGTTTATGCCGTCGTCAAGACGCAGGATCCAAGTCCAGAATAATACACACCGTTCGCGAGAGAATCTCTACATACAATGCAATTTGTAAACATTAGAAGACTCCATGAGACGCACGCGTCGTATGTATCATCAAGCGTACGTCGTCTTTTTATTAAGAAACTTGGATCTATTTATTAAGAAGCTTCGAGAAAGATTCAATAGACGAACCTCGACGCTGTAATACGTCACTAACGCGTCGAGGATGTTTGAGTAGAAGTCATCTGTCAAAGTTTAGCATATAGCAACAGTAACGGCTGGAAATCAGTACGACGGATTCTCTTGATGAGTAAAAATCGTATCCGATCATAACCTCTACCAAGAAATCCAACACTGCGCAATAGCCCGACCTGCGGCAAAACCTATCTTCAGAGGCCACGATACGCCCTCTCACGATATATAACGCAACTATCTGCAGAAGCTTGGACGACAGCGTCCTCTTGCAGTACACAGTGCAACTAAAAGCAGAATTTTGGACGGCAGCGCCCTCTCGCAATACACAGTACAACTATCTGCAGGACCTCATACCGAAGCGCCACCTCACGGCAGACGGCAGAAATTCTATTACCAACGACCAAATCATTCAAAGTCGTGAGTCGTACAAACCAAATTGACTGTTTATATAACTTTTATGCCTGTTGTTGTCACCCTGGTGTTTGGGTACCTATTACTTGTTTACATTCAAACTGCAAAATAAACCTTGTCCTGCATAACCTGAATATTTATTTTGGAAGGAGGAATCTTGTTGCGAAACAAGTCTCCATATCGAGACTTGTGAAGCAATAAAAATCTCTTCCCCGACACTTAGCTTTTGCAGATGACCTTACAATACTTTGCAACAATAGACAAGAAGCAATCCAGTACATAGAAAAACTTCATGAAATAACTACAAAGACCGGACTCCAAATTTTATTTGAGAAAACAAAATATATGGAAGGAACTAAGTCAAGATTTGACAATCTACCGTTAATCACCAAATTAGGAAAAATCTGCCAAAGTAGATAAATTCAAGTATCTAGGCGAAATTATTCAACTGACAGGGGTGAGTTAGGTAGCTAACAAAGAAAGAACTGCTAAACTGCATAGAGCTTACAAAATAACCTGGAACAGAAACAACAACAAAATCTGTATATAAAAAAATGCAAAATTACGACACTACAACACACGCATCAAACCTGAAGCACTTTATGCATCCGACACCCAGGTAATTGGTGGCACAGGTCACAGATAAATGTCACAGATAAAGGACATCGAAAAACAAGAGTGGAAAATTTACAGAAAAATCCTGGGAGCAAACTGCGAATTTGTATGAGAAAGAAACCCCACGAAATTTATCATGTCACGGAAAATATCACAGATACAATTAGGAAGAGACGAATAAAATTTTATGGACACCTACTCAAAATTAACAACAGGCTGACAAAGAGAACTCCAAACCTAGCACTATCCCTGAAAATTCACAACAACTGGTTAGTGGAAATACACGAAGATCTACAAGAAATTGGTATTACCGAGGAAACCATTCAATATAGAACAAAATTTAGGAGTTTAGTAAGCAAACATAAATTTGGAGAAAAACGCAAAAGAAAATACACATGATGGACAGAAGAACGTGGAAAGAAACACAGTGAACGAATGACGAAATATTGGGAAGAAAGGAAGAATCATGGTGCTAAATAAGTTCAAATGCGCTCGTTAGTTGGGCACAACGAATCAAAAAAACAGAGCCTTTGTTCTGGCGAGACTCAGACCTAAATGTCTGCTCTTCCGTCTAGCACCTCACGTTCATCATTTATGAAATAGTTTGTGTTTTTGTATCTGCAGGATATTAGTATACATTGGGGTTGATATATCATTTTATTTTTATCCGAGTAATACTAATAATCACCAAAATTCGTAATTTACAGTGATATGGGAATGTCCAATTTTTTTATAAATTTACATTTTTTGTTTTTTTATTTATTGCTGGCCAAGAAATTACGAAGATAATGAACAAATATTCTAAAGTAGAATCCAACCCATTCTTAATGTCAGAAAATCATTTCGAAATATTCCAATAAAATTTTGTTTATTTTATAAAGCTGCGTGGTGTGAGTTTGAGGAACTATAATGGAAACATTTAGTCTTAAATTAACAAATTTGGTCCCTGGATGATGCAGGATCAAACTTTATTATGGGTAAAATTTCATTTGGGAGAGCATTGGTCTGATAAGCTGGCTTATCAAAAGTCTATATTATCTCCTCCGTCCATACAGAGTAAAATCCGGCTTAATACAAAGAGGGTTGCGGGCAGCTCGCAATTATTTTCTGTCATATTGAATCCCTCTCATACTCCACTTCCTCACAGTATTCATGTAATTACCCGTTGGAGGCGTGTTGTTGGTGCTGCACTACGATAAGAATTGCAGCACTCAGATGTGACATAATAGTTACGTACATAAGACTCTTTCGTCTAAGAACTCTCATGTCTCGCTAGACCAAAGGAGAAAACATATACTGCGCATTTTATCAGTTATTAATAATACGTACTTCTGAATATTTTTTTGGTGTTTTATTAAATACAAATTTGTTGATATTAAGTTTATATTACAACAAGTACCAAACTATTTTTTATTCTTATATTAGGAGAAAGCTGAAATATTAAATCCGCCTCTGTCTTAAGGCTCCTGATCGGAATTGATGGAATGGTCCCTCAATTCCTTGCTTCCGAAGAGTAAATTAGTATACTGTCCTCCACGTGGTCATACGCAGTTTGTAACTGCTTTTTTGACAATAAATTTACAACAATTCAGTTTTTTAATTATATAACTTTCGATACAGAACATCCAAGTTATTTTCTGATTCTGGAATGAATGAATAAATAAATAAGAGGAAAATTTTGAATATGAAAAAGAGAAGTCGAGTGTAATACAATTTGAGTCTTTCTTTCTTTAAGAGGTAATGTTAAACGCACAACAAAACCTTTAGATCAGTTTTTCAAGTTTACTTTTGGGGGAAATATGCTTGCAATGTGATGCAATGGGTGTACTTAAAAATGATAGACACTAAAGAGAAAATAAGCACAAAAAATAATGATCATTAATTTTATAGTTTTGTTCAAATATGATTTTAAAATGTTACTTCAGCTCCAACCTTCAAATAATGAATCTCAGGAGACAATTGGGAGTAAACCTCAATTAAATTAAGTATATACAAAAAATTTCTCTATACTATCTCTTTCTAAAACTTTCTGGTGTGCCTGCGTACGTTTTGCACCCGAGAGAGAGTGGGGAAACATCGAGCTGTCATTTATTAAAATAATTTCCAAAGTATTAGTACAAAAAAGACCACACTTTGCTCAGAAGTTTGCAATAAAGTAACAAGGATTGTTAGTTATATCAAATAATTTCAAACATCAACAAGGTCATCCGAGCAAGAGCATCCAGAAACATGAGATCTACACTATCAAAAGTTTAGATTGGCAATTTTTTTGCTCTGTGTGTTACTCGAACATAAATTGGTGTTCATGTCTTGGAAGTTCCAGCCTCGTGACAAGTCGACCTGAACCTCGACGATCATTATGTAAGTGAAGGTGTTACAAACCAAACGTTTTTAAGGGGTTTATTATTTATTAGTATTGTTTATTGTTTATTTATTGTTATAAATTATATTTATTGTTATAAACATTTGTATTTGTGAATAATCATGTAGCGTCTTTACAGACATTCAAAATAGGCGCTCTTTGAGCTACAAGCTCCATGATGATGTAATCGATACCTATCGATACTCAACTTCGATACAATCGAGACTCGAAAGTAACTATACTGAACGCACTCACTGTGCAGATAATCATGAACGTACTCATTATGTACGCTCCATGAATCATCATTCATGAACATACCCTACGTGTATGTTCTGTGACACAGCTGTTGTGTTTTACGACGAATGTTTATTCGTTCGTAACATAAGTAATATATATTTTTGGTGCCGTGACCAGGATTTGCAGCGGATTCTTTCAAATTTACATTTGTGTATTATTTAACTCTGTACCAATCTATTGTGAATATTTTCAGCCTTCACCAACTCCACAACTCGTCTCTACTCTTCTATCGGTGAGATTAAACCATTGCATATATTTTTCCTTCTACTATTCTTTCCCCACCCAACCATTATGACTGAAGAGGACATTAAACTTTATAAACGACAAATCGCGACTACCAAGTCAAAACTCACAAGATGTCGAACTCACATCGACAACTTTAATATAGACGAGGACAAGCCCGACTCACTGACGAAACTGAAAAATACTCTAGGCAATATTTTCAAATACCACGAGAAATACCAAGACTCGCTTGAAGCGTCCACAGGCGTATGTAACGACAAGGAGCGACTAGAATTCGAGAAAAACTATTACAAACTTATAGGTCGTGTAGGAGAACTTCTAAAACACTTAGGTAGGCAATCACTTGCCCCACGCCCCGTGCATAATGAATCACAAGATGCTTCCTTCGCCACGAGGTCGTTTGCATCACAACTTCCTCGAATGGTATTACCTAAGTTTTCAGGCGACATACTAAAATGGGTTTCATTCCGTGAGCTTTTTGAATCTATAATAAGTCAACATGATGAACTATCTAATGTTCAAAAACTCCAATACTTAAAGATGTCAGTTGAACATCCGGCTCACACCCTCATTTCATCCTTAGAGCTAGTCAATGAAAATTACCAAGTGGCCTGGAACGTTTTGGCTAAGCGTTATAATAACCCACGAGTAATGGCACACATAAACTATACGCTCATTTGTAGACTACCCGAAGATACAAAAGGAATCGCCACACGAGCTTCGTGACCTGATAGTCACGCCTTGAACTCAAGTTACATGAAACAAAACTTGGTTATATCGTTATTACCTCATCACCATTTAATTCCACCGCCCGAGTGAACCACTTGTCGTGTGAGGATCAAAATTCTGGGAATCAGAACAAGTCAAAAATGACAACGCACAAGTGTTAACGGAATCTGAACAATTCTGTGAGGAACTTTACAACAAGACTACAGTACGTAACCCACAGGGAAAATACATAGTACGTATGCCATTTAAAACAAAACCTGTATTCACGAAAAACAGGAATGCCGCCCTCAGACGCCTGTACTCGATCGAGAGCAAATTAAACAGATTTCCAGAATGTAAAATAGAATACACGAAATTTATGAACACTTACGAAGAACTCAATCATATGACTGAAATTCAAAGTGATATAAACCTAGACACAAATGAAGTTAATTACATTCCTCATCATTATGTACTCAAACAGTCCAGTACCACTACAAAATTAAGAGTAGTATTTAATGGAAGTGCTTCGTCGCAGTTTGGCCTTTCTATAAACGAACAGTTACACACAGGACCGTCCGTACAGAACGATCTCTACGACGTGATGCTTCGATTTCGAACTTTCCCAATTGCACTGACTGCCGACATAGAGAAGTTTTATAGACAGATTCTAATTGTCAAGGATCAGCGTGACTTCTTAAGAATACTATGGCGTCAGGATCCACGATGTAAAACTAGAACATTTACGTTAAACACTGTTACCTACGGACTAGCCCCGAGTGCATACCTTTCGTGCAGAACGATTCTTCAGCTGTTGAAAGACGAAGGCCAACTCTTTCCAGTTGCTTCCGCTTGTATATCTAGCGGTATCTATGTAGACGATCATTGCACAGGTGCGCACTCCGTTGCCGAAGCTTATCAGCTGAAAAACGAGATAACAGAACTCCTCGCAAAGGGAGGTTTTTCTATAAGGAAGTGGGCGAGTAATTCGAGAAGCGTTATCGCGAGCTTATCTGACGAGGAAAAATCCTCAGAAATAGACTTCAATCTAAACTCAAAGGATGACTTCAAAGTGTTAGGAATATATTGGAATGTTAAAAGCAATTCTTTTCAATTTAGAATTATAAACAAGACACAGCACATGGACTAAACGTCTTGTAGCCAGTAAAATCTGTTCACTATTCGATCCCCTGGGACTGCTCTCTCCCGTTATACTGACAGCGAAAACATACCTGCAACAATTATGGATCGATAAACTAGAATGGGACACAATTCTGGACGAGCAATTTACTTCAAATTGGAACTATTTCTATGACAGTTTAAATATACTTACTAAACTCAATTCCTAGATTCGTGTTGAACACCCGAAAACAACACACGCTACACATTTTTGCTGATGCTGCTTTCCGTGGATTCAGAGCAGTGGCGTATATTGTTAGCGATAAACATTCTAATTTAATAACATCTAAAACAAGAGTAGCTCATCCAGACAAATTAACAATACCTAAACTAGAACTGTCGGCGGCTTTATTAGCTAGCACGTTAGCCACAAAAATCACTACCGCCATAAATGAAATAAAACAACGAAATTCATCTATGGACAGACTCGATGATAGTTCTGCATTGGCTACATTCAAATAAACAATTAAAAGACGTTTTCGTATCTAATCGCGTACAACAAATATTACGCACCACTTCCGTACATCAGTGGCATTACGTGCCAACTGATAACAAGAATGGGAGACGTAATGACTCGAGCCATTTCTCCACATGACTTAATTAATTCTGAAATATGGTGGAAGGGACCAGACTTCATTACACAAGAAAAATCTCAATGGCCACAATCTCCTCAGCCTTTTACGTATACAATAACTACCTTACATGACGAACAACCTGAGGAGATTCGACCGTCCAATGAATTGTTTGACCAACTTATCTCTCGAACAAATAACTATTCAAAGCTCGTTAGGACGTTGGCCTATGTAAATAAATTTATTACGAAATGTAGAAAACTTCCATCTACTACGCATTTAACTAATATAGAATTGCAGCAGGCGGAAGTAATACTCTTAAAACACATGCAATACGTTTCGTTCAAGGACGAATTACACACTCTAAGCAAAGAGCAAACTTTAAAATCTTCTAGCAAAATTGCGAAATTAAATCCATTCTTACATGAAGATGGTTTAATTAGAGTAAGAAGTCGTATAGAGTCAGCCCGTGTGCCATCGGATCAATCACATCCCATTATATTGGATCATAATCATTCACTTACCAAAATGTTAATACATTACCACCTCAAATATTTGCAATTAGCAAATCAATCCTTTCTCTATTATATTAGAATGAGGTTTTGGCCTATTAGAGGCCTTCGAACAATACATAGTGTAGCTCGTACATGCATGTTTACGCAATGTAAAAATCCCTTTCAAGCAACAAATGGCTGCCACTTGAACGGCTTGAACCAAGCAAACCGTTTACCTACACAGGAACGGACTACTTCGGACCTATCAAAATTAGACGTAATAAACACCTGGTTCTAAAAACAGAACTAGATAAAGCTTATGTATTCGTGTTTATATGCATGGTAACTCGAGCCGTACACTTAGAAGTAGTTTCTGACCAAAGTCTCAACACGTTCCTATGTGCATTAAAAGAGATTCGTGGCAAGACGCGGCTTACCAGCCACTATCTACTCGGACAACGCGCCCACTTACATACAAGCGAAGCAGCGTCTTGACAAAGCTTACGTAAAAGACCAAATCAACCAATTTTGTACTTCCAGAAATATTCAATGGAAATTCACACCTCCATATGCGCCTCATTTTGGAGGTAATTGGGAAAGATTTGTGAGATCAGTTAAAACCCACTTTAATAGAACTATAAAGACAAAGAAACTGACGTTAGAAAAACTAATTATGTTTATAACTGATGTTGAAGGTATTATAAATAGCACACCACTAAGTCCCATCTCCAACGATCCAAATGACGTACTACCTCTAACCCCAGGGCACTTTTTAATTGGTTCACCAATTATCGCTCTCCCATACCTCAACAAAGCGCCTCATGGCACAACATTAAAGAACTACTATGAGAAAATTGAGAGTATGAGAGTGGAGTTCTGGAAGAGGTGGACTCGCGAATATCTAAATATACTACATTTACGTAATAAATGGTATTACGAAAACTCAAACATTAATGTGGGAGATTTAGTGATGATCCACAAAGAACATTGCCCCACATTTCAATGGCCCTTAGGGCGAGTAACCGAACTCTTCCCTGGACCAGATGGAAAAACACGTGTGGTCACTTTAAAAACAATTAAAGGTCATATTAAGAGACCTATTGTAAAATTAACACCTCTCTTGAAAAATGAAGAGGTATTTATTGCAGATATTGAACCAACATCACCTCCTCCCCCCGGGAATATGTTACAAACCAAACGTTTGTAAGGGGTTTATTATTTATTAGTATTGTTTATTATTTATTAGTATTGTTATAAACATTTGTATTTGTGAATAATCATGTAGCGTCTTTACAGACATTTATTCAAAATAGGCGCTCTTTGAGCTATAAGCTCCATGATGATGTAATCGATACCTATCGATACTCAACTTCTATACAATCGATAGACTCGAAAGTATCTATACTGAACGCACTCACTGTGCAGATAATCATGAACGTACTCATTATGTACGCTCCATGAATCATCATTCATGAACATACCCTACNATAACAATCCATTCTAGTATCCATTTCATCGTCGTGCGTCCCACGCGTAGGGACTTGTGTCGTCGTGGTGTTTACTATGTATTTGTTGTTATAAACAGGATTTTTTGGACCATGATTTCCTTACAATGAAATCATACAACTGTTGTGTTAATGTGTCGTACAGTGCAACGTATGCGGTTAAGCAACTACGAGCATAAATGCTCATAACATATTTTAAGTTACAGCAGAATGTTCAACACGCAGCAATGCTAACCTGGTGCGATCTCAGCTTCCAGCCGAAGACCTCTAGCAAAGCATTCTGAGGCAGCCAGAACATCAAATCGACCAGTCAAACTACTAAACTCAACTACTCCGCAGAAGACCAGGTCGACAAGAGAAGGCTACGTAAAGGCACTCCAATAAGTATACTCTCTCGTATTAACGAGATTCTCGCATCAGAATCGCAAGATCTGATGCAAATATATTATTCCTCGCAAGTGGGGACAACATCGGGATATTTTCCCGATGGATTTAAAATCCTGCATCCATTCAAGGTTCTATGTTAACCAATTATAATATGTTCAAGCAGGTACTTTGTAAATTATCAATTCGTTGATATCTGGGGGGTGTTCTTGAAAACTCAAGAACGGTGGGGCCTTTTCATTATGTGGAGATTGAAAGATCACACTTCATATTTGTTAATGTCAAACTAAGTAATTCTGTATTAATGGGGAAATGGGATATAAAGGGAATATCATATGAACAAAGGTTCGTATATATATAATCTTTTAAAACTCTGTTGAACTTGTTCTTCACAGAGAGTTGGTCGCCCACAACGACCAACATCAATTTTGCTATTTTTCATGTCAAGTTCGTCATGCAGCATTTGTAGATATAAGGAAATATATATGTAAATATTATTATATAATAAATGTGAATTTGTTTGATCCGAAGCGTGTCTGCAAAAGAATCCTATCATACATAATCTCCCTTGCTTGTTGAAATACACAAGTCCCCCCTATATATTATTTGTGTTTTACGACGAATGGTTATTCGTTCGTAACAGGAGGAGATACTTTGAAATTGGTCGAACAAAGTTTTATTTCATAGTTAAATATACCGATCACGTTTCATTGTCAAAATAGTTTCAATATTAATACAGAGAAGTTAGGTTACCTATCCATTTCTAAGGTTTAAAAACATGACATATATTCTTCCACAAATATGACCTGAATATGTCGGTTTAATTACCCTAAACTTTGTATTGAAGTTCATTGAACTGTTCAAGTTGCTTACGAGATCATGAAATATATAGTTAAATGTGTTTAGAAAAAAAATTGTGCAATGTATTTAAAAATAAATATATATTTGTTTAACATGAGTCTCGTAGGTCTTAGATTATTGCTGCCTGCTACTGATCGTTCTGCCCACCTTCGAAAAATGAATTTGTTTTTATATGAAATAATGAATATAGTTAGTCTCTTACATATTCATTGTTCGAAAAGCGAGAAATTATGAAAACGCACACAAAAATTTTATATACGTTCTAGTAGATCTTTTAAAGTAATTTTTTATTTTGAAGTGACATACAATTAGTTTCTTTTTAGCTAGATCATAATTTTCAATGACTAAATAATGTTTAAGTCAAGTAATAGGGATTAAACGTTGATATACATGAAGAAAAATACGTGACTGGTGTTTTATAAAAATATAAACAATTGTTAAGTGAAGTGTTCGTATTTTCATTTCTAACCGTGTCATAAACCCGATCCGACAAAACCAGAGCAGAACGCGGACGCGGGAGCAAATAAAGTGCTGCTTGACAGTAATTACTTTTTATCTTCTACGAATTTCGGATAGAGCTTTCGAATGAGTATTCGACATAATCTTTCATGTAAATACACCACTCCACAGTAATTTATGATAGTGTAATTAAATATTTAAATATATTTACCCCAGAATGGGTAAATATATACTAGCATTAGTGCGACATAAAAATAAAACTAGCATTAGTGCGACATGGCTACAAATGTCACGTGAAAACCATTCTATTAGCTAATAGTCGCTATGAATTATAAATGTGAGAGTCCGCCTTTGCTACGGAGGGCGTTCTACAGGTGTTTTAGAGTATGTAATAGATGTATTTAATAATGTATGTAACAGAAACATTATTGGTATTACTTAATCTCATCAATATTTATGTAATATTATTCTCATGACCAAAGATTTCTATTACATAAATCTGATATCATTATCGTTACTTTGATATATATGGGATACTTTGATACCAATGAAATGTTACTTAAATATTTTTATTTTTTCATGCTAAAGAACAATTGAATCATGATTTATACAACAATCTGTCATTTCAGTTGTTTCCATACATTTAACTTCAAGACTACCTCACCCTGTACGGACCTCAGATCCAAGTCCCTGACATCTAAAGAATAAAAAATTAATTAATTTTTTAAATAAAAAATACTTTCAATTTTATGCAATTATTTTGCATTTTTCAAAGATAGTAGGCAGAGAAAACCACAGTTCATAACATTTGTATGTTCAAAATTTGTTTTAAAATGTAAAATAAATACATACGGCATTTCTCAATCAATTGTTAAAGTTTGGCTTAAATCAAAATCGTAGTTATTGTTAAAAATATTTTTCAACCTTAAGCTACATTTATTGCGATAGTTTTTCAACTCACGACATTTCAACCCTTGGTTGGAGTCTTTGTCAGTCCATCTTAAGGTCGTATAATATATTTAATAATACTAGAATAAGAAATAGACGTAATCAGTACAATCATAGTTCTTATATAATAAACCAGCAATCCACCCCGGCTTCGAGTGTTTTCATTATGTTGNAATTAAAGTGCAACATAATCAAAGCATGATAAATTAAAAGTCGTTTCTATGTTGCTCATTTTTTTATTATTGGTATTAGAAAGCTTTTTCGGCTGCATAGCAACCATCGTCAGTAACATACACTGAGTGTTGAGGAATATTTTTGGCGAATATTTTTGGCATTCGCCAAAAATATTCCTCAACACTCAGTGTATGTTACTGACGATGGTTGCTATGCAGCCGAAAAAACTTTCTAATACCAATAATAAAAAAATGAGCAACATAGAAACGACTTTTAATTTATCATGCTATCATTATGTTGCACTTTAATTTTTCTTTAGATTTTAGAATAGTCGGAATCATTCACGTGAAACACCTCACGAGCGCCACTCGAATGCTTTTTCTGGTCCTTCCTAGGTAACATACGAAGGTGACAGCGGTGACGGCGACTGCTTGTAAACCTAAATGGCTTGAAAAATCTAAACTAATAGTTCAAATTTCATTACTTAAAGATAGTTTTCTTCTTTCTTAAATAAATAAAACACAGAATGCATTCAACTGGATTAGGATTTTTTCCTAGTTAAATTACNCCCCCCCCCACGCTCAGGCCTACTCTCGCATTCAGAGCAACTATATGCTATTAGAATGGTTTCGCGTGTTATTTGTTTCCAAACTGCACTATTGCTAGGTTCACCACCCATTCTGGGACAAGTACATCTAAATAGTCAATTCCATTATCAATTACCGTGACGTGGTGTGTTAGTATGAAAAATTATGTCGAATACACATGTGAAAGTTCAGATCGAAATACGTAAACAATAAAAATTATATACGTCAAACCAATCCTGATTTTGACATAATTTGATATAACAGAATTTTAAGAATTATTTAAACACGATAAGAATAAAATTATGATAGTACATAAGTTAGTGAATTTTAAAATGTTTGAATTGATTGTGTGAGTCTTCTAGAGTACCGTGATTTAATAATTAAAAAGATGTGGAGGTAGAACTCTGTTTCACGACGTCTGTCGGGCAAGCGAACAGCAGCGCTCCGGTCTGTTCGCTACCTCTCCCGCACCCGCATTCCGCTCTGGTTTGCGCGAGCGGTCTTAATTCATCGATTGTTCTCGGTCACTTGCAAGTCTCTGTCCTCTCCGTCAACAAAATCAAATAAGTCAGGGATATTTCGATGTTTATCATTGTTTATAGTGCAATTGTAGTTGTTTACTTTAGAAGATCCTTATGTGTTCTTCTTCGCCCTTATTATGTGCTAGACAGGGTCGGCGTAGATGGGGGGATACTTAATTCTGCTGGCTGGGGAATTTCATGATGCCGGATGCCCTTCCTGTTGCACCTCCCCGGGGGCGTGTGATTAATGAATGATATGGGGATTAATGATGATGAGTGAATGTTGTGGTGGAATGATAGGCAGCGGAAACGAGAGAACCCTGAGACAACCTGCCGCGAACACCGTTCCGTCCACCACCTCGAATTCTACTTGGATTGGACCGGGTTTGAACCCGCGTCCCCAGAGATAGAATGCGAGTTAGCCACTACGCCACGGGTCGCCCTATGAGATCCTTCTGAGTTGGAGTCTAAAAATCATCATCTGACCTTAATAGATTAGTTGTAATATCAAAACGTCATCCCCTGAAGTTATCTCAAAATAAATCACCACAGATGTTTGACTTCCCTCGTTTTAATACTTTTAAATAAACCTAATAAGTCACTCCTGACTCTAACAAATACATTAACGTAGCTTTGCAAAACAAAAGATTTGCAGACAGATTAGTATCTTCAGAAACCCAATGTTTCAAGGAATAGTTGACTTGTGTATGAACAGACACAGTCTAGTACATGTCGAGGTCGTTACGAACATAAGAGACAACATTTTCACAAACGTCCTACTACGAGAACAGCTGGCAATGCTCGTAGCCCCCGAACAAGGTGGTTATTTCGTGTCAATATTGGATTTTAACATTTGACACATTTCTAAAAATACACTTTTATGATATCTTATACCAACCATAGAGCGACACAAATCGTCAAAATTTTAAAGTAAAAGTATGATTATAGACCCTCTGAATTTCACAGTTTATAGAGAACTAGCTGATTACCCGGGTTTTTTCTTAGACTAATCTTCTTATACTCGGGAAAAAATAAAATATATCGTACTGTAAGATCAATATTTGCTTACTGGTTTGTAAAAACATAAGTATAGTATCTTAATTTTTCAAACGCCTAATAATACAAATTTAATACAAAACTTGACTGAATACACTACACCATCTCGCGGGTACCGCGCCGGTCGAATATTCGCTTTCGAGCCATGACGCGGTTGCACCATTTCATTCAAATTCTTGTAAAATCTAAAATATTCCTCGTAAGTTTACGATTTAAAGAAGTTCTTTATCTTTGTTAAATGTACAAAACACATAATAATTAAATTTCATGATTATTGATTTTTTATTTTTATTGTCCTCTCTTAAATTGAAGTATTTTAACACTTCTGTTTTTAATAACTTTTTTCAAAAATTAGGTTTACTTTTGTAGATAGATATATGCTGTCTGAAACTTTTTTGCAGAACTCTTTGAGGCAAACAATATTGCCATTTATAGTTGTCACTTATCTCTAACCGTTTAGGCAGCGTTAGCCAATATAACTCTTTTTCGATTTGATCGACATTTATTGTCAAAATCCATTTTAATCCTTCTTATCACACATTTTAAAAATAAAATGTGTCCTATGTTCATCCTCAACATCTAAACTATCTACTTGCCAACTTTCATCACGATCGGTTCAGTGGTTTAGTCGTGATCAGGTAGCAAACAGACAGACACGCTTTCGAGTTACACATTTATATATTAGTATGGATGACTTTGAGGTTGAGCAAATAGTTCTAGTATTCGTAATACGGTACATCAGCAATATTATTTTTAGTATTATTTGAAAGACTGGTTTGAACCATTTAAGAGTTATGACTAGGTAATTGCTTTCTCAACTGTCAAATGGTTTTACCAGGGAAGAATATGATGATGTGATTGTAATACACAGGAGCAACTCCATTTGATTTCTAGTTGCCTTCCATGGTTGAAAACTACTTGGTATTCGAACCCAGAACCCTAGTTTTCAGGGAAATTATCCAACTGTACCTGACCCACCCGGTCGGTTTGCTGTCTCAGATCTCAGAGAATTGTGTCTCGGGAAAATGTTTTATAATGAATCACAAAATCATAATAAGTAACATATCGAATAAAAAATTCTGAGAAGAAGAAAAACAGCTAATTAATGAGAACTAATCCTCTCACGGACAAATATTGGTCACTGAAAACAGGAGCTTCTAATATAGAGAGATAAAGAACATTCATTCATTTATTTATTTCTTTAATTAATGATTTTTTTATTATTATTTATTTATTTATTTATTTGACGCAGATGTTAAACAATGTTATTTTAAAATACGAATGAGAGCTAGGAAACATTTTATTTTATTTTTAAATTCAGCATAATCTTTTATCGCCATTAGTTTGAAATGAATATTTATTGCGCACCGATTATAATTATGATATAATCATTCATAAAGAAACTTGAATTCCAAAAATTGTTATTCTGAATATTATCATTCTGAATAATAATTCATACAAAACATTTCAGATTTTATACCTTGCAACATCATGAAATGTATTTAGATGTAAAATATAACTATAAAAATAACAATAAATACTTTTTTGTGAGAAGAGATAAACTTTTTTGTAAGAAGTTTTTGCTATTGACAAATGTATTGCTACAAACCCTTAATGCAAACTCCATGTCTATTCCATGATGGACTCATCAAGTACTTTCGTAGATTCCTCTCGGGAAAGTCGTTCAAAGGAAATTGCATTTGCATTTCATGATGCATTCTACATGCGTTCACTTCCCCTCTATCTCCGCTAACACATGAACAACATGGCAAGTGTAACAGTGTCTCGTTGATTAACTGAGAACTGAGCATGAACTCTTCGTTCTAAGCCAGTGTCATACTCCATGCGGATTGCGCGTGTTTGAAGAAATGCTTGTAAATTCTACGCTGTATAAAGTCCAAATACTCGTAAAACGAAATATCTTGGGTATTATGAAACATAATCAAGTTCTTTATTTATATGATGAAAAAACGTAGCGTACAATTTTGTTTGAAATTAATCTTAAAATAGAAATTTATCATTAGGTCTTAAATAATTTGGCGATATTTAGAGATGTACATAAATTAGGAGATTCTTGGTGGTATATAAAATATTTTATCCTAGCTACCCTGATACCGAACAAAGCGAAATAAGATGACAAATTGTTCCATTCGTAATATCTCATCTATCATCCTCAATATCTACCCCACTCTTGCTTATGAAACTGTATAAATGTTTGCAGGATACATTCCACACCAAGAACATAACACTATTCTTTTCCTTTTCTGAGGAAATGTAAGCATAAACATTTCTCACCAAGTAGTGCTCGCCAGTGGAGAGAAAGTTGAATTCCAGCTTTCATCTTGTAGGTTGTCAGACAGACTTGTTACATTTATAGTACGTTTTGGACGTTGATGCCCTTCTCACACGAGATGTCTAACAAGCTTCTTAGAGGAAGTTGAAACTTAAAACTTTTAAGTATTCACGTTAATGAGTAAATAATTTTAGGAAACATTTTTCTAAAGGAACTACATTTTAGAAAAAAATCTAGGACTAATTTAATATATTTATTTTCTTTTTTTTTATATTCATAAATTAAAATAATAAATCATTCAAGCTCTCATAGAAAATATTGAAAGAAAGGGAGAAATAATGAATTTTAATAAATTAAAATTTGACAGTGATTTTGCAATACTCAAGTAGTATGAATAATCTATCACATAGTTACAACGAAATGACTTTTTTGAATTAATTTAAATATTCCCGTCTCATGCACCATGGTACATTTTGTATAGCTTAATAAATGACTTCAACTGAAATCCGGGATAGATATAAAATATAATCCACTCTACAACGCCAAATAATCGATTGTTATGAGTTCCTCTCAGCAACAGTGAAAGAAAATTACCTGTGTGTCATGTCACTGAGGTAAGAAAAGCTCTTGAGGGAAGGTTTTCTCGTAAAAAATATCCCAAGTTATTGAAAAGACTTATAACAATAAATAAATAACTAAACCAAAAGATTCGGAACGCTCTAAGACTTCCAAGCCTTAAAAACATTTGGTATTAAGCTCAATTTTGAAATTTAAAATATATTATTATATAATATATAACACCATATTATAATCTATTAAATCTGTACATAAAGCAGAAAGTTTGTGTCTGTGCATTTGTTTCCGATACGTAGCACAGAGACAAATCGGCAAAGAGCTTTGAATTTTGAAGTTTTTTGGGCTAAAAAATGAAATTAAAGTTAACAAACTATAAAATACCAGAATTATTAACGTTGTATCAATAATTTCACCAAAAGTTACTTTCAATTTTCTTTTATTTACTGGTAAATTTATTTTGAAACACCAGAAAAGTTTTTAAATTAAATAACCAGAAAACTGTTAGTGTAACATTTAAAAATTAATATATTTTGGAAAATGAAAAACGGAATACTGTTGAAATAATTTATAACGACTGAGCGATTATAAATTCGATATTCGCAATAGTGTCAATATTTAAAATCGCTGGAATTACATATTTGACTCTTCCAAATACTTCTCATTAATAAGCTCATGTTTTTTCTATTGATCATATAAAACGCTTAATAGAGTAATTTGTTTGCGATAATTGTTATTTTCTTTTCACTTCATCCAGAGATAAAATTTAAACTATTCAAGAAATTAAGATGTGTGTAAAGTAAAATATTAAATGAAAAGAGAAATAAGAAAAACACTCCATCCAGCGTGACCTTTTTTTTTCTTCTTCTTGAGTCAAGCCTTGGTGCGACACCGGCCCTACTCTCAGCGCCCCGTTGTCGCACCCATGTTGCGCCGCTGAAGCGCTACAGCGCTTCGTTCTCGCGGCGTCGTTCGTTGGGCGGAAGCGAAGAGGTCTTTTTCTAAGCCGCGTGCTCAGTTGCGCGAGGCGAGAAAGAACGACGACGGAGGAGGAGCGATGAGGTAGCCTTCACGTCGTCGTAACGATTAAGCTGCTACAATACAAGAAGTGCCACGGAAAACCAAGCGGACGGCGCGGCGAGCGGAGACCATCCGGCAATGGCGTCATGCGAAGAGGAAACGGGGAGTAAAAAATGAACAAAAACAAAATAACACTTGCCCTTAGTCGTAAATACACGTTCGATCCTGTACGTACGTTCGCTATTCGCCATTCTGGAAATGAGCGTATAAATCCATTTCTCGTAAGATAATGCTCTTCATAAAAGCGAAAGAGGTTGTAAAAATGTCGTGGCGATATTAATAACAAATAGCGAAAATACGACATATACCGTGCAGTACTCTTTATAGGTATATTAAAAGAACACTCGTAAAAACTTACATGCCTTGGAGGCGAAAGGAACAAGATATCACTTGCTGAGCGCGTAAGGCTCGGGTGGCGACGTATGAGTGCTTGGGTGAAAACTGAAAGGAGTCTCCTGCAGAAACTGAGGAAATTTGAGAGAAAGCAAGAATATACATTCCATCATTTAAATGGAAACATGATAAATCGCAATGTGTTGTTTTATTAATGACATCATGTGATGGTATGAATGGAAAGATAAGTTCATTTATTTCCATTGCGTGTTGAGGAATATTGACGTGACAATTTGTCATGGTATTTGAAATTTTATAGAAATTTACGAAGTTTTCTCCATATTTAGTTAATTTTAATTTATGTCCAAACCTTTTTGTTGAAAAAGATTAACTTACAGATATCACAAAGGAAACACTGAAATTGGAATCAAAGCGAAATTTGCGGTAAGAGAAAAACAATCATTGCCGAAGGTTATGTGTATGTAATTTCAGAGAAGACATGCGATATCTTCGGCCCTTGATTTCGACTCCGGATGGAAATACGAGTAGTCTATATCAACCCCTGATCTTTTGAGATAACATCGTAATGTAAGGTTGATTGAAGTCAAAACTTGGATCTTAGTGATCGTAGTATAAGAATGTTTCTTGAGCACACACAAGTGTAGAGCAATCACTCCGAGGAAACGTGCCTCGCGCCACCCTCATTACTATCGGAGTTTCTATTATTAATCCCTGACTTCTAATAGCTGTGGAGAGCACAACAAAAATCGTAGAACAAAACAGTAAACACCATTGGATTTGTCATGTTCTGCATATACAAAGTGAAAAAAATAGTTTTATTAATGAATAATATTTTTTTAACCTGAAATGTTTGAAAAAATGTGAAATTTTGACGATTTTTTACCGATCTATCAGCGGTAATATTTTATAAAATAATCTGAAAACGTCAAAAATTATTCTTATTGATCAAATGATTACTGTTGTTTGTTACAGCATTTAACAACTTCAAGCTTCTACTTACAAAGTATGATGGGTTAATGTATTTTTCTGACCACTTAGAAATCCAGAGACATTATAAAAGAATAAAATTTGTTCTGATGCACTCAGAAAAATGGAAAAGCTAGTGGTGCAAAGCCTTTGCACATAATTTCTCATATACGTTTCTTAGTCTGCACTTAAGAGTGATATTAAAGAATTTTATAAAGAGAGGGTCATTTGGCATGATTCTTGATATTTTGGTCTTCATTACACCCTATAAAAAGAGGGTGTTTTTTGGCACGAGTCTCTGGGGTAATATGAAGACCAATATATATTCGACATTACATTATACTTTTGCTAGAATTTACATCAAATCTAAGGATGGAATTTCCAAATTTGGTTTCTGGGGATATTTAGCTAAGTAAGATTTATATTCTACTTTAATAGATCCGATAAAAAACGCAAGTTCTTAGCAAGCAGACAATCAATATTCTTATATAATTTAATTCAATTTCTTTACAATAGTATGGACAAATATACAAATTAAGTTGACCTAACTTCAGTTCTCACACTAGTTGCTTTAAAAATGTGTTTCATAATTTGTTTGTGTTATTTGTTTTGGAAATATTCTCCAAAGTAGTTCTTATTAATTAATAATTCAATCTACTGACTTTTTTATATTGGATGAGAACAATTATTTTATGATTTTAAAACTTGATAATTAATTTAGACTGCCGTTTGACTCCTTTGACAAGGGTCGCATTTTTAGTCACGCATTTCCGTTAGAACACTAATTTCCACAGTTTTTGGTGAATTATTCTTGAAAATGCCCCGTAAGGTATGAAAATCTTAACATCACTGCGTTCCTATTTTCATTTTTTTTAATCGTTTTCTTCAGAATATTAATATGGTAATTTTGCAAGAATATAAAAAAACATGAGCCCACGAAAGTTTCTTCATATAAGCCCATACTAATTTTAAGTCAAATAATTCAAAATTTTGCGTCGTAAGGGTATGAAAATTCATCGCCACTGGGTAGAAAATGGTTCAAACTATCATTTAAAACATTTTTGGGGGGTACTCATACCTAGTCGCTCTGGCGCACATAATAACTTAAATAGGAACTGAATCAAAGTGTCATTAGAGAAACATTCATGAGAAAATTTAGACGTCTGCGTCACGTCGTAGCATTCGTACTGACAAGAAAACAACAGGAGATCTCGAGAGACAAAAGAAGAGAGTTATTTGGAGGAAGCTGGAGTGATTGATGTTGAATAAAGTAAGGAATAATTTCTGAGTCTCAATCATAGGACGTCTCGTAAATCTATACTTGTTTTACGTGCACCGCGTGAAAGAAAATCATCATATTCTTGTGCACATTCCATCACCACTCTACTCAAGCACTTCTGAAAAACAACAATCATCTTGAATTTATTAGTACAAGTATGTTTGAATCCTAGTGGTCAAAGAAATTATATGAATTATTATTAAATTAATTAAAATCGTTAATTTAACAGACGAAACCAAATTAGCGGAGGATGGAGCTCCGTCAATTCGAAGCCCCCGTTCGATGATGTGGTCAGCTTCACGGTCCTGTGCGTGGTGTGAAAACGATCCATGGTCTTCCGAATAACTTGCTCGGACGTAAAATGTCGACCGTAAAATAGACGTATCGCACGGTAAGTTTGGCCAACTGAACCATGATTCTCAAAATAAATTTGCACAATTTGCAAGCGTTATTCTGGCGTAAGTCTATTCATGGTGAAATGGCAAAACGACCACAAATCAACTGTCAAATTGGCCATCACTAGAAACAGTGTTGCCAATTTAAAAATCAAACCTCTAAAAAACGCGCTTTCCAAAAATTTGGAAACAACACAAAATCGTAAGTAAAAATTTTTGAACGACCTTCTTTGAGGAGACAATTTATTAATTTCGTATCCTATTAATTTTATTATTTATCTATTAATTAATTATCTTGATAATTATCTTATTAATCATTTAATTAATTAATTGTTAAATATCCCATTAATAAAAATTTATTATCTTAGGAGTGTGCTGAAATGTTAAATTCACCACAGTCTTAGGATCCTAGATTTGATGGAATAGTCATTTGCTTGCTTCCGCATAGTAAATTAGACAATTAGTTTATTGTACTCCACGTAATATAGAGTTTGTAACTACCTTTTTTAACGCCAATTTTAATATTATCTATTAATTTTATAAATAGTGCCGGTTCGTAGAAACCATTTAATTGTGAAAAATAAATTCCAGAAAAAGGAAATACCCTATTTAAATTAAAATCTTTAATTTTATGAGAATGTGAATTTATGGGTAAAGCAGAAATCAGTCATATTACAAACATGCCTCTCAACAAGGAAATTCCTTAATTTGGACTAAAGTTTACTTCCGGCTTGACATAAGTCCCCCAACTACCTGTTTTCATAGAGGAAGCACAATTGTACAAAATAAATAATAATCATTTATTAACTGCAAATGAAATCTCTTGTCCGATGACGGAACATAAAAAATAAAATTTAAGAACAATTCATGTAAGTAATTTTTAGCTGCTAATAAATTATCCGCATTAGGACAATACATAATAATGCATTTAAAATTGAATTATATTTCATTAAATTAATATTAAATATATGAATACTCGAGTAGAAAACGACTAAAAAAATTGAAACCAAAACCTTTCGTGCAGCTGCCTACCCTACTTCACATAGTCACGTAGATATCATTTAATTGGTTAGTAGGAATAGGTTATTCATCAATATGAAAATGAAGAAAAACTGTATAAAAAAATCTACTGATTGAAATGGATTTAAAACTATTTACAGTAAATTTTAATTCCGACCTCTAATAAGATTCATTTTTATAGCAGAAGAAAGCTAAACTAACTTAAGAAAAACGTTTTTAACTTACTCAACTAACATACATTTTAGCAAGACAAACCTGCTAATATAGTGATACCTCCTCGGATTTCGTCAATAAAACGTACAAAAAGAACTAACCAAATCCGAAACCGCAAAAAACCGAGACACTAATGTCCATATGAATCAATATAAATCCAATAAATTCGTTTTAGACCATCCAAAATGCATACCAAAAATGTATAGAATTACTACAGTGTTTAATACTGAATAACTAAGGCAAAATAACAAAATGAATAATAAAGACTTATTTAAAAATAAATCAACAATTAACAATCCCACTCCAAAATGTTCTCAGGAATCAAAGCAATATGCTTTGTCCCTTCCCTTCACGGTATTTTGGCACTAAGACCAGCTTTGAACACAGTCCAAAGAGATCTGTTTCTGACTTACTTTAAATGGGGCAAATTTTAATTATTTAACAACTTTTCGTAGAAGTAACAGCGAGGACACGTGGAAACGCCGACGAAAATCGAGGAAAACAACGATATAGATATTTTATGTTTACGAAATAATTCTTTGGTCCCACAGACCACTCTTGATGACTTCAGCCTGAAGACGGATGTTCCAGTCAGTATCTTAGTGAAGCAGTATAAAGAATATCGTACCGTATTATAGATATATACCGTATTATAGTATACCAAATGTGGACAAGTCAGAAAAATAAATTAGTTTTTTCTAAATGTAAATAGTAATAAATGTAAAAACATAGTATCTTATTAACCAAGTCGAGCGAAAGTAATTTTTGTAAGTATGGTTTGAATCCTAGATGGTTTGTGTGAGTGCCTTGAGTAGCGCACACATATATACATATTATGTTTTATTGTATATCACTGATGAAACCGTGTGTCACGCCAACATTTACACAAAAACAAAAATAACCCTTAGAAATCCACATTTGGCGTATTCTTTTAACTCCTAGAAGCGCTTTGAAGAGAATGATATTCACTCTACCGTAAACGTCCTCTATTCACCAGAGTTTGTAGCTGCCAGCACTCGCTCAAAAGTGGCGAATACTTGAGATTGCTGGAGAGGGCAAGGAAAGCCTTTCATCGTACCCTTTCATCTGCGGATCCTGCTTTTCTACTCTTGCCATTCGTCCGCGCCTCGTTAACGGACTCAAGCATCACACTTCCTTTCATTCCTCTCTTCCTATTAAAGATGTACACCTCCAGCTTCCAGCAACATTCCTCTCGTATTCAAAATCCAAACTAAGAGTCAACATCGCATCTTTCCAAAATATGTATATATATATATATATATATATATATATATATATATATATATATANATATATATATATATATATATATATATATATATATATATATATATATATATATATATATATATATATGCTATTTTACTTTGATATTCATCCCTAAGGATCCGCCTTTAGGCGAATAGGTAGCATATCCATTTAGAGCTATGTCTCTACGGTCCGAATAACTGAGAAAATGTGAGAATTTTAATTAGCGAAAAACGAGCATCATCCCCAAGAGTTGCTAAAATTAAAAGAATTACAAATCCAATTTCCTCCATAAAATGCTTTCATTTTCTCAAGATTTAATTCTCTCACTTCATTTACCTCCGTTCTCACCGCTCCGTTGTCGGGTTATTCCTGTCACTCACCCACTTTGGTTACACTTGTCCCTGAGGTTCCATTGTTAAAGTAAAATATTACTTATCTCACATTAATTATTTGAGGCTTAGGTAAAATACCGTTAGGAAAAAGATGAAATTAAAATGTTAAGAGAAAAGGGAGAATGAGGTGAAAAGATGTCAGAAAAAGGAGATGAAGGCTGGATAGTGGATGATGCGGACGTCTTCATGCGTATTGAAAAGAGGAAGATTTATTAAGAGGAGCTCGTATTGTTTGACTATAGAGACGGGGAGGTCTCTACTTCAATAAAGTTGTTGTTTTGCATATTGTATAAATTTTCTGTACTGTTTGTTGTTCAAAGACTGAAGCAGAAAAAAATTGGGAAAAAATGCGAATCTTCGCTCAATGCATTGTGACCCACCTCAATATTTGTGTGAATAATTAAAATTTATGCGATTGCAATTTTCAGGATTAAACACAGAAAATCTTTCAAATCCACTAAATTCTTTTCACTTTTAGTTTTCATTATGTAGTTTTAAAATGGTATAAAATGTAAATGAATAAATAAATAAATAAATTTATTATCAAAAAACAGTACAAACTGCGTATGACCACGTGGAGGGAAAAAAAACTAATTTACTCTCCGGAAGCAAGCAAGGGACCATCCCATCAATTCCGATCAAGGGCCCTAAGGCAGAGGCGGATTCAAAAAATTCAGCAAAAATTCCTAGATAAGATAAAAAG